>AP025062.1:24411582-24486822 GCA_036186865.1 Eustoma russellianum | reverse complement strand
TTTTTTTTTTTGTGAATAAATTGCTTATGATCTAAACTTACCAAGGCTCTAGTCCCTACAAATCCCACGTCAAAGATTTTGTTTCCCTTTGAAAAGTCCGGATTCGGGAAACCCAAGAAAAGAAGATCCAAAGATTTTTGTACCCACACTTTCATGTTTAGATAGTTTACAAGCTAAAAAGTTAAAATGATTGGGAGCTTCCATTTATGGTAAAAGTTTCAATCATAGGATCCTTTTACTCTCATATTCACACCTATACAAGGTGCTGCTTCAACATAAGGGGTGCAATGTATTAAACTTGAGACATATTGAAAATCTATTTATTTATGAAAGAAATCTTGGTCACAACATACATAGTTTTCAGTGCTTTGCCGCCTATGCTCATCCTCCAGCAATGGCAGACATCTTTTCGTTGTAAATTTTGTATTAATATATTTTTTCCTTAAATCATACGGAATAAGAAAAAAACGTTTTACTAAAATTTTAGATGACCTTTAACATCAGAACGACACGCTATCTAAATCTGATGTTACGACACGCTATCTAAATCTTTTGAAGAGAAAAGGAAAAGAAAGACGAAGATAACTTCTCCATAATACTATGATAACCCGTGCTCGTAATAGACTTGGTGGACACTAAACCTTAATCAAGAAGTCCAATTTGTGGAATTGAAATGGTGTAATTTAATCCAAAAAGTGGCCAAATGTAATACATTGAAGTTGACGTCCCAATACGAAAGTTACATATATGATCCAATAGACTTTCGCTTTTGGGTCTCCCTAAAATTGCATAATCAATATATCGGCACTTTTGCTATTGATTGCATGGAATAGTTTAGTTGAATGCTATTATGTCTATTCATTTATATTATTTATGTGTTGTATACTGTTGGACAACGATCTTCATTGCCACATAACGTGGGTGTAGGAATCAAATATTCTACTTACTATTGTGTCCATAGTCTTTTTTTTATTAATGTCTTTTTTTCATAGTTTCACTATGTGTTGTATATAGAACATGGTTTGAGTCTCACACATAACACACAGTAAAACTTTATTTAAAAACACATTGAAAAAAGAGGCTATAAACACATAAATGATGAGATAACCTTATTCTGTTACTCTGTAGTAGTCGCTATCATTTAATCTACAAGACTTATTCATTAACTTAATCTATTTAAGGAAATTGTCATTAGTCTTCAACGTATCAATTGCGCTTCCAATTTCTTTCTCTTCTTCAAGCGTGCGTGTGAAATTTCATCAAACACTTCCGAATAACCTCAACTACGCAAACATTCACACAAAGAGAGCAAACAATTGAATGAACAACTCAATTCAATGAGCAAATAAGAACGATGAACGCTTAGAGAGAGAAAGGAACCAAGAGAGAAACCGGTTAACGAGGAGATTGGAATTGCTAAAGAAGAATTCGGTTTACACAGTTGCAGATTCTGCAACTTAAACAGAACAAATAGAAAAAAAATGACAAGAATGCTCTTTATATTCCCGCCTATCCAATATTACTTATAAGGACCAAATAGTCATTTCATACTATTTACACGTCTTGGCGCGCTGCACTGTTCTTCTTCCTCTGCACTTCCACTGCAACAGTAACTGCACCCGCAAATTGCGGGATCCCGATGTAATCTTTAACCTCCAGTGTTTCTTGATGCTCTATGTATCAACTAAACCTCTTAACCGTTGATTCCATCCATCATCTAATGGTCTACTTGAATGAGCTCCTCCTCTGAGCTCTTCTTGCTGCTCTCCTCCACATCACTCTTTTTGACACCCCCCTCAAGCTGAGCTTGGAATAAAGATTATGTACTCCTAGTGACGTGCCAAGCTCTCCAATCTCTTTGCATCAAGGGCCTTTGTGAACGAATCCGCCAACTGTAAATCTGTACGATTAGGCATTGACTTGATCACCCCTTCCTGCATCTTGTCTCTCACAACGTGACAATCTATCTCAATATGCTTAGTCCTTTCATAAAATACTGGATTTTCAGCAATATAAATTGCACTATTGCAATCACAAAAAGACCTCTATTGCTTTATGGTTCTGATCCAACAAGCCTAGGTCTCTCATCAAGTAAATAAGTCATTGAGTTTAACAGGTCACCATGGCCATGGCTCAATACTCAGCTTCAATAGATGATCTTGACACTGTTGATTGCTTTTTAGCCTTTCAAGATTTTAAAGCATATCCTAGGAACACATAATACCCCATAATACTTCTCCTGGTCTCATTACATCCACCCAAGTCTGCATCCACAAACCCCTTTAGCTCTAGATCACCTTTGGTGGGATAAAGCAAGCCTTGTCCTATTGTTCCCTTTAAATACCTCAGGACTCTGTGTGCTGCTTTTACATGCTTCTCAGTGGGACAATTTAGAAATTGACTCAACCGCCGTACAAGAAATGCTATATCATACCTTGTTATGGTTGGTAGATGAGCTTACTTATTAACTGCTTGTACTGAGAGACCTCCTCTATGAATGTTGAATCATGATGTGTCAGATTTATGTGACTCTCCATAGAACTCTTAGCTGGCTTGAACTCTAGGAATCATGCATGTTCTATAAACTCCAGTGTTTATTTCCTTTGATTAATATGTATACCACCTTGAACCCTGGCAACCTCTATCTTTAAAAAGTACCTCAACTCTCCTAAGTTCTCTATCCTGAACTTACAGTGTAGAGCTTGTTTAACTTCCTCAATAGCCCCCTCCTTGGCACAAGTCACAATGATATCATCCACATATACTAAGAGAATAAGTAGAGAGCCTCTTATTGACCTTGTAAAAAGAATAATTAGATTTAGATTGATTAAAACCTTGATCCAGCAAATACTTAGTTAGAATTGCATTTCATTCCCTCCTTGTTTGTTTCAGGCCATATAAGGATTTCTTCAACTTGCATACCAAATTAGTCTCAGTTAGGACAACTGCTGGTGGTGGCAACATGTAAATGTCTTCATGGAGATCTCCATGGAGAAATGCATTATTGACTTCTAATTGGTGAATAGGCAACTAGTGTCTAGATGCTAAAGCTAGGACAAGTCTCACTGTGGTCATTTTAGCTACGGGGGAGAAAGTATTGTCCCATCTGGATCAATTTCACCTTATACACCCACTTATACCCAATTGGTGTCTTTCCTGGAGGCAATGGCAATATGATCCAAGTACTATTTGCTCCCAGCGCTGCAACTTCAGTAGCATTACTTTTTGCCATACGGGAGAACTGGCAGCTTCTAGGTAGAAGTTAGGTTCTATATGCATGCTCAAACTTAATGCATGTCTTATATTTTGGAGCTAGACAAGCAAATGTAATGTACTTATGCAAGGGATAAGGGGATGTGTAGGATACATGCATGGATGAGGAAGAATTAGAAATCTGATTAAATAATTGTCTTGTAGATATGTTAGGGCATGTCTTATACGTTTAGGCCTACTGCTCATTTGAGATATAGTGTTATGATCATGAAAGTCAACACTTGGTTCTGCCATTAAAGGCAATTCAATAACTATGTTTCCTGGAAGAGCATATTCAGTTGGCATGGGTAATTGATCAGATGAACAGGTATGAGTAGCTTTTGAGATAGATGTACCTGAGACAGATGGATCAGAGGTATTGGGATCAGAGGTATTGGGCATCTGAGAAGTGTGCCCTTGAGTATCACGGTTAGGCTGAAATATATGTGACGGCTCTGGTGAGAGGTTAGATCTATCAAGTGAAGACTGTACATGGCTAGGTTCAGGGCAGTCTCTATGGGCTGATGGAATATGTAATGTGGTATGGTGTACTGGTACATTTGACTGATATGTGCAGTCTGGATCTGAGACAATTGTGTGGGTGTCATGTGTCCTCTTGCCAAAGGGAAAGCTAGATTCATGAAAAATAACATCCGTTGAAATGTAGACATCCTTTGTGTTTAAGTCCTGTAAGATATACCCCTTAGTATTATATGAAATTCCCAAGAAAACGCTCTTTCTGCTTCTTGGAGCAAACTTTTCTTTACTTGATTGTGTGTTGACACCAAAGGCAAAACATCCAAATATTCTGAGATGACTATATGGGAAGTTTGTTATAGATTTTTTTGTAAGGAGTTAACTGATCAAGAATAGGAGCAGGTGATATTGATAAGGTAAACTGAGTATTGAATGCAAAAGACCTAGTAAGAAGAGGGTACCTGAGCATGGAATTTGAGAGCTCTTGCCACTGAGAGAATGTGTTGATGTTTTCTCTCAACGATTCCATTTTGTTGAGAGGTATTTACACAAGTCGATTGGTGTATTATGCCATTAGATGCATAGAAGGAAGGCATGTTGAATTCCAGTCCATTATATGTTCTTATGATTTTAATACAGGAATCAAACTAGACAAATGCATATTGGAAGAAACTGTGTATAATAGCTCTTGTTTCTGACTTTGCTTTCATCAAATACACCCAACAAAACCTACTATAGTCATCAACAACCGTAAGAAAGTAGTACTGTCTATACATCATGGGGTATTTATATAGCCCCCAGATGTCAATGTGTACAATGTCAAAGGGTTGTTGAAGAAACTGGAAAGGGGGACCTTTTTTTGTTTAGAGATAGGGCATATTGTACAATCTTTCATACAGCCATTGGCTACTGCAACTTATGGATCTGTTTTATATATAATCTGCATTTTGGCAGTAAACATATGCCTCAGTCTAGCGTTCCATAGCATAGGATCTAAAGACAACATTGCATTAACATTTGGATTTGGCATGGATGACACATATGGTGAGGCTTTATAAGTACCATGTAGGTAGTACAATCTATGATTCACTTTAGCTGAACCAGTTATTTCTTGGTCTTTAGGTCCTGAATCACGCAAGCATTATGATGAAAATAGATAAAGACATTCTTATCCTGAGTTAACTTGCTGAGAGATCACAAGTTAAAGTTAAACTCGGGGACATAGATCACATCTGTGAGCAGTAAATGCTTATTAACTCTCACTGTGCCAACATGTGTTAGCTTTGCAAGGGATTTGTCAGGTAGCTTAATAAATAAGGATGTGACATGGTGGTAAGAATCAAAGAGGTCTAGAGAAGAACATACATGATCACTAGCTCCAGAATCTAAGATCCATATGTTTAAGTTTTGACATAATACATAACCTAAACATTTACCAACCTTCATCCTTCTGCGCTGACATGATAGCATGATGATTACTGATGTTAGCTGCGTCTTCTGCTCTCCCCTTCTCTTGATGGTTCTGAAACATACTCAGCAGCTGATTAAATTGTGTTGGTGTCAAGCCTAGGACTGCTGACTGAATACTTGTTGTGTCATTTTCTTCATGTGTCCTAGGTGCACCAGGACCTGCCATGCTTCTGTCATCTACTTATTGGCATGCTCATGCATCATTACAAACAAAATTCACATGTCCCTTATGCTTATATCCTGGGGGTAACCATGCTTTTTGTAGCATCTCTCTACAGTACGTCACGCCATATTGCAATGGGTACAATAAGGTACATTACCACTATTCTGATTAAATCTTGAACCCGCTCTTCCAAAATTTCGGCCAGCTGGCCTTGAGGATGCTCCACCTGATCCAACTCCTCTACCATATGATCTGGAGCCCGACGAACTAGACTTTGACTGGTTATTTGCATTCACATTCATCACAGTGGATGGGTTATTTACAAACTGACTTCGGTTTCTATTGTAGTTAAACTTTCTCTCTAATTTGACAACCTTGAAAAATGTTGTCCGACGGTCAGGAAGGGGAGTAGATAAAAGAATTTGTGATTTAACCGCCTCAAGATCTTCGCTCAATCCCTTAAAAAATTTAACTACACAATCATCTTGTACAAACTTGTTGATATGAGTAGTTACATTACAGGTACATCTATTACAGGTGCAATTAGGAACTTCTGTCAAAACTGATAACTCTTCCCAGACACCTTTCAGTTTTGTGAAGTACTCTGTCACAGAACAATTATCTTGTCTCAAAGCATAAAATTCCTCTTGGAGATCCGAAATTCGAAATGAGTCAATATTACCATATCTAAACTTTAAATCACTCCAAATTTCCATTGCACTATCTGCCATACCACACTCTGTGCAATACAAGGAGAAAGAGAATTTAACATCCAGGATGCCACCATGTTATTTGCTTTGGTCCAGGCATTAAATCTCCTTGTTGCTTCCGTTGGCTTCGTGATTGTTCCATCTACGAATCCTATTTTGTTCTTGGATTTTACCGCACGTCTTAAAGATCTACTCCATCCATGATAATTATTTCCATCTAATAATGGCTACACCAAAATCATCGCTAGATTATCGCTGGGTGAATATAGTATGGATCTTCAGACGAATCAACAACTGCAGGTTGCTGATGAGATGTAGAAGGAGAATAGTTTGAATGAAATTCGTTGTTGGAAGCCATGAATGTTCCAAAATTCATTTACAATTGCTATGATGCCACGTGAAATTTCATCAAACACTTCCGAACAACCTCAACCACGGCAAACATTCACACAAAGAGAACAAACAACCGAAGGAACAACTCAATTCAATGAGCAAATAAGAATAATTAACGCTCAGAGAGAGAAAGGAACAAAGAGAGAAAACGGTTAACTAGGAGATTGGAATTGCTAAATAAGAATTCGGTTTACACAGTTGCACATTCTGCAACTTAAACAGAACAAACAAATAAAAATGACAAGAATGCCCTTTATATTCCCGCTTATACAATTTACTTATAAGGACAAAATAGTCATTTCATACCATTTATATGCATGTCTTGGCGCTGCACTGTTTTTCTTCCTCTGCACCCGTAACTGCACCCGTAAATTGCGGGATCCCGACGTAATCTTGAACTTCCAGTGTTTCTTGTTGCTCTATGTATCAACTAAATCTCTTAACCGTTGATTCCATCCATCATCCAACGTTACTGCTTTCGTTTGCTACTTGAATGAGCTCCTCATCTGTAGCGCCCCGCTCTCGAGCCCTAGCATCGAGAACAGTGCACCCACCGTATCTCACTAAGGAGAATACAAGGCGTCGATACAAATCAACTATACGTCATCATAATAACGCAAATTGATGTCAGCGGAAGTCATTGTTAAAATCCTCGATAAGATGATCATCATCATTAATACAATGTCTAAGAATTTCTAATCAATACAATAGTCAAATGTATGTAAACACTAATCTCGAAAATACATAACCTCGAATATCGAAATAACTGTCTCATCCAATTCTCGAAAGTCTTTTCTGAATATTCTTAGTTTCGAAACCTCTCGTCTCGATCTTCCACAGTATACCAACTCTTGTGTAAGCATACCCTAATTTCTCATGCCTGCAAAACTGGTGAGTGGTGGTGTGAGCCAAAATCAACGGGCTCAGTAAGCAACCTACTTATACTTGTTATAGGAATCATACATGCAGAAGCAAATACAAATAACATATACAGTTAACATACATGTCCTTAGTCCACAATAATTTCACTCGATTATCTTTAACAGTTAAGACTTCGAAAATAAATACAAAATAAATAACTCATCAGCCCAATCTACCTTACCGTGATGCATGCTCTTCTCAAGTATGACATACCCAACAAACAAATAATCACATAAACAAAGAAAAAGACAATGTATACCAACGAAGTAGATAAGCCGCAGAAAGTAAGTCACTCCACATAATAATGCGCAACTTCATGATGCATGTCCTATTATGCATGTCACGCGCAACGAATTCATGTCACACGGAATGCCGATATCTCCACCATGCAATGCATGAACCCGGGTCCTAACTGAGTGGCTGTGGGTCGTACCCACCCACAGTCACCATCCTGAGTGTACTTGGCCCCGCCACCGTACACCATCCTGAGCGCCCGTGACCCGTACGTCACGACCCACCATCATGCAAATGCACGTGCCATGAATGCAAACAACACAATCGCCTGAGGCCCCTGGCCCATCCTCACCATCCTCCGGCACTCGAATCTAGGTTCAGTTATTTCTGGAATTTGTTTCTAATTTTCTGATATTTATTTATATTTTCCTATAATTATTACTATTAATTAAGTTACATTTATATCATGTTCTGGGTCGAGGCCTGCCACCGCAACCGGCCCGTTGGCCATTCGGCCCAGCTCGATGGTCTACCTGGCCCGACTCTCTCTTTTTTTCATCTCATTTTCATTTTCATTCTCACTTATGTTCTTCTCATCTTTCTTTAATCTGGTGCATCCACACTCATACATACACACAGTTCACATACATCACATATGCACACAATTCAAATATAGAGGAAAAACCAATTACATATACGCAACAAGTAACACATTGATGCATGATAAACATAACAAGCACAAATATATCGCTTACATCTGATGCATGACAACATACCTCTGATGCATGACAGTATAACGAGCATAGATAGACCACTTACATCTGATACATGACAACATAACAAGCATAGATAGACCACTTACATCTGATACATGACAACATAACAAGCATAGATAGACCACTTACCTCGAATCGGTCACTTAGCTTTCTTATTCAATGCTCAAGCATAGATAGACCACTTACATCTGCTTCTACATGTCTAACTTATCCTCTGGAATCTCCAAAATTTGAACCTGTAAGTTAATTATTTGTTTATTAACTAGTCTATTCGACGCACATTTACACCACAAATTCATTCTCCTTTGAATTACTCTTATTCTTTCACTACAATTATCCGACCGTTTTATATTTAATTTCAATTCCAACAACAACATAATAAATAGACATTTCATTCCAAATACACCTTATGTAATTAAATATGATCTTCGTTGGAAAATAACATACTTAAATTTTATAAATCTGTCCAAACAAAAAAAAATAATACATTTAAGATTTATACATTTGCCCAAAAACGGTTGATAAAATTTACTTATAATACATAAATCTATACCTACACACCCATATATAGATATACACACACACACACGCACTATAAAAACAGAGAATATATTTATAGGTATAGAATTCAAGAAACGGTTTAAATAATATATATATTGATTTACAATTATGAAACCAATAAATAATATATATATATTAGATTTTCAACAGTGACATATTAAATAATTTCCTGGGACAACATATATGTGTCTCCATGTAGAAAGTACTAATTACAGTAAAATATATATATAAATATATATAAGATGGAAACAGTATCCCTGTACACACATATATTCTCCGAAAATTTTTAAAAATTATATATGCTTATGTTCTTCAAAATTTGACACGGCATATTATCATGAAACATCAAACTGCCAGCAAATTCTTGCATACACTTAGATAGATGTGTAAGTTTAGAAAAAAAAATGAATATAATGATAAAGACACACCAAAATACAATCATACCTCACTTTATATATATATACTTACAATAATTAATGGCCAAAACGAATAGTCACCCACCATAATTATATGTACATACTTCCAATCATATGTGTGAGTATATATATTTGCACAACTAACATATATATACATACACACACATCTAAAATACAATTATATGATCCGAAATTTGTATGTCAATAATATACATAAGTTTTACAAATTCATAGTAAATACATCAAGATTACTTACCTTGATTCGGGTATACTATACCATAAACGAAGTTCGAGTAGGTTGAAGCCAAAAATTATTTCTCATATTCCCCTATTTCATTTCCTCCTCTTCGGCTGCAGGGTTGGGGGTGGGATTTCCTTTGTTTTGTGTTTGCTGGGGGAAACGGGCTGGAGAGCAGAAAGTGAGGGAGACAAAGTTTCTTCTTTTTTTTATTAAAGTAAGGGGGCAAGATTTTGGGGGTCAAAGGGAGGGATTCTTGGGCAAAATGGTGCAGTTAGTTAGTGGGGAATTTACACCCCCACGCCTAGCGGTTACTTCTCTCTTTTTTTTTCTTTTTTTTTCTTTTTTTTTCCAATTAACATTTTTTTTAAAAAAAAACTCTTTTATTATTTATTTTGTTTACAGCAGCGGCTGTAATACTTTCTTTCTTAAAATGTATTTATACAACTGAACCTCACGTGCATATAAATAGTGAGCAGCATATTATAAGCTTTGTATTACATACTACTTATTTATTTATTTTTCTTTAAACAGTGGCTGTAACAATCTACCCTCCTTACAAAAAGTTTCGTCCTCGAAACTTGCGTGCATTAGTCGAAAAGGCACGAATACTTCTTCTGCGCTTATTCTTTGATCTCCTATTTCCATTCTGGTACCCCCAATGCTTCACCTTCACCCCACAAATTAAGTTCTCAAAATCACTTCATGTTTACCAACCATTTAGTTTCTAAATTCATTGTCATTTGCTCGTTAAAATCATAACTTAATCTTTCTATAACTCCAGAAGCACACCTAAAGGTATCATCACCACAATGTATGAATCCACAACCTAATCATCAGTCTATATAGAAACTTATATCTACTGCCAACAGCAACCTCTATAATCGGTGCTTAAACGTACTACAATCATAACTTAATAGTCTTATTCGTGAAATTAATTCCATAAACAGTGTGTATTTTCAGATCACGTGTACATTAATACAATTCAGCTTAGTCATTACTAGCATTCCACAAGACGATCTCGTTCCTATAGGATTTAACCCCAACTTAATTCTCCGTAGTTGAAACTTAGAGAATTTTCATATGCCTTCATATGTATTCAGACTTGTCTCTACATATTAATATTCCTAAAGGTAACATTATCAACTAATCGCAGAATTGAATACTTAATCATAATTAATCTCTATTAATTCTATATTCTAAATTTCAACTTAAGTGGTCTTATGTTTGGTTATTTTAGTGCACCATGCTTCCGCTCGCCACACTGATCCATCGTACTTTCTTACTTGGTCCTTTCAACCGCTAATTCTAGTTTAGTTAGATCTCACTTGAAAAGTACCCATTACTTGTTCATGCTTATTCCATTTCAATTCAAACCTACTCGATGCATCAATACTTACGTGCTCCTAGGAATCCACACTTCCCAAATTTGTAATAATTTGTCATTCACTATACTTATTTTAGTAGTACTCACTTATCACTAACAATCAATATTCTTAATAAGACTAACATCTTTGGCTTATTTGATACTCTAAAATCCAACCTCTTAATCATAACTATAAACTCCTCTGTACGATATTCTTTGCTAAACTCTACTGGTCGTAATGCTAATAAATCCTTTTCTTAATAATTTGTTTCACTATCAATCATTTCTTAGGAGCTATGATCCCGACTTAAACCTAGTTACGCTTCGACACTACTGTCAAAGGCAAGGGCATGAACCCGATTCATTTATCTTAATGGTAACAGGTTTGCAAGGGTTGAATCCAAAGAATATATAAATGGTTATAATCAGCAAATAATTCAGAGTCGTATAGAGTGCCCTAGGTACACGTAGACATATCCTATCCGATCATCACTTAGGTCTAATATCATCACTTATGTCTAAGTTTAATGCTTAGAATATAATCGTAGCTTATGACTAAGATCAGTGCTTATGTTCAAATCATCACCTGAAGTTCAGATCGCCGCTTAATTTCTAGAGCCGATATTTTGTATCATCATTCCTTAAATCTAAAATCGTGACTTATGGGCAGAATCACACTTAACTTCTAAGGTCATGTCTTATTTCCAATAAGATGCTTAATGTATAATCAGTGCTTACGACTAAAAAAAATTAGGACTTATTTCTAAGATCGTGACTTAGGAGTAAAGTCATAACTTAATTTCTAAGATCATAGCCTAAATCTATGCTTCCGCCCGTGGATCTAGAGCCATGCTCTGATACCAACTGTAGCGCCCCGCTCCCGAGCCCTAGCATCGAGAACAGTGCACCCACCGTATCTCACTAAGGAGAATACAAGGCGTCGATACAAATCAACTATACGTCATCATAATAACGCAAATTGATGTCAGCGGAAGTCATTGTTAAAATCCTCGATAAGATGATCATCATCATTAATACAATGTCTAAGAATTTCTAATCAATACAATAGTCAAATGTATGTAAACACTAATCTCGAAAATACATAACCTCGAATATCGAAATAACTGTCTCATCCAATTCTCGAAAGTCTTTTCTGAATATTCTTAGTTTCGAAACCTCTCGTCTCGATCTTCCACGGTATACCAACTCTTGTGTAAGCATACCCTAATTTCTCATGCCTGCAAAACTGGTGAGTGGTGGTGTGAGCCAAAATCAACGGGCTCAGTAAGCAACCTACTTATACTTGTTATAGGAATCATACATGCAGAAGCAAATACAAATAACATATACAGTTAACATACATGTCCTTAGTCCACAATAATTTCACTCGATTATCTTTAACAGTTAAGACTTCGAAAATAAATACAAAATAAATAACTCATCAGCCCAATCTACCTTACCGTGATGCATGCTCTTCTCAAGTATGACATACCCAACAAACAAATAATCACATAAACAAAGAAAAAGACAATGTATACCAACGAAGTAGATAAGCCGCAGAAAGTAAGTCACTCCACATAATAATGCGCAACTTCATGATGCATGTCCTATTATGCATGTCACGCGCAACGAATTCATGTCACACGGAATGCCGATATCTCCACCATGCAATGCATGAACCCGGGTCCTAACTGAGTGGCTGTGGGTCGTACCCACCCACAGTCACCATCCTGAGTGTACTTGGCCCCGCCACCGTACACCATCCTGAGCGCCCGTGACCCGTACGTCACGACCCACCATCATGCAAATGCACGTGCCATGAATGCAAACAACACAATCGCCTGAGGCCCCTGGCCCATCCTCACCATCCTCCGGCACTCGAATCTAGGTTCAGTTATTTCTGGAATTTGTTTCTAATTTTCTGATATTTATTTATATTTTCCTATAATTATTACTATTAATTAAGTTACATTTATATCATGTTCTGGGTCGAGGCCTGCCACCGCAACCGGCCCGTTGGCCATTCGGCCCAGCTCGATGGTCTACCTGGCCCGACTCTCTCTTTTTTTCATCTCATTTTCATTTTCATTCTCACTTATGTTCTTCTCATCTTTCTTTAATCTGGTGCATCCACACTCATACATACACACAGTTCACATACATCACATATGCACACAATTCACATATAGAGGAAAAACCAATTACATATACGCAACAAGTAACACATTGATGCATGATAAATATAACAAGCACAAATATATCGCTTACATCTGATGCATGACAACATACCTCTGATGCATGACAGTATAACGAGCATAGATAGACCACTTACATCTGATACATGACAACATAACAAGCATAGATAGACCACTTACATCTGATACATGACAACATAACAAGCATAGATAGACCACTTACCTCGAATCGGTCACTTAGCTTTCTTATTCAATGCTCGAACGCGAAGAAGGTTATCATAATATAACCCAAAAAAAAAGTCTCTGCTTCTACATGTCTAACTTATCCTCTGGAATCTCCAAAATTTGAACCTGTAAGTTAATTATTTGTTTATTAACTAGTCTATTCGACGCACATTTACACCACAAATTCATTCTCCTTTGAATTACTCTTATTCTTTCACTACAATTATCCGACCGTTTTATATTTAATTTCAATTCCAACAACAACATAATAAATAGACATTTCATTCCAAATACACCTTATGTAATTAAATATGATCTTCGTTGGAAAATAACATACTTAAATTTTAAAAATCTGTCCAAACAAAAAAAAAATAATACATTTAAGATTTATACATTTGCCCAAAAACGGTTGATAAAATTTACTTATAATACATAAATCTATACCTACACACCCATATATAGATATACACACACACACACGCACTATAAAAACAGAGAATATATTTATAGGTATAGAATTCAAGAAACGGTTTAAATAATATATATATTGATTTACAATTATGAAACCAATAAATAATATATATATATTAGATTTTCAACAGTGACATATTAAATAATTTCCTGGGACAACATATATGTGTCTCCATGTAGAAAGTACTAATTACAGTAAAATATATATATAAATATATATAAGATGGAAACAGTATCCCTGTACACATATATTCTCCGAAAATTTTTAAAAATTATATGTGCTTATGTTCTTCAAAATTTGACACGGCATATTATCATGAAACATCAAACTGCCAGCAAATTCTTGCATACACTTAGATAGATGTGTAAGTTTAGAAAAAAAATGAATATAATGATAAAGACACACCAAAATACAATCATACCTCAATTTATATATATATACTTACAATAATTAATGGCCAAAACGAATAGTCACCCACCATAATTATATGTACATACTTCCAATCATATGTGTGAGTATATATATTTGCACAACTAACATATATATACATACACACACATCTAAAATACAATTATATGATCCGAAATTTGTATGTCAATAATATACATAAGTTTTACAAATTCATAGTAAATACATCAAGATTACTTACCTTGATTCGGGTATACTATACCATAAACGAAGTTCGAGTAGGTTGAAGCCAAAAATTATTTCTCATATTCCCCTATTTCATTTCCTCCTCTTCGGCTGCAGGGTTGGGGGTGGGATTTCCTTTGTTTTGTGTTTGCTGGGGGAAACGGGCTGGAGAGCAGAAAGTGAGGGAGACAAAGTTTCTTCTTTTTTTTATTAAAGTAAGGGGGCAAGATTTTGGGGGTCAAAGGGAGGGATTCTTGGGCAAAATGGTGCAGTTAGTTAGTGGGGAATTTACACCCCCACGCCTAGCGGTTACTTCTCTCTTTTTTTTTTCTTTTTTTTTTCTTTTTTTTTTCCAATTAACATTTTTTTTTTAAAAAAAAACTCTTTTATTATTTATTTTGTTTACAGCAGCGGCTGTAATACTTTCTTTCTTAAAATGTATTTATACAACTGAACCTCACGTGCATATAAATAGTGAGCAGCATATTATAAGCTTTGTATTACATACTACTTATTTATTTATTTTTCTTTAAACAGTGGCTGTAACATCATCTGAGCTCTTCTTGCTGCTCTCCTCCGCATCACTATTTTTGACAGTGCGTAAGAATATTCAAACGAAAATAATCCTATTCAAGGATGACTGATCATCTGCAGCATTTCTGTACTATCTTGTTGATTCAAAAGTATGTTACAAAATAAAAGGACAAATGCGCCCTATTGAACTATTATGAAAAGGCCATTTTAGCCACACATACCTGCATTCTGGTAACACTTCAGAATTTAGGTTTGGCAGCTGATACAGTTCTGAAAACATTAAAGGTTGAGCTTCTTCCGTACTGACTTGAGGAATTAATACTTAAACACATATTTATACATCAGCAATACATTTTTTTAATTGGTCAAGATCATTACTGAGCCATCCAAAATCTACCTTACTTGAGGATTGTAGAGGTGGTACTCGCTGTGTAGCACTTTGTCTTATAAGTTCAAAAGATTACTCTTAAGATGTAGAACTTAGTTCTATCGAGTAGTTGTCAAATACCATTCTGTAACACACCCACTTGGATATGGCAGTGGTATAAGGGGTCTGATATTATTAACGTCAAGCTGAGTTTCAATTTTTGCATGCTAAAAAATAGTTATTCTAAGTCGATCTTACCATTTAGACACACGCTTACTGTAGCGCCCCGCTCCCGAGCCCTAGCATCGGGAACAGTGCACCCGCCGTAGCCTACTAAGAGGACTACAAAGCGTCGTTCAAACTTCTTTGCACGTCAGAACTGACGTAGAAATTGTTTTCCGCGGAAACGATAATAAAAATAAATAACTCAATTAAAATAAATCCATCAGTGTAGAAATTAAATACAAGGGTTGACGAGACCCGTTAAGTCAAATATGAATACTAAAATCAAATAATAAACTTATATGGAGGTCTATCTGACTATCCCAAGAAACAAGCTCCCGGTCAACAAGATCCCTTCTCGAGTCCAGCTCACTCGTCCCAGCTCGCGTAATCTCTCCTACCCTCGATAATCATATATACTCGTAGTCCTGCTCACCTGTGGAGAGTTGGTGGGGGGGTGAGTGATGGGAGTCACTCGTAGGTTACCCGTCTCTCCCGAAAAGGGACTGTCACATACTGAGTCGGGTAACACATAAAGCACATAAATCATGGTACAGGTAAATAAAGCAATGAAGCATAAACAAATAACTAATAAAGCAAATAAAGCATAAATAAGGAAATAACACATACCCGACCCGATCCATATCCCAAAACGTAACGTTGGAACAACTTAATAACAAGACAAATAATCACAACAATAATAAATGCAATGCGCAAGTTCATGATGCATGCATTTCTATCTACGTGTCACACGCAGTCATTTAATATCACACGCTATGCTCATTCTTTTCCATGTTATGCTATGCATGTCCCGGGTCCTATCAGATGAAGGTAACCATTATTACCAACACCCATCACACGCCTCGTCAGGCCACACGGCTCATAGGCCAAATGCAATGCTCGTGCCATGAATGCGTCACACTTGCACACTTCCGTTTGTCCTATGTTGCATGCTCCGTTCTATGTTGCGTATTACCTATATTGCGTAGTTACCCTATGTTGCGTGGGGTTCATTACTGTATTTTCTCTTCTACCGTTATTTTATCTTTCTAGACTTTATTTTAGGTTTCTACACTTTATTTTATTTTTCCTAGGCTTTCAAGCACTTAAATATTTTAAATTAATTATTTTTCTCTTTCCCTACTATTTTTATTTCTTTTATTTTAATATATTTAATGCGTTTCTAAATTTCTTACTATATATATTAATATTATATTACTTCCTCTTTTTTTTTTACGTAGCTGCCAATATTTATATGTTTTTATTTTTATCTTGTTTTACTTTATTTAATTAATTACTAAATTTTCTATTTTATATTTTTATTTTCTATTTATTAAATACTAAATTTCTTTTGTTTCTATAGCTGCCTATGTTTATATCATTTTGTTTTTATACTTCAACATTCGAGTACTTTTGGTAGTTTATGTTTTAGAATTATTTGACAAAAATATTAAAATAACCGAGATACTGCAAATCAAAACATGTATATGACGTGACATAACGAAATAAGACTTACTGTATTTTGAAAATGTTGGAATTTATTTAGCAGACCATCAAGCCTACGATTTAAATCACTTGACTTAAATATTATTGAATTGTAGTTGCTCTAAATCATCTGACTTAATAAATTTTATACTACAAAAAAATTTGAATCCTAAGACAAATGCAATTAGTAACAGTAAAGTGTGATTTTTTCATTCTAAGGTAAGGGTTTTCTTAAATCATATCGTTCTTAAGTCGGTTGACGTAACTGTTGGTTACTAAATCTTTTAGACTAACACAAAAGGTTATTACTGATGCTCCATTAATATTATTACTATTGTATTTATCATTTGAACGGAGAAACTGTAAATGGAGTATTTATTTGTTGTTGTGCTTATAATTTGAACTATAAACCCGAATAAAAAAATTTATTATATTTTTTTTTGTTCGGCATTTTCTACCCTAAATTTCCATGATGTTACAATTTAATGCCACAAGGTCTGAAACTGTTTAATGTCAGCCCATAGCCAAAATGGTTACTTGGTTTCCTCATAATAAAAAAAAAACATTACTAATGTAAAGTCTTTGTAATTATTAGCAAAAATTTAACTAAAGGATACAGTGGAAGTCATAGAGGCATACATGAATGTTTTCAAACAACCCCAAGGTAACACTGCTGCTTTTAACGTCACGTACATAATCATTGGACTCCGGCCTATTTCCGTGCTATGTGATCTATATCTAAGGCCATTCATACCATTTCCATACAAAAATATAAAGAACTCGCGATACACATATAAATAATAAACATACAGTGATCAACAAACAATCCCAATACAGAATGCGAGGGAATCCAAAGCAATCCGACAGAGGGGAGGGTAACCTACCTTTCACACGAAGAATTTACTGATTACGGAGGTTGGGTTTGACGCGGTGTGCCTACTTTTCTTCTTCTCCTTTTCCTCTTCTCTTTCCCTTTCCTCTCTGCCGCCCTCTCTGTCTCACGTTGCCCCCTTCTCTTTTTTTATTGTTTGCTTCAATTGTTGTTTTGCCGTTTTGTGTGTGGGGGTGGGGTAAATAAATTAGGGAGTTAATTTAGGGGGTTTAATTTGGGGTGGGGCGACAATCATGGGGAATGAGGGGCGGTTATGGAGGGATTGAGGAATTTGGGGGAAGCTATTGGGGGGTAATGGGTAGATTAGGATAAGATTTGGTTTAGGTTTTAAATTCAATTAATTAATTAAATCTAAATCTTTTTTTTTCCTTCTCAATTTCGGTTACGACATTCTACCCCCCTTACAAAAAGTTTCGTCCTCGAAACTTGCGTATTACATAGTCAACACTTAATTTAGTTCTACTTGATCCATCCACCTAGATAATGATCAGGTTAAATATCCCTTACGTCTTCCAACATGCTAATCACTTCACTTCTTTGTCACAAGCTAAAGCCTTAAAATCATTCCTTGTACACCAACAGTGTAATTTTTGATCCATGTCCTTTTGCTTATTAAAATCATTACTTAATATATCTATGATTTTCGAATCAACCTTAAGGGTATTGTCACCATGATAATGGTTCTACAACTCAATCATCGGTCTATAACTTACTTATCTCTACGGTCATCAGCAACTCTTGTAAATCGGTTCTTAGTTGTACTGCGATCTTTGACTTAACGCCTTATTCACAAGACTTATCTTTTGAATCGTATGTATTTTCAGAATATGCTTTACTCTTGTATGATTCAATTTAGTCATTGCTAGTATCCCACAAGGCGAGCTAGTCCTTATAGAGGTCCATCCTTAATCTTAATTATCTGTAATTAGTACGTATATACTTACACTTATACCACTTGATGTGTATCATTCAACTTATCGCAGTCTACAATTTCAGATTCTTAAACTCATTACACATGATTCATCCCCCTAGATAAATTATCCAACTAATATCCTTAATGTACGCTAACATGGTACTTGTTACACCAAGCCAAGTCCTCAACATCAATTCTTATATACTTACGAACTAACTCTATGATCATGCCCTTACCTCTTTGAAAATATCGTCAGCCAAATATACGAACTATGTGTATGGATAATACTTTTCTTCTGGTAAAAACATGACCTACGTGGCTATAATCTGAAATATAACTTTAGTTGTTTTAAAAAAATAACATTGTTATTTTTATTATTATTTTTTTTTGGTAAACGAAATTCAAGATAATATACTCATTTCCGCAAAGCGGTGTTTCAAATGACCTCTTATGAAAATTACGATGTAACTTGTATGCAGAGTATTTCGGTAAAATCATGTTAAAACACTTGAAAACTTAATAAGGTAAGGCTTCATAAACGATTTGAATATGGTACCTTTCGTTCTATATATTTTGAAAGCTATTATTTTTTTTTGATTTGGCAAAATTTAAGTAAGATCATCGCAAGTGGATATATAATTTCGAAAACACTTTATTGGATAAAAATGCTTGCGATATCGATAGTTGTCAGGTAAAATTTATTTTTGACTAAAATAGATGTAATGTAACGAAAATTTGAAATCTTGTGTAAGGAATATGTATAAACATATTGTTTTTGAAGAACATCAGTAGTTTAAAAGTTTTTCTTTTCAAGGTCGTCAGAAGAATTGAAATTTTCATTATATTGATATACAAATGCAGAAAAGAATTTAGTTTTGTAAAGTATAGTAGACTATCGAGAAATGAGATTTCAGTAGACAGAATTTTTTTAAGTACTTGTTAAAATTTTAGTTACACATTGGTATACGTGCCTATATAAAATATTTATCTAATTGAAAATATATCTGTCTAATATTTAGTATAATTCCATAGGTCATCTCTTTTTTTTTCAGATAAGTTCTCTTATGTAAAGTTTCTTATAAGTCTAACGTTTGCCTACTCACGATAAAATCTTTAACTTAAATTGGTCCAATCCTAGCATGACCCGCTAATTATTGATCGACTTATTCACCATGCTTCCGCGCACCACATTACTCCACCGTACCTCGTTACTTGGTTATTTGAACCACTAAACTTATTCTGCTTCATATGAAAAGTAGTCACTACTTGCTCGTGCCCGCCATATTTTAATTTAAGCCTACTAAATTTAAGTCAACTGTCTCGAAGTCAACACTTAACTAGAAAGTTGTAACGATTCATCATTCACATATACTTGTTATAGCCGATTCTCGCCTTTTGCTACTGATCAATATCTCTAATGAAACTAATATTGTCGTCCAACTTAATAACTCTAAATTTCAACATCTTAACCCTAGACTATAATTCATACGTATGGTTCTCTTACTAAGCGCTACTGATTGTACTGCTTATGAATCGTTACTTAGTTCTTCTTATTTCTCTGTAAATCGTCGTTTAGTATCTTTCATATTATAATAATCCATTTCTTAGGAGCTACTGACTCAACTTAAACCTAATCTGCTCTGATGCTACTGTCCAAGTAGAGTATGGACTCATTTTTACTTTAACGTAATGGTACCGAGTCACATGCTGTTGTTGCGGTGAAGCAGCCTGAGTTACTGCCAGACCTATTAATATGTCACTAGCGCTTGCAGTATGGTGTTCTGGTTAACGTTTTAATTTATTTAAATTAATTATATAGTCTTCAACTAGGGTTACTAAGATCACGACTTAAAGAGTTATGATCAACTTAGACAGGTAGAATTGTATGGGTTACCCTAAGTATACGTGTTTCGTAACCGATCGTCTCCTTAAATATAAGGTCATAACTTACTTTTAGGATTCTTCTTAGTATCGTCATTTCTTAAGTCTAAGATCACGTCTTATTTCTAAAACCATGCTTAGTGTATAATTACGCTTATGACTACCTTCAGTACTTATGTCCAAAGTCAACTCTTAATCGAAATCGTTACTTACGTTTAAGATTGTAACTTATGTTCAGGATCATCGTTTATAACTTAGAGTCGTACATGTAGAGGCAAAATCGTAACTTAATTTCTAATATCATGGCCTAAATCTACATTTCCGCCGTGGATCTAGAACCATTCTTGGATGATTGTACTCTAGTCGTGTAATGCCTCTTGAACTCATTCCGACATTAGATATAAGTGATTGGCGGTGTCAGTTGCGTTGTGCCACCACTCCTCCGCATCTCATTATAGAAAAATCTCTGGTCCGAGTGCGGTGGTACTGGAGGTGATGCCTGCTAGTTTAGCAGCCAATGCTACAGAGCTAAGGTGTTGGTCATGGTGACAAGGCATCCTCATGTGCTTAAGGATGATCCCTTGATTCTGGTGGTTCTCACCACCATTTCCTCTATTATCGGCTTGTTCATGTCTTGCCGGCATTTTTTTTGAACTTTAAAACATTCAAAAGGGTATTTATTTAACTATAAGCTAAGTTAAGGGGTATTTTGGAAATTTCTAACATCTTAGAGGTTGCGTGTAAAGGTTTAGGGGTAAACGGTAAATAACTAAAGAAAACGAAAGAACGCTCAAGCTCCCCTTAACCCGATCACAACTTAAGTCTAAGATCATCACTTAACCCTATTTGGTTGCTTAAGGGTAAAATCGTCATTCTAGGAAAATATCGTAGCTTATGTCTAAGTGATCTAATTAATCCTGCGTTTCCGAGGCGGATCTGGAGCCTCGGCTCTGATACCACCTGTAGCGCCCCGCTCCCGAGCCCTAGCATCGGGAACAGTGCACCCGCCATAGCCTACTAAGAGGACTACAAAGCGTCGTTCAAACTTCTTTGCACGTCAGAACTGACGTAGAAATTGTTTTCCGCGGAAACGATAATAAAAATAAATAACTCAATTAAAATAAATCCATCAGTGTAGAAATTAAATACAAGGGTTGACGAGACCCGTTAAGTCAAATATGAATACTAAAATTAAATAATAAACTTATATGGAGGTCTATCTGACTATCCCAAGAAACAAGCTCCCGGTCAACAAGATCCCTTCTCGAGTCCAGCTCACTCGTCCCAGCTCGCGTAATCTGTCCTACCCTCGATAATCATATATACTCGTAGTCCTGCTCACCTGTGGAGGGTTGGTGGGGGGGTGAGTGATGGGAGTCACTCGTAGGTTACCCGTCTCTCCCGAAAAGGGACTGTCACATACTGAGTCGGGTAACACATAAAGCACATAAATCATGGTACAGGTAAATAAAGCAATGAAGCATAAACAAATAACTAATAAAGCAAATAAAGCATAAATAAGGAAATAACACATACCCGACCCGATCCATATCCCAAAACGTAACGTTGGAACAACTTAATAACAAGACAAATAATCACAACAATAATAAATGCAATGCGCAAGTTCATGATGCATGCATTTCTATCTACGTGTCACACGCAGTCATTTAATATCACACGCTATGCTCATTCTTTTCCATGTTATGCTATGCATGTCCCGGGTCCTATCGGATGAAGGTAACCATTATTACCAACACCCATCACACGCCTCGTCAGGCCACACGGCTCATAGGCCAAATGCAATGCTCGTGCCATGAATGCGTCACACTTGCACACTTCCGTTTGTCCTATGTTGCATGCTCCGTTCTATGTTGCGTATTACCTATATTGCGTAGTTACCCTATGTTGCGTGGGGTTCATTACTGTATTTTCTCTTCTACCGTTATTTTATCTTTCTAGACTTTATTTTAGGTTTCTACACTTTATTTTATTTTTCCTAGGCTTTCAAGCACTTAAATATTTTAAATTAATTATTTTTCTCTTTCCCTACTATTTTTATTTCTTTTATTTTAATATATTTAATGCGTTTCTAAATTTCTTACTATATATATTAATATTATATTACTTCCTCTTTTTTTTTTACGTAGCTGCCAATATTTATATGTTTTTATTTTTATCTTGTTTTACTTTATTTAATTAATTACTAAATTTTCTATTTTATATTTTTATTTTCTATTTATTAAATACTAAATTTCTTTTGTTTCTATAGCTGCCTATGTTTATATCATTTTGTTTTTATACTTCAACATTCGAGTACTTTTGGTAGTTTATGTTTTAGAATTATTTGACAAAAATATTAAAATAACCGAGATACTGCAAATCAAAACATGTATATGACGTGACATAACGAAATAAGACTTACTGTATTTTGAAAATGTTGGAATTTATTTAGCAGACCATCAAGCCTACGATTTAAATCACTTGACTTAAATATTATTGAATTGTAGTTGCTCTAAATCATCTGACTTAATAAATTTTATACTACAAAAAAATTTGAATCCTAAGACAAATGCAATTAGTAACAGTAAAGTGTGATTTTTTCATTCTAAGGTAAGGGTTTTCTTAAATCATATCGTTCTTAAGTCGGTTGACGTAACTGTTGGTTACTAAATCTTTTAGACTAACACAAAAGGTTATTACTGATGCTCCATTAATATTATTACTATTGTATTTATCATTTGAACGGAGAAACTGTAAATGGAGTATTTATTTGTTGTTGTGCTTATAATTTGAACTATAAACCCGAATAAAAAAATTTATTATATTTTTTTTTGTTCGGCTTTTTCTACCCTAAATTTCCATGATGTTACAATTTAATGCCACAAGGTCTGAAACTGTTTAATGTCAGCCCATAGCCAAAATGGTTACTTGGTTTCCTCATAATAAAAAAAACATTACTAATGTAAAGTCTTTGTAATTATTAGCAAAAATTTAACTAAAGGATACAGTGGAAGTCATAGAGGCATACATGAATGTTTTCAAACAACCCCAAGGTAACACTGCTGCTTTTAACGTCACGTACATAATCATTGGACTCCGGCCTATTTCCATGCTATGTGATCTATATCTAAGGCCATTCATACCATTTCCATACAAAAATATAAAGAACTCGCGATACACATATAAATAATAAACATACAGTGATCAACAAACAATCCCAATACAGAATGCGAGGGAATCCAAAGCAATCCGACAGAGGGGAGGGTAACCTACCTTTCACACGAAGAATTTACTGATTACGGAGGTTGGGTTTGACGCGGTGTGCCTACTTTTCTTCTTCTCCTTTTCCTCTTCTCTTTCCCTTTCCTCTCTGCCGCCCTCTCTGTCTCACGTTGCCCCCTTCTCTTTTTTATTGTTTGCTTCAATTGTTGTTTTGCCGTTTTGTGTGTGGGGGTGGGGTAAATAAATTAGGGAGTTAATTTAGGGGGTTTAATTTGGGGTGGGGCGACAATCATGGGGAATGAGGGGCGGTTATGGAGGGATTGAGGAATTTGGGGGAAGCTATTGGGGGGTAATGGGTAGATTAGGATAAGATTTGGTTTAGGTTTTAAATTCAATTAATTAATTAAATCTAAATCTTTTTTTTTCCTTCTCAATTTCGGTTACGACACTTACAGACCATTGACATTCTTTTTATTATTTTTTTCTTTCAATGTAGAAGAGATACCGGTCTCCAACGTAAGAATGTATGATGGACATCAATTTACAAGAACACAGTAGAATGTTCAGGAGTCAAAAGTGCTGGAGAAAGTTAAATTTGTCAAGTTGCAAACCTTGGTTAGCAACATATTTTGAGCTTAATTATAATTAGTTTTTATCAAGAACAAGTGGAAACTAATGAATCCTTAATTATCTATGTAAAGAGTAGATAATTTTAGGCTTTGGAATCACTCGATTACGATACCGGATGAATGAAAAATTAATGCTCAAAGTACAAGTAGAATAAATGAAAATCGGCTCAGCTCGGCTACTTAGGCTTGTGCTCGTGTCGCGAGGTGCAGGTTTTAGGTTTGTCCATATCTGTTTGGAAAATTTTCATTTAAATTTAAATTTCTGCCCATATGGTTGTAATCGGATAAGGCTGCTATTTGAAATGTGGTTAAGCTTAACCAAACTGGATTTGAAAGATGGTTAGTCTTAACCGAACTGAGGCCAGACTTACGATTATCTGATTCTAGAGTTCAGATTGAGCAGTTATCTGATGCAATGGCTGTGGACAGACCTGACACGGTTATCTTATCTGAGGGTTCAGGC
The DNA here is from genome assembly GCA_036186865.1 of Eustoma russellianum. Taxonomy (NCBI): domain Eukaryota; kingdom Viridiplantae; phylum Streptophyta; class Magnoliopsida; order Gentianales; family Gentianaceae; genus Eustoma; species Eustoma russellianum. The sequence goes on along the minus strand of AP025062.1, from coordinate 24,461,712 downwards.
CGAGCAGGTATCTGATCCAGCGGCTGGGGTTGAACTGGCAACAACCACCTGACCATGGTTTTTCTCTATAATTAGATGGTCAAGCTGACTTATGTGGTCATCCATAAATCAATCAATCGACCAATTGATTCAGTTTTCTCCTCTTCCTCTCTAGATATCGTCTCCTTCACTGCATAAAATATTCTTTGCATTTTCAAGTCATCCGAGATGTCTGAAACATTTTACAGGCTCGTTGAGAACATACACTACAGTGCCACTCATCTGAACTGATTTCGTTGTATCATGGAAGACGGTTGCTACCTCTAGTTGGGCACAATATACCGAAGCAATACGTCTTAAGGAGAGAGTCCTGTACTCACCTCGGTTTGTCTGCTCGACTGAACTACTGAGTTGCTGTGGTGCTGAATTCAGCCGATTGGCTATTAGTGCGACACTGTTGTTTTGCAGTACTGCTGTGTTGAGCCCGGCTAAACGGCTGATAGCACAGGACTGCTGTTCTGCAGTGCTGTTGTGCTGAGGTTGGCAGGTCGGCTGTTTGTCAAGGATGCAAACTCATTTGTGTTGCTTAGATTGATCTGACCTGACTAATCGACTCGACTTGCCTTGGTCTCGGTAGGTCAGCTGTTGCTTTATTTCACACGAACACACTGTACAGAATTGTTTTGTTTAACAAGCTCCAACAAGCTTAAGACTTATTTGCATATTGATTCTGTACTATCTGCTTCTACTCCTGTTTTATTATTTGAAACATACTATTTCTCAGTTATTTGATACAGAAACTAAAATGGATAATGAAACGGAAGCTTAGTTCATGGCGTGAACGATGCACAATTTGATGCTGCACTCAAAGTGAATGCGGTTTCCTTGGTGCCCAATGCTGCTGTGAATGTTGGATTGAATGTGCCAGTAGCCCAAGTGAAAAACCAGAGAAGTTCGCTGGGGGCTTCTTCAAAAAGTGGTAGAAGAAGATGCTATTCTTCTTGAATGCGTTGGGGTTGGCCAAACTATTGACCGAGGACCCACTTGTGGTGGATCCAGTGGATGAACAGAATCAAAATATGCAAAATAATCTTTTCGTTGAAGCGTGGAACTTTAACAGTTATGTTTCTTTGAGTCATATTATGAGTTGTTTAGAAAATTCTCTGTATGAGTTGTACTGTACTTACGAAACTGCAAAGTCATCGTGGCAGGCTTTTGATAAGAAATATTGCATCGAAGATTCCGGTACAAAGACGTTCATTGTCGGCAAATTCCTTATTTTAAAATGTCAGATTCTCGAGCTGTTGTTTCTCATATTGAGGAACTATAGATGTTGGTAGCCGAAATAGAAGAGGAGGACATGTTGCTCAGTGAATCTTTCATAGTGTAGGCAGTGATTGAGAAGCTACCTCTTTCGTGAAGGGAATTCAGAAGCTATCTCAAACACAAACGAAAGGAAATGAAATTGGCTGATCTGATTGTTCAACTCCGCATAGAGGAGGATAATCGAAGATCTACGAAAAAGCCACATGTGAGTTTTGGTCATGCCAAAGCCCATGTTGTAGAGGCGAAGAAAAAGAAAGGCCATCTCAGAGTGAACAACAAAGACAAACAGATCGCCAAGAAGTTCATAGAAAAATGCTACAACTGTGACATTCAGGGGCATTTCAGCAGTGAATGCCGCAAGCCTAACAAGAAGCAAAGCAAGGCAAAAGCAAATCTCGTTGATCCTATGGATGATATGAACCAATGTGTTGTGGTCTCAGAGTGCAATGTCGTGGGGAAAATACGGGAATGGTGGTTGGATACTAGAGCCACAAGATATGTCTGCTTCAACAGGGAAATGTTCTCAGAGTACCAGCCCAGAAATAACGAACAACTTTACATGGGGAACTCTACCTCGTCAAAGATCGAAGGAGAAGGGAAAGTTATTTAGAAGCTAACCTCAGGAAAGTATCTTACTCTGTAGAATGTGCTGCACGTTTCCAACATCAAGAAGAATTTGGTTTCTGGGGCTCTACTAGTCATGCATGGGTTTAGACTAGTGTTAGAGTCAAATAAAACCATTTTTTTGAAGAATGGTGTATATTTGAGGAAGGGTACTTGTCAGATAGGATGTTTAAATTAAACGTCATTACTATTGTACCCAGGAAAGAATTGCCCGTAGAGGCTAATAATAATTTTCCTTTTCTGCTTGCATGCTTCAGTCTTATTGTTTATGGCATTTTTGTTTAGGACATGTAAATTACAAGTCAATACAATGAATGGTTAATCTTGATTTATTACCCAAATTGAATTTTGGTAAGGAAAATGCCAAATTTGTGTTGAAGCAAAACATGGAAAAGGCGTCATTTCCTTGAATAGAAAAAAACACTGAACCTTTGGATTTAATTCATATAGATGTGTGTAATTTAAAGTTTGTACAAATGAGAGGTGGTAAAAAGTGCTTTGTCACTTTTATCGACGGTTGCACTAGATACTGTTTTGTTTTTTGCTAAGTAGCAAAAATGAGGCCGTTGATGCTTTTAAGGATTATAAAAATTAATTTGAGAATCAACTTAGCAAACGAACTAAAGCAATTCATAGTGATACATGTGGCGAATATGATACGCTGTTTAATAAATTTTGCTCAGAACATAGCATTATTCATCAAACAATTGTACCATATTTACCTAAATCGAATGGTATAGCTGAACGCAAAAACCATACTCCAAAAGAGATAATGAATACTATTTTGATAAGTTTGGGACTTGTGGGGGGAAGCAATTCTCTCCCATAAAGCCATTTTAAATAGAATTCAATCTAAAAGGATAGATAAGACCCAATACGAACTTTGGAAGGGCCATAGACCTAGCTATAAATACTTGAAAGTGTGGAGGTGTCTTGCAAAGGTTGTTGTACCTAAACCAAGACAAGTAAGAATTGAGCCTAAAACAATTGATTGCATATTCAGAGGATATGCGACTAACAGTAGTACATATCGGTTCTTGGTGCACAAATCAGACATTCCTGGCATACATGAAATGTTGTCATGGAGTCAAGGAATGCAATGTTCTTGGATGATGCCTTTCCAAAGGAAGATAAAAACAAACAAGAAACAAGTACTGGTACGCGAATGTCTGAGGCGACCCCTCAAGGAACAGAGGAACCTCATCAAAGCAAGCGAGTCAGAATACCAACATCGCTTGGACCGGATTTTCTAACTTATTTGATAGAAAACAAGCCGAGAAGTTTCTCTGAGGCGATATCAACTCTAGAAGATCCCTTCTAGAAAGAAGCAATAAACAGCGAGACAAACTCAACTATTCAAAATCACACTTGGGAGCTAGTTGACCTTCCATCAGAAAGCAAACCTCTTGTGTGTAAGTGGATTTTCAAGAAGAAATTGAAAGAGGATGGGTCTATCGACAAGTACAAGGCCCGGTTGGTAGCTAAAGGCTATCGACAGAAGGAAGGCTTTGAATTTTTTGGCACCCAGCCACTAGTGACTAGAATCACTTCTATAAGGGTGCCAGTTGCTATTGATATACTTTAAAACTTACTAATCCATTAGATGGATGTGAAGACTGCTTTTCTGAATGGTGAGTTGGAAGAAGAAATTTATATGGAACAATCTGAAGGGTTTGTTGTTCCAGGACAAGAACAGAAAGTCTGTAGAATCGTTAAGTCTTTGTACGGACTTAAGCAAGCCCCGAAATAGTGCCACTTGAAATTTGATCAAATGATGCTGTCTAACGGTTTCAAGATCAACGAGTGTGACAAGTGTGTCTACATCAAGAACACTCCAAATGCCTATGTAATAGTATATCTCTATGTAGATGACATGCTAATCATATGTAGTACTCATGATATCATCTTGAATACAAAGAAGATGTTGACCCACAACTTCGACATGAAGGATATGGGAGTTGCCAACGTTATTCTAAGAATTAAAATTTCTAGGGTAGACGAAGGACTCGTTTTGTCACAAACTTACTATATATTGAATCTGTTCTAAAACGTTTCAATATGTTTGATGTGAAACCAGTAAAAACTCCACTTAATTTAAGTATACACTTAAGGAATAACCGGGGCGAGCCAGTAACTCAATTGGAGTACTCACAAGTGATTGGAAGTCTTATGTACATAACAAACTATACAACAACAGATTTAGCATGTTCGATAAACAAACTGAGCAGGTTTACCAGTAATCCTTGTGATGATCATTGGAAAGCTCTAAATAGAGTGATGCGATACTTGAAGTATACAATGACCATGGATTACATTACTTAAGATATCCATCAGTGTTAGAAGGCTATTGTGATGCCCACTGGATATCTAATAGTAAAGACTCTAAATCTACCAGTGGATATTTATTCAAAATTGGTAGTGCTATTGTGTCGTGAAAATTGACAAAGCAAACGTGCATAGCTCGTTCCATTATAAAAGCTGAGATTATATCATTATACAAAGCCAGAGAAGAAGCTGAATGGCTTCGGAATTTCCTGAAAGATGTGCCATGCTAGTCCAAGCCAATTGCTCCTATCAATGCATACTGTGATAACCAGTCAGCTATAGGACGAGCTCAAAGCGGCATCTACAATGGTAAGTCTTGACACATACATCAGAGACACAACACCATTAAACAGTTGATCTCCAATGGTGTGATTTCTATTAATTATTTACAATCAAAGGAGAACCTTGGAGATTCTATTAGAAAAGATTTGCCTAGAGATCAGATGTCAAATTTGACAAACGGAATGGGACTAAAGCCTACAATGCAAGAACCTTTGTAACGGTAACCCAACCTTGTTGACTGGAGATCTCATAATTGGTTCAATCGGACAACTAAGTTATGAAATTTCAGTAAAGCACTTACTCATTTTGTTAAATAAAGTGCTGTCTGCAGAAAGAGTTAGGGTAAGCTAATGCTTTTAATGTTTCCTATATCTTGGTACATCAAGTGGAGTATGGTAGAATACTCTCTACAGGAAAAACCTATGTAAGTGTGAAGTGGGTCCACTTCTATGAGAATTTTGTGAGGCAAGAATTCTCTAAAACACTTGTCTGAAACCAGGCTGTTCATGACCAAAACAAACACAACTGTGAGAACCAAAAGGGTTTAAAGGGAATGTTATGTGAGTACTATTTTCTAGGTTTACAATAAAGGCTGACTGGTTTAAGACATCAAGTCACTAATTAGCTGAGTGGATCCAACAATATATCACTAGCAAAGGTTCAAAGCCAAAAGTTACCTCTTCTGATGCTACATTTTCTTGTCTGCCTTCTCGTTAGAGTCTGCATCTGCATTTGTATTAATTTCCATTCATGCGAGGGATTGTTGGAGAAAATTGAATTTGTCAAGTTGCAAACCTTGGTTAGCAACATATTTTGAGCTTAATTATTATTAGTTTTCATCAATGAAAAGTGGAAACTAATGAATTCTTAATTATCTATGTAACAAGTAGATAATTTTAGGCTTTGGAATCATTCAATTACGATACTGGGTAAATGATAAATTAATGTTTAAATTAAGAGTAAAATAAGTGGAAATTGGTTCAGCTTGGCCCATGCTCAGGCTTGTGCTCGGGTTGCGGGTTGCAGGTTGTGGGTCGGTTCATATCTATTTGGACAAATTTTTTTTAAATTTAAATATCTCCCCAGGTAGTTGTAATCGGATAAGGCTGCTATTTGAAATCTGGTTATGCTTAACCAAAGTGGATTTAAAATATGGTTAGGCTTAACCGAACTGAGGGCAGATCTATGGCTATCTGATCTGAGGACTCAGGCTGAACAGTTATCTGATCCAACGGCCGAGCAAGTATCTGATCCAACGCCTATGGTTGAACTGGCATTGACCACCTGGCATCCCTTTTCTCCTATAAATACAATGCCGAGCTGACCTCTGTGGTTATCTAGAAATCAATCAGTCGATCAATTGATTCAGTTTTCTCCTCTTCCTCTCGGCATACCATCTCCTTCACTGCATAAAATATTCTCTGCATTTTCAAGTCATCCGAGAAGTCAGAACCATCTTACATGTTCGTTGAGTTCATACGCTGCAGTGCAGCTCGTCTGAACTGATTCTATTGTATCATGAGAGATGGTTCTTGTTGGATACAGTATACCGGAGCAATACGTCTAAAGGACAGAGTCCTGGACTCACCTCAGTTTGTCTGCTCAACTGAACTACTAAGCTGCTTCTGTGCTGAATTCAGCTGATTGGATGTTAGTGCAACACTGTTGTTCTACAATGCTGTTTGTAGAGATAAGAGGGTTTGAGTGATTTCAAAATAAGTGACTTAAATGCATGATATATAAAACATGTACATGTATGCATGATACTTTGCTATTACTTGCCTTATTTAGCTTATATATTATGTTGCCGTACTAACGAGCCATGAAGCGTTAAAGCTTACATCATATGGCAAACATTTGTTGTGTTTATACTATTTTCAGGTGCCACCATTAATGAACTAAACTATTTCATTAAGTGAAGTACTTAGTTTACTAAACTAAGTAGTTCATTAAAGGAAGCCACATTTGGAAAAGGCACAAAGGCAACAAAGCTAAGGAAGGAAAGTTTTCTCCTCCTCCCATCCTTAATTACACACGCCTGTATACATATATATTACATATATTTTCAGATATTTTGAATAAAGGCACATACACATGTATTCCAACATACTACCGACACGTTATATATTTTACGTACGTACGTTAACGTCACACCACTATGCTTAACTCATATTTATGAGTATATTCAGGTCTTATATCATATGATATAAGATATGGTGATGACAAATTAAATACGACACGATACAAGGTTCTAAACCGAAAATTGTCGTATCGGGCGAATACCGAAACTTCGCCAACGTGTCACGTACTTGCCATAAATAAATGGCCAGCCCCTATACTCCAAAATCTCATGTAAATTTCGTGCACATCAGTGAATATTAAGCCAAAAATACTTTCCATGTTGGCACACACAAATTGCTCCACATTAAGGCCAAAATGTGAAGATTTCAAGTTTAATTTTGTCACATGCTAATGGTACCACTTTAGACCAGTCAAGTTCTGAGATTTAAAGTATATATTATATATATTATGTATAACATAATATATATAACATGTGCAAAAGTTGGAATTTAAATTAGAGAAAAATCGAGTAATCGATAAATATCGAAAATTCGGTTTTCTACGCACACAACACATGGAACGTTTTTGGTACATCATGTGACACGTATCTAGACACTTTTTACATATGTTGTACATCTTAAAGTGTTCTAGAAAATTAAATTAAGGGCTGATTGGAGTATAACATGTGTGTATTATTAAATGTGCACTATTTTACAAAGTTAGCAAAAATAAATTTCAGCACATGCACATACTCTATGCAACGCCCCTACAGCTGAGATGGAGCTTATTTGGAGCCTTGTTGGCATATTGATTGGTCAAGAATCAATCAAAGAATGTTGGTGAATTAAAGAGAGAAGCTACAAATGGTAAGATTTCAAACTTTGTCTCACTTATAACACATGCTGAGAATTTTAGCATGTTAAACCATGTCTTGTAGGATCTGCAAGGCACCACTAGAAGGGGGGGGGGTTGAATAGTGGGTGCGGAAAATGTGGTTTTTTTAAAATTTCTTTAAACTTGAACAATTCAAGTTCTGAAAACAGTTTCTGTTTTCAGGACCAGTTTTAAAACGTTTTTAAAACTAGGTTAGAGGTCTCCAAAAATTATGAAATTTTGAGAGAACTTAGCCTCAGATGTTGTGAGGGTCCCCTAAAAATTTCAAATCAAAATTCAACCTTTAACCCCTTCAAAAACCGTTGGCACTCAGATTGTGCAAATCTGCCAGAAACGGTAGATGGTTTTGAAAAATTAATTCCTATTTGTGTGAATGTCCAAATGATCTGACAATTTGACCAATAACTCCTCACACACTATATTACAATGGGTTGAAACAGTTTTTGAAAATTCTTTTGGGAAGTAGGTCAAATACACCCAAAGTCTCAACCTTTGCAAGTCTGAAAATCAGACTGCACTAGTCTCAGAACTTTTGATGTTTGACTGACCTATACTTGTCCAAAAGGGTTGAAACTTGTGCCAAATTAACCCTAGAACGTTTATGTATGTTTCTGGAAATTTTTATAATTTTTAGAAAACGTTTACTATTTTTGCGAACGTGAACAATATGAGTAAACAGCGCAGAAACTGAAACGTAAATGCTGAAAGTAAATTGCACCGAGATTTTTATACTGGTTCGGTTATAAACAACCTACTCCAGTCTTCAAGGAACACCTTCCTTGGTTCACACTATTCACACACACCACACACCTTACCGCAGGGTTGATAGAGTTACACCTTAACTCCAACCCTTTACAAACCTTGTATTGTGAGTACAATTCACACGAACACCACCACCTCGTAAGAATGAAGATTGATCACACCTTGATCAATCTTGTACAAAGATGAGTGAATGGTGGTTTCTATGAAGCCTATTCAAGAATGAAAGAAATGAAATACAATAGGCTTTGTACAAGAGAAGAAAGAAAGAAAGTGTAGGAGAAGAAGGCTTTGGCTCTTTGATCACTTTTGAATGCAAATCTTCTTCTTGTTTTTGTTTGTTCTTCTCTTCCCTTTTTATGACTTGCAGCCGTCCACCCCTATGCTTGTCCCCCTCTTGAAAATTTCCTTTTAATTGCTTGAGAGGGTGTGAGACATCATAGTGACAACATTTTGCTTACTTGGCATCACTCCATTGGACCATCATTTAGTCATTGCTTACTTGGCACCTCTTGATTGGCTCATTGTTGTCATCATTTGATGACATGGATATTCTGAAAAAAAACACTAAATATATGCCAAATAGTTAATTATCAAATCATGCCAAAATAGTCACAATATGTCATAAAGTTTGAGACACAAAAATCTCTCTTTCCAACTCACCAAAATTCGGCCAGCACAAGGATTTCAATGCTGAAATTTTCAGCATTAACCACATGAAATAAATCTGAATTTCTTCCATTTTTCTTTGAATTTTTTCCATAAAAATACATCCAATAATTAAGGCAAGTCTTGCCACAAGATTGAGAATGAACTTGGACACAATAATGGGGTAAATTTCGGCCACAACAAGTTGTACACATGCTGAAAAATTTCAGCATGTGTGATATGAAGAATATCACACTTAATAACCTTACATACAATTCAAATCATTTCCATAATTTCTTTGATTTATTCCTTAATGAAAAAATTAATAAAATGTCTTCCTTAAGCCTTAAGAATTCGTCCATTAAGGTGTGTGACATGCTGAAATTTTCAGCATGTGACATAAGAGAGGTGTATGTTGAAAACTTACCTTTTGTAGCTTCTCTCTTTGATTCATCAACATTGTATGATTGATTCTTGACCAATCAACATGCCAACAAGGCTCCACATGTGCTCCACATCAGCTTGGGTGACGTTTAAGTGTGTATATGCATGTGCTGAAAATTATTTTTGCTAACTTTGAAAAATAGTGCACATTTAATATTACACACATGTAATATTCCAATCAGCCCTTAATTTAATTTTCTAGAACACTTTAAGATGTATATTATATGTAAAAAGTGTCTAGATACGTGCCACATCATGTTCAAGAAAAACGTTCCATGTCAAGTGCGTAAAAAACCGAATTTTCGATATTTATCGATTACCCGATTTTTCTCTAATTTAAATTCCAACTTTTGCACATGCTATATATATTATGTTATACATAATATATATAATATATACTTTAATTTTCAGTACTTGGCTGATTTAAAGTGGTACCATAAACATGTGACAAAAATAAAATTGGAATCTTCACATTTTGGCCTAAATGTGGGGTGATTTGTGTGTGCCAACATGGAAAGTATTTTTGTCTCAATGTACAGTGTATGGCACGAAATTTTTGATAACTTTTGATGTATATGGGCTGGCCATTTATTTATGGCAAGTACGTGACACGTTGGCGAAGTTTCGGTATCGCCCGATACGACAAATTTCGGTTTAGAACCTTTTATCGTGTCGTATTTAATTTGTCATCACCATATCTTATATCATATGATATAAGATCTGAATATACTCATAAATATGAGTTAAGTATAGTGGTGTGACGTAAACGTACGTTCGTAAGATATATAACGTGTCGATAGTACGTTGGAATAAATGTGTATGTGCCTTTTAAAAAAAATCTGAAAATATATGTATATTATGTATATATGGCGTGTGAAATGATGTGGGGAGGAGGAGAGAACTTTCCTTCCATAGCTATGTTGCCTTCAAGTCTTTTCCAAATGCATCTTCCTTTAATGAACTACTTAGTTTATTAAACTAAGTACTTCACTTAATGAACTACTTTAGTTCATTAATTGTGGCACCTGAAAATAGTATAAAGTCAACAAATGTTCGCCATATGATGTAAGCTTTAAAGCTTCATGGCTCGTTAGTACAGCAACATAATATATAAGCGAAATAAGGCAAGTTATCATGCATACATGTACACTTGTGTATATATATATATCCACGTTAATATATATATATATATATATTCAAATTTCTTTATTTTGAAATCACTCAAACCCTCATATTTCTACAATCTCCCCCTTTTGATGATTTTCAAAATAACTAGTGTACATGATTTAAGTGTCAGCTCTCCCCCTTGAATTATGCACAGATTTGAAATTTGAATTTCGAATTTCAAATCCGGCTCCCCCTTGAATCATGCAATTAAGATCAATTAGTCTCTTTCTCCCCCTTAAATCATTTCTATCTCCCCCTTAAATCATGCTTTCTCTCCCCCTTTATTTTGGAAAGCAAATCAAAAGATGCCTTTAAAGATGACGAAAAGAAAATCATGCATTTCATATACGTGCTTTCGTAAGGGTTATTTATTTAACACTTTGAAAATGTCCCTTTTGGTACCCACATTTGGGTGACCTTTCTAGGTCTTCCAAAAGATGAGAAAGATGATGACAACGCAACATAATATACCTTCGGTGCAACTGTATTTGGCCTTTGGCCAAGAATTCCTTTATACGCATTATATGTAGGACGTTTGTGATATGTCCTTGTGTGCGTGTGTGTAGTGCGTGGATGATATGTATTTCGTGTATGCATTGTTCTTTTCTTCTCATATCTATATGGTACAATGTTATATTTCACATGATATGAGGGAGTGGGGCGTGATGAGGGAATATGCAATTTTCGCGTCATCTTAGACGCCACTTGAGGCTTTGAGGTACCTACTTTCTTAGACATAACAAAATTTGTTGGTTTGGTTGATACTTCATTTGTATCAACGTATCCCAACCCCGTTTTATCACTGTCATGCTTTTGTGATGATATGATGCGATGCAGCATGTTTGACCCTGTATCGAATTGTTTCATCATTTTCTCTAAGTCTGTATTCCTTGATTTCAAATTTGAAATCTCAGATTTCATTTTATTATTTTGAGAGGTTAATGATGAGATCTCAGTTTTTAATGCAGTGATGACACATGAAGACTCTTTCTTTGAATCGCTTAATTGAGCGACAAGATTCTCGTTAGAAGATTCTAACAGTTTCTTGTCTTCAATTAATCGTTTCTTTTCTTTTGCAAGAGTCTTTGAAAATTTATGTAACTCAAGATATTGACTAAAAAGATCATCGTAAGAAGGTTCAGAGTCAGAGTCAGAATCAGATGATACCTCATTTGATGCCTTTGAAGCGAAGCAAACTTGAGCGGTCTCCTTTTCGGTCTCAGTTTCAGAGTCTGATGAGTCACTCCATGTGGAGGCTTTGAATGCTCTTCTCCTTTGCTTAGGTTCTGAGACGAGTCTATTCTTGTTCCAATCCTTGTCAGGGTATTTGTTTGTTTGTTTTTCTTTATTAGGGCAGTCATATGATAGATGTCCAAGTTTGCCGCATTCATAGCACTTTATTTCTTTATTTTTATTTTTATGATCCTTAGACGAGGTGGACTTATGTTTGATCGATTTTCTCAATATTTTTCTTAATCTCTTAGCCATTGTGATTAAGTCCTCGTCATCGGAATCTGTATCACTATCATCTACGACGTATTCATTTGATTTAAATGCTATGGCCCTATCATTATTAGAAATAGACTCAGAATGTCTTAAAGCGAGTTTGTTTTCATATACCTTAAGTGATCCGATTAGTTCTTCCATTTTAATTGATTTGGTCTCTTTGCTTTCTTCTATGGCCGTTACTTTAGGGTCCCATTCAGAAGGAAGGCTTCGTAGAACTTTCTGCACCTTTTCCTGCGTAGTAAAAGCCTTACCAAGAGACTCAAGAGAGTTGTAGATGTTAGTCAAGCGTAAATCCATCTCAACAATAGACTCATTAGGCAACAACTTGAAAGACTCAAGAGTAGACATAAGCATATTAATTTTCGACTCTTTTACTTGACTCGTGCCTTCGTGTTTCATCTCTAGAATATGCCACATCTCTTGAGCACTAGAACAATTTGACACGTAACTAGCCTCACTTTTACTTAGGCCATTTAATAATAGTTGCATGGCTTTAGCATTCATGCTAAGTTTCTTTTTATCATCACTTGTATATTCTTGTCTAGTTTTAATGACTTCTAATGTGACTCCGTCTACAGTGGACAACTTAGATGGAACAAAAGGACCATCTTCTATAATGGACCAAAGATCAATATCTATTGCCATAAAGAAGAGTTTCATTCTTACCTTCCATTGAATGAAAGACTCACCGTCAAAAAGAGGAGGCCTTATGGTTGACATTCCTTCTTGCACGGTTGTGGTTGCCATCTCACTGAATCGCTGGATTCTTTGAAGTGAGTGTTCCTGCGCTCTGATACCAATTGTAGGATCTGCAAGGCACCACTAGAAGGGGGGGGTTGAATAGTGTGTGCGGAAAATGTGGTTTTTTTAAAATTTCTTTAAACTTGAACAATTCAAGTTCTGAAAACAGTTTCTGTTTTCAGGACCAGTTTTAAAACGTTTTTAAAACTAGGTTAGAGGTCTCCAAAAATTATGAAATTTTGAGAGAACTTAGCCTCAGATGTTGTGAGGGTCCCCTAAAAATTTCAAATCAAAATTCAACCTTTAACCCCTTCAAAAACCGTTGGCACTCAGATTGTGCAAATCTGCCAGAAACGGTAGATGGTTTTGAAAAATTAATTCCTATTTGTGTGAATGTCCAAATGATCTGAAAATTTGACCAATAACTCCTCACACACTATATTACAATGGGTTGAAACAGTTTTTGAAAATTCTTTTGGGAAGTAGGTCAAATACACCCAAAGTCTCAACCTTTGCAAGTCTGAAAATCAGACTGCACTAGTCTCAGAACTTTTGATGTTTGAATGACCTTATACTTGTCCAAAAGGGTTGAAACTTGTGCCAAATTAACCCTAGAACGTTTATGTATGTTTCTGGAAATTTTTATAATTTTTAGAAAACGTTTACTATTTTTAGCGAACGTGAACAATATGAGTAAACAGCGCAGAAACTGAAACGTAAATGCTGAAAGTAAATTGCACCGAGATTTTTATACTGGTTCGGTTATAAACAACCTACTCCAGTCTTCAAGGAACACCTTCCTTGGTTCACACTATTCACACACACCACACACCTTACCGCAGGGTTGATAGAGTTACACCTTAACTCCAACCCTTTACAAACCTTGTATTGTGAGTACAATTCACACGAACACCACCACCTCGTAAGAATGAAGATTGATCACACCTTGATCAATCTTGTACAAAGATGAGTGAATGGTGGTTTCTATGAAGCCTATTCAAGAATGAAAGAAATGAAATACAATAGGCTTTGTACAAGAGAAGAAAGAAAGAAAGTGTAGGAGAAGAAGGCTTTGGCTCTTTGATCACTTTTGAATGCAAATCTTCTTCTTGTTTTTGTTTGTTCTTCTCTTCCCTTTTTATGACTTGCAGCCGTCCACCCCTATGCTTGTCCCCCTCTTGAAAATTTCCTTTTAATTGCTTGAGAGGGTGTGAGACATCATAGTGACAACATTTTGCTTACTTGGCATCACTCCATTGGACCATCATTTAGTCATTGCTTACTTGGCACCTCTTGATTGGCTCATTGTTGTCATCATTTGATGACATGGATATTCTGAAAAAAACACTAAATATATGCCAAATAGTTAATTATCAAATCATGCCAAAATAGTCACAATATGTCATAAAGTTTGAGACACAAAAATCTCTCTTTCCAACTCACCAAAATTCGGCCAGCACAAGGATTTCAATGCTGAAATTTTCAGCATTAACCACATGAAATAAATCTGAATTTCTTCCATTTTTCTTTGAATTTTTTCCATAAAAATACATCCAATAATTAAGGCAAGTCTTGCCACAAGATTGAGAATGAACTTGGACACAATAATGGGGTAAATTTCGGCCACAACAAGTTGTACACATGCTGAAAAATTTCAGCATGTGTGATATGAAGAATATCACACTTAATAACCTTACATACAATTCAAATCATTTCCATAATTTCTTTGATTTATTCCTTAATGAAAAAATTAATAAAATGTCTTCCTTAAGCCTTAAGAATTCGTCCATTAAGGTGTGTGACATGCTGAAATTTTCAGCATGTGACATAAGAGAGGTGTATGTTGAAAACTTACCTTTTGTAGCTTCTCTCTTTGATTCATCAACATTGTATGATTGATTCTTGACCAATCAACATGCCAACAAGGCTCCACATGTGCTCCACATCAGCTTGGGTGACGTTTAAGTGTGTATATGCATGTGCTGAAAATTATTTTTGCTAACTTTGAAAAATAGTGCACATTTAATATTACACACATGTAATATTCCAATCAGCCCTTAATTTAATTTTCTAGAACACTTTAAGATGTATATTATATGTAAAAAGTGTCTAGATGCGTGCCACATCATGTTCAAGAAAAACGTTCCATGTCAAGTGCGTAAAAAACCGAATTTTCGATATTTATCGATTACCCGATTTTTCTCTAATTTAAATTCCAACTTTTGCACATGCTATATATATTATGTTATACATAATATATATAATATATACTTTAATTTTCAGCACTTGGCTGATTTAAAGTGGTACCATAAACATGTGACAAAAATAAAATTGGAATCTTCACATTTTGGCCTAAATGTGGGGTGATTTGTGTGTGCCAACATGGAAAGTATTTTTGTCTCAATGTACAGTGTATGGCACGAAATTTTTGATAACTTTTGATGTATATGGGCTGGCCATTTATTTATGGCAAGTACGTGACACGTTGGCGAAGTTTCGGTATCGCCCGATACGACAAATTTCGGTTTAGAACCTTTTATCGTGTCGTATTTAATTTGTCATCACCATATCTTATATCATATGATATAAGATCTGAATATACTCATAAATATGAGTTAAGTATAGTGGTGTGACGTAAACGTACGTTCGTAAGATATATAACGTGTCGATAGTACGTTGGAATAAATGTCTATGTGCCTTTTAAAAAAATCTGAAAATATATGTATATTATGTATATATGGCGTGTGAAATGATGTGGGGAGGAGGAGAGAACTTTCCTTCCATAGCTATGTTGCCTTCAAGTCTTTTCCAAATGCATCTTCCTTTAATGAACTACTTAGTTTATTAAACTAAGTACTTCACTTAATGAACTACTTTAGTTCATTAATTGTGGCACCTGAAAATAGTATAAAGTCAACAAATGTTCGCCATATGATGTAAGCTTTAAAGCTTCATGGCTCGTTAGTACAGCAACATAATATATAAGCGAAATAAGGCAAGTTATCATGCATACATGTACACTTGTGTATATATATATATCCACGTTAATATATATATATATATATATATTCAAATTTCTTTATTTTGAAATCACTCAAACCCTCATATTTCTACAATCTCCCCCTTTTGATGATTTTCAAAATAACTAGTGTACATGATTTAAGTGTCAGCTCTCCCCCTTGAATTATGCACAGATTTGAAATTTGAATTTCGAATTTCAAATCCGGCTCCCCCTTGAATCATGCAATTAAGATCAATTAGTCTCTTTCTCCCCCTTAAATCATTTCTATCTCCCCCTTAAATCATGCTTTCTCTCCCCCTTTATTTTGGAAAGCAAATCAAAAGATGCCTTTAAAGATGACGAAAAGAAAATCATGCATTTCATATACGTGCTTTCGTAAGGGTTATTTATTTAACCCTTTGAAAATGTCCCTTTTGGTACCCACATTTGGGTGACCTTTCTAGGTCTTCCAAAAGATGAGAAAGATGATGACAACGCAACATAATATACCTTCGGTGCAACTGTATTTGGCCTTTGGCCAAGAATTCCTTTATACGCATTATATGTAGGACGTTTGTGATATGTCCTTGTGTGCGTGTGTGTAGTGCGTGGATGATATGTATTTCGTGTATGCATTGTTCTTTTCTTCTCATATCTATATGGTACAATGTTATATTTCACATGATATGAGGGAGTGGGGCGTGATGAGGGAATATGCAATTTTCGCGTCATCTTAGACGCCACTTGAGGCTTTGAGGTACCTACTTTCTTAGACATAACAAAATTTGTTGGTTTGGTTGATACTTCATTTGTATCAACGTATCCCAACCCCGTTTTATCACTGTCATGCTTTTGTGATGATATGATGCGATGCAGCATGTTTGACCCTGTATCGAATTGTTTCATCATTTTCTCTAAGTCTGTATTCCTTGATTTCAAATTTGAAATCTCAGATTTCATTTTATTATTTTGAGAGGTTAATGATGAGATCTCAGTTTTTAATGCAGTGATGACACATGAAGACTCTTTCTTTGAATCGCTTAATTGAGCGACAAGATTCTCGTTAGAAGATTCTAACAGTTTCTTGTCTTCAATTAATCGTTTCTTTTCTTTTGCAAGAGTCTTTGAAAATTTATGTAACTCAAGATATTGACTAAAAAGATCATCGTAAGAAGGTTCAGAGTCAGAGTCAGAATCAGATGATACCTCATTTGATGCCTTTGAAGCGAAGCAAACTTGAGCGGTCTCCTTTTCGGTCTCAGTTTCAGAGTCTGATGAGTCACTCCATGTGGAGGCTTTGAATGCTCTTCTCCTTTGCTTAGGTTCTGAGACGAGTCTATTCTTGTTCCAATCCTTGTCAGGGTATTTGTTTGTTTGTTTTTCTTTATTAGGGCAGTCATATGATAGATGTCCAAGTTTGCCGCATTCATAGCACTTTATTTCTTTATTTTTATTTTTATGATCCTTAGATGAGGTGGACTTATGTTTGATCGATTTTCTCAATATTTTTCTTAATCTCTTAGCCATTGTGATTAAGTCCTCGTCATCGGAATCTGTATCACTATCATCTACGACGTATTCATTTGATTTAAATGCTATGGCCCTATCATTATTAGAAATAGACTCAGAATGTCTTAAAGCGAGTTTGTTTTCATATACCTTAAGTGATCCGATTAGTTCTTCCATTTTAATTGATTTGGTCTCTTTGCTTTCTTCTATGGCCGTTACTTTAGGGTCCCATTCAGAAGGAAGGCTTCGTAGAACTTTCTGCACCTTTTCCTGCGTAGTAAAAGCCTTACCAAGAGACTCAAGAGAGTTGTAGATGTTAGTCAAGCGTAAATCCATCTCAACAATAGACTCATTAGGCAACAACTTGAAAGACTCAAGAGTAGACATAAGCATATTAATTTTCGACTCTTTTACTTGACTCGTGCCTTCGTGTTTCATCTCTAGAATATGCCACATCTCTTGAGCACTAGAACAATTTGACACGTAACTAGCCTCACTTTTACTTAGGCCATTTAATAATAGTTGCATGGCTTTAGCATTCATGCTAAGTTTCTTTTTATCATCACTTGTATATTCTTGTCTAGTTTTAATGACTTCTAATGTGACTCCGTCTACAGTGGACAACTTAGATGGAACAAAAGGACCATCTTCTATAATGGACCAAAGATCAATATCTATTGCCATAAAGAAGAGTTTCATTCTTACCTTCCATTGAATGAAAGACTCACCGTCAAAAAGAGGAGGCCTTATGGTTGACATTCCTTCTTGCACGGTTGTGGTTGCCATCTCACTGAATCGCTGGATTCTTTGAAGTGAGTGTTCCTGCGCTCTGATACCAATTGTAGGATCTGCAAGGCACCACTAGAAGGGGGGGGTTGAATAGTGGGTGCGGAAAATGTGGTTTTTTAAAATTTCTTTAAACTTGAACAATTCAAGTTCTGAAAACAGTTTCTGTTTTCAGGACCAGTTTTAAAACGTTTTTAAAACTAGGTTAGAGGTCTCCAAAAATTATGAAATTTTGAGAGAACTTAGCCTCAGATGTTGTGAGGGTCCCCTAAAAATTTCAAATCAAAATTCAACCTTTAACCCCTTCAAAAACCGTTGGCACTCAGATTGTGCAAATCTGCCAGAAACGGTAGATGGTTTTGAAAAATTAATTCCTATTTGTGTGAATGTCCAAATGATCTGAAAATTTGACCAATAACTCCTCACACACTATATTACAATGGGTTGAAACAGTTTTTGAAAATTCTTTTGGGAAGTAGGTCAAATACACCCAAAGTCTCAACCTTTGCAAGTCTGAAAATCAGACTGCACTAGTCTCAGAACTTTTGATGTTTGACTGACCTATACTTGTCCAAAAGGGTTGAAACTTGTGCCAAATTAACCCTAGAACGTTTATGTATGTTTCTGGAAATTTTTATAATTTTTAGAAAACGTTTACTATTTTTGCGAACGTGAACAATATGAGTAAACAGCGCAGAAACTGAAACGTAAATGCTGAAAGTAAATTGCACCGAGATTTTTATACTGGTTCGGTTATAAACAACCTACTCCAGTCTTCAAGGAACACCTTCCTTGGTTCACACTATTCACACACACCACACACCTTACCGCAGGGTTGATAGAGTTACACCTTAACTCCAACCCTTTACAAACCTTGTATTGTGAGTACAATTCACACGAACACCACCACCTCGTAAGAATGAAGATTGATCACACCTTGATCAATCTTGTACAAAGATGAGTGAATGGTGGTTTCTATGAAGCCTATTCAAGAATGAAAGAAATGAAATACAATAGGCTTTGTACAAGAGAAGAAAGAAAGAAAGTGTAGGAGAAGAAGGCTTTGGCTCTTTGATCACTTTTGAATGCAAATCTTCTTCTTGTTTTTGTTTGTTCTTCTCTTCCCTTTTTATGACTTGCAGCCGTCCACCCCTATGCTTGTCCCCCTCTTGAAAATTTCCTTTTAATTGCTTGAGAGGGTGTGAGACATCATAGTGACAACATTTTGCTTACTTGGCATCACTCCATTGGACCATCATTTAGTCATTGCTTACTTGGCACCTCTTGATTGGCTCATTGTTGTCATCATTTGATGACATGGATATTCTGAAAAAAAACACTAAATATATGCCAAATAGTTAATTATCAAATCATGCCAAAATAGTCACAATATGTCATAAAGTTTGAGACACAAAAATCTCTCTTTCCAACTCACCAAAATTCGGCCAGCACAAGGATTTCAATGCTGAAATTTTCAGCATTAACCACATGAAATAAATCTGAATTTCTTCCATTTTTCTTTGAATTTTTTCCATAAAAATACATCCAATAATTAAGGCAAGTCTTGCCACAAGATTGAGAATTAACTTGGACACAATAATGGGGTAAATTTCGGCCACAACAAGTTGTACACATGCTGAAAAATTTCAGCATGTGTGATATGAAGAATATCACACTTAATAACCTTACATACAATTCAAATCATTTCCATAATTTCTTTGATTTATTCCTTAATGAAAAAATTAATAAAATGTCTTCCTTAAGCCTTAAGAATTCGTCCATTAAGGTGTGTGACATGCTGAAATTTTCAGCATGTGACATAAGAGAGGTGTATGTTGAAAACTTACCTTTTGTAGCTTCTCTCTTTGATTCATCAACATTGTATGATTGATTCTTGACCAATCAACATGCCAACAAGGCTCCACATGTGCTCCACATCAGCTTGGGTGACGTTTAAGTGTGTATATGCATGTGCTGAAAATTATTTTTGCTAACTTTGAAAAATAGTGCACATTTAATATTACACACATGTAATATTCCAATCAGCCCTTAATTTAATTTTCTAGAACACTTTAAGATGTATATTATATGTAAAAAGTGTCTAGATACGTGCCACATCATGTTCAAGAAAAACGTTCCATGTCAAGTGCGTAAAAAACCGAATTTTCGATATTTATCGATTACCCGATTTTTCTCTAATTTAAATTCCAACTTTTGCACATGCTATATATATTATGTTATACATAATATATATAATATATACTTTAATTTTCAGCACTTGGCTGATTTAAAGTGGTACCATAAACATGTGACAAAAATAAAATTGGAATCTTCACATTTTGGCCTAAATGTGGGGTGATTTGTGTGTGCCAACATGGAAAGTATTTTTGTCTCAATGTACAGTGTATGGCACGAAATTTTTGATAACTTTTGATGTATATGGGCTGGCCATTTATTTATGGCAAGTACGTGACACGTTGGCGAAGTTTCGGTATCGCCCGATACGACAAATTTCGGTTTAGAACCTTTTATCGTGTCGTATTTAATTTGTCATCACCATATCTTATATCATATGATATAAGATCTGAATATACTCATAAATATGAGTTAAGTATAGTGGTGTGACGTAAACGTACGTTCGTAAGATATATAACGTGTCGATAGTACGTTGGAATAAATGTGTATGTGCCTTTTAAAAAAAATCTGAAAATATATGTATATTATGTATATATGGCGTGTGAAATGATGTGGGGAGGAGGAGAGAACTTTCCTTCCATAGCTATGTTGCCTTCAAGTCTTTTCCAAATGCATCTTCCTTTAATGAACTACTTAGTTTATTAAACTAAGTACTTCACTTAATGAACTACTTTAGTTCATTAATTGTGGCACCTGAAAATAGTATAAACTCAACAAATGTTCGCCATATGATGTAAGCTTTAAAGCTTCATGGCTCGTTAGTACAGCAACATAATATATAAGCGAAATAAGGCAAGTTATCATGCATACATGTACACTTGTGTATATATATATATCCACGTTAATATATATATATATATATATTCAAATTTCTTTATTTTGAAATCACTCAAACCCTCATATTTCTACATGTCTGACCGATTTTTGCATGTTAATGTGACATATTTTATCATCTTAAATTATGTGATTGATTGGAAGAAGAAATGGAAGTATTTTAAATATTTTTCAAAGCCAAAAATAGTGATATCTTCAATATCACACATGCTGAAATTTTTCAGCATGTGTAGTATGTACAATGGCCGAAAATGAGACCAAGTGAGAGACCAAATTTCATTTCCAAATTTATCAAGATAATTACCATCAATTGGTGATTTATTTTAAAAAGAAAAATCAAAGAAAAATGGTAATATTTTGAACTTTATCTCCATGTGTCACATGCTGAAAATTCAGCATGGTATATACTCATTATGGCCGATTTTTTGCTTGGTTGGGAAGGAATTTTGTCTTGCAACATTTATGTGACAATCTTGAGCTTTATGGAAATTATTTTGTGATTGATATTGGCACATGTTTTAAGTGTTATTTGCAGATTTTTCCAAGCCATCAATGATGAAAACATTCCACCTATCATGAAGTGCCAAGTAAGCAAAGCTTAAATGATCATCCAATGAGAAGATGCCAAGTAAGCAAGACCATGTCACAATGATGTCTTACATCCTCCCAAGGACTTAGAAGATAATTTTCAAGAGGGGGAGGACCCAAGGGGGACTGCCATATGACATTAAAAGGAAAGAAGAGGAGCAAAAACAGACAAGAACAAGCATTGCAAAATCAAATATCAAAAGCGCCTAAGCCTCTTCTTCTACATTCTCCTTCTTTCTTTCTTCTTGAAAGCCTATTGTATTCATATTTTTCAATCTTGAATAGGCTTGATATAGACCACCACATATTCCATATCTTTGTAAAAGATTGATCAAGGTGTGATCAATCTTCATTCTTGCGAGGTGGTGGTGTTCGTGCATATTGTATTCAACGTACAAGGTCTGTAAAGGGTTGGAGTTGGTGTGTAACTCCATCAACCCTGTGGTAAGGTGTATTGCATGTGTGTAATTAGTGTGAACCAAGGAAGGTGTTCCTTGAAGACTGGAGTAGGTTGTTTATAACCGAACCAGTATAAAATTCTTGGTGCTATTTACTTTCAGCATTTACTTTCTGTTACTGCACAGTTCATTCTTTTTGCTGGCATTCATAAAAATAGTAAACGACTTTCAAAAATCACGAAAATTTTCAGAAATATAGCCACATTTCTAGGGTTAATTTGGCACAAGTTTCAACCCTTTTGGATAAGTATAAGTCGATCAAACATCAAAAGTTCTGAGACTAGTGCAGTCTGATTTTCAGACTTGCATAGGTTGGGACTTTGATTGAAATTGACCTACTTCCCAAAAGAATTTTGCAAAACTGTTTCAACCCACTTAAATATAGTATATAAGGAGTTAGTGATTAAATTTTCAGAGCATTTGGACTTACACACAAATAGGAATAAATTTTTCAAAACCGTCTACCGTTTCTGGCAGATTCGCGCAATCTGATCATCAACGGTTTTTGAAGGGGTTAAAGGTTGAATTTTAATTTGAAATTTTTAGGAGACCCTCATAACATATGAGGCTAAGTTATCTCAAAATTTCAGAATTTTTGGAGACCTATAACCTGGTTTTAAAAACGTTTTAAAACTGGTCCTGGAAACAGAATCTGTTTTCAGAAGTTGAGTTGTTTAGTTTTAAACAAATTTTAAAAACCACACTTTCCGCACCACCTATTGAACCCCCCTTCTAGTGGTGCCTTGCAGATCCTACAATTCTTTCTGAACACGCCAATGTCACAACAGCCGGCTTATTAGTTACATCAACGAGGCCAGCCTATTAGTCACATCAGTCAGGCTACTAGTCACATCAGCAGACCTACAGCGTCCTAGGCTTTCTGCCCCAAGCAAACGTCTTATCCACTATACACTATCAGAAGCTAAAGGCGGGAAAAGGTCTATAAAAGTAAGCCAACCAAGACAAAGAAGGGGGATTCGGAATGAAAACATTCACACCCTAAAGCAAGTTCGGAGACTTTGCTCTTCGGTCCATACTGTGAGAAATTCTAAACTCATTATCTAAATTATAATCTCAGTGAGATATGGCCCAAACTGACTTGAGCGTCAGAGGGTTTTTCCCGGGGCCAACCCCTCGAGACCTCTGACCTGTGCTTTCTTGTGCAGGATATATTAGAGGCTATTCCAGCTATAACTTCCAGCCCAGTTAACAACTCTTCAAGTTAACTAACGGAGCTAATTTGAGGTCGTCTAGACCCTTGGTGAAGATCCGGCTTCATCATTTGGCGTTAGAAGGAGGGCCCCTTAGTCCCTTTACCCAGTAAAAGAGTTCAAACACAAAACAGCCGACGTCTACCTATGACAAAAGGACGTCGAGAAGGCTTGGGTGAATCATCCAACCCGCCACGGCGCATGGTTACACGTTCAGCTGCTCCAAAACAGGTTTCTCGGGTACCTGAATCTCCTATGCCTAATCCCAATCCTGTCCCTGAAGCTTCAAGGGAAGTAAGGGAGAAAGCGATGAAATACGTTGCTGAGAACATGGAAATGTTTGAAGCCATTGTACGGCATCTCAAAGGCAAGCAGCTGGAGGTGCAAAATATGGAGGTTGACCCTCCTCCTCCTCAGAGAGAAGTATCACAAGGCCACTCTTCTAGACCGCATAAAGGATTAATGGCAGACGCTAGAATACATAGCTTCAAAGTTCCATCCGTAGAGTCGGAGCATATGTCCAGACCTCATTTAAGTGTGAGGTCCAAGTCTTTGAAAAGTGTCCCCAGGGAAGAAGAAGTGCCTCGCAGGCCGAGGGCTTATTATGAAGAGCACATGCATGAGTTTGTACAAGCAGTCCAAGAAAGTCCTTTTTCCTGGGATATATCAGAATATTTGGCACCGGACAGCTTCAAGGTGCCAAAGATGGACACTTATGATGGGACCACAGACCCAACGGACCATCTCTTCTAGTTTCAAACGGCTATGAGTCTGAAAAACATCCCAGACCCTTTGCGTTGCAAGACTTTCCCCTTATATTTAAGAGGAAAAGTCAGGAGATGGTTCCAAGAGCTTCCATCAAAATCTGTGAAGTCTTTTAAACAGCTGGCACAGAAGTTCAAGTCACAATTTGTGTCCAGCACCCCGTTTGTGAAGAACTCATCCCATCTAATGACCTTGAGACAAGGTCCAGATGAATCTGTATTACAGTACATGCAACGTTTCTCTGACGAGTCACTACAGGTCAGTGACAGAAATGAAGGCGTTAAAGCCGCAGCCTTCATTAATGGACTTCGAGCTGGTCGCCTCTTCTCTCAACTGGCTTAGGAGGGACCTACAACTCTAACAAAATGCTTAGAGAAAGCTCACCAGTTTGACCGAAGAGAGGAGGCAAACAGATTAAAAAGAGAAGCCGAGCATGCATCCCGGCAAGAAAGCCGACCCAGTTCAAAAAAGGAAGATTGGCGCCACGAAGGAAAAAACCGTGATCAGCGCAGTGCGTTTGATCGTATAGGCGGTAAAGACAAAGGTGGTAGGGAGGGCTTACCACTGTTGGCCTCGCAGGAGTATATTCTGACCGTCATGGAGAAAGACGGTCTGAGGACAGATCCAGAGCCTCTATATAGGCCTAGGGACAAAAGGAATCCCAAGTACTATTGCCGCTACCATAGAGATATCGGGTATGATACTGAGGATTGCAGGCAACTGGCTTAGGCTATTAAACGACTTATTGAACAGGGTCATTTAAAACAGTTTTATGACACTCAATCACGCCTGAGCAACCGTCAGGATTTCCACAAGGACCCCCAGAAAGACAAATGCCGTCCAGAATCTCCACCTCGGCACCGCAGGGATGAGGATAATGGGGAACAGGGAAGGCGTGGGGCTGCATGTCAGATTCAAGTTAATGCTATTATATATACAATCTCTGGAGGCCCACCTCACTCAGGCCAAGGAGCACCTAGTTCCTCAAAAACCTCATCAGATCCACCAGCTAAAAGAGCCAAGATGACAAGAGAGCTGACTTATGGGACAGAAGATCTCATTCCTCTAGACTCCAACAACACAAGCTTAGTGATAGAGCTGTGTGTACACCTCCCTCCTGATAAAGTTGTGCAAGTCTGACGCGTTTATGTGGATACCGGCAGTGCTGTAAATATAATGTTCTATCGATTAAATCAGCAGCTTGGTCTACCCGATTCATTGATGAAACCAGTTACCTCGTCCTTGTATGGATTCACTAGAGCCGCAGTGTGGCCAGCAGGTCTGGTCACGCTCAGCTGCAATTTTGGCAAACCCTTGCCTATCGATGCATATGGATAGACTTTTTGGTTGTCAAGGACGTATCCCCGTACAATGTCATATTAGGTCGTCCAGCCTTGGTGGCGTTAGAGGCCATTATATCACCTTTGCACGTCAGTATGAAATTTCCTACTCCAGGGGAAGTGGCTACTATACAAGGTGATACACAAGTGGCACAGAGTTGCTACGCTATTGCCACTGAGGGGAATGAATCAGTTCAGCAAGTCAGCCTTGATGAACTGATACCTTCAGACGAGAAGCACTTACAGTTGGATGATGCAGTGCAAGACTTCGTCCTTGATCCGAGCAGACCTGAAAATGTTATAAAGATCGGGACCAGGATGCCATCTGAACTGCTAACCCAGCTGCAGGATCTGCTGAGAGAATTCGCGATTATCTTTGCATGGACTGCAGAAGATATGCCTGGGATACCTCCACATCTTGCTTAACATAAACTAAACGTTGATCCTTTGGCAAAGTTTGTAAAACAGAAGAAGCGACATTTCGCACCAGAACGGAACAAAGTCATTGAAGAGGAAGTAAAGAAATTATTGGCTATAAAATTCATTGTTGAAGTGCTTTTTCAAATATGGTTGGCTAACCCTGTGGTGGTACCCAAACAGGATGAGTCCTGGAGAATGTGTATAGATTACACTGATCTCAACAAAGCATGTCCAAGAGATTGTTACCCGCTACCAAAAATCGACAGGCTAGTAGATTCAACACTTGGGCATGAAATCTTTGATTTCTTGGATGCCTTCAAAGGCTATCATCAGATCCTCGTGGCATTAGAAGATCAGGAAAAGACTGCTTTCATAACTGAGTCAGGTACTTATTGTTATGTAACTATGCCATTCGGATTGAAGAATGCAGGGGCCACTTATCAACGTCTGGTCAATTCATTGTTCAGTGAACAAATTGGCCGGATAATGGAAGTCTACATTGACGATATGTTAATCAAGACCAGGACTCTTGATCAATATATCAAAAATTTAAGGGAAGTTTTCACTGTGTTGAGAGACTCACGCATGAGGCTAAACCCAAAAAGTGCATGTTTGGGGTACGTACTGGAAAGGTCTTGGAATACATGGTTTTCAAAGATGGGGTACAGGCAAACCCTGCTAAAATTGAAGCTATACAAAACATGCATCCTCTTAGGAACGTAAAGGAAGTGCAGAGGTTAACGGGCCAAATTGCCGCACTAAGCAGATTTCTATCCAAATCTGCTGAAAGGTCCCTTCCTTTCTTCCAGGTCTTGAAAAAGAAGAAGACAGCTTTCCATTGGGACGAACAATGTCAGAAGGCCTTTGACGAGCTGAAGTCCCATTTGGCTGAGGTGCCAATGCTTACTTCACCTCTACCCAGAGAAGAGCTATATATATACCTTTCGACGTGCAAAGAAGCAGTTAGTGCAGTTCTGCTCAGGGAGCAGGATAATGTCCAAAGGCCCATCTATTTCGCCAGTAAAATTTTACATGGGCCTGAAGTAAGATATCCCAATGCTGAGAAGATAGTCTTAGCACTCATAGTGGCAGCGAGAAAGTTCAGGCCTTACTTGCAAGCTCATCCTATCATAGTGGTCACTGACTAGCCCTTGAAACAAATCTTATCAAGGCCAGACACATCTGGCCGAGCTGCAAAATGGGTTGTGGAGCTTGAAGAGTATGATATCCAATATAAATCAAGAACTTCCATCAAATCCCAGGCCTTAGCAGATTTCTTGGCTGAAGGAATATCCGTGGAGGAAGATATCAAGCCAGTCGCTGAATGGACATTATATGTGGATGGGTCTTCCTCCAAAGATGGTTGTGGAGTAGGACTCTTAATCATCAACCCCAATAAAGAAGAATTTGAGTACGCCTTGCGATTTGACTTTGAATCAACCAACAACGAGGCAGAATATGAGGCCCTCATAGCAGGACTAGGCCTCGCGAGAAAATTGAGGGCAGAACGAATCATCTCCTGAAGTGATTCACAGTTGATTGTTTCTCAGGTCAATGGGGATTACGAAGCCAAAGAGGAAAACATGAAAAAATATTTGGCTAAAGTGCTGCAGCTCGGACAGGCATTCGAGCACTTCAGCATCGAACATATCCCCAGATCTGCCAATAAGAGAGCTGACGTGTTATCTCGGCTAGCATCATCCACTTCAACAACTTTGGGAAAGAAGATAGCTGTGGAGCTGGTAAAGCATCATGCTTACGATGCCAATGAGTGCTGCAAGTAGACTATCACAACATTTAGATGGACGAACTCGTTAATTTCTTGCAGCATGGAGTTCAACCCGAGGACAAGCGTGCAGCTCGGCGCCTTCGTCTGAAGGCAGTAAGGTATGCCCTTTTCAATGACCACCTTTATAAAAAATCATTTTCGCAGCCTTGGTTGAAATGTGTGACTGAAGAGGAAGGATACTACATCCTTCGAGAGATGCACCAAGTAATATGCAGAAATCATTCTGGTGCCCGGTCGTTGGCAAGGAAATGCTATCTTGCCGGATACTACTGGCCCACTCTGCGGCGGGATGCAGAAGAATTGGTCAGGAAGTGTCCAGCATGCCAAGTCAATGCTCCTATGACACATTTGCCAAGTAAGGAGCTCACTTCTATTTCAAGTTCTTGGCCATTCGTATAATGGGGGATAGATCTTGTTGGACCTCTACCGCAAGCTCTAGGATCAGTCAAATTCTTGGTTGTGGCCATTGATTATTTCACCAAATGGGTGGAAGCAGAACCCTTAGCTACAATAACGGGGAATCAAATCAAGAAATTCTTGTGGAAGAACATCATATGTCGCTTTGGCCTTCCACAAGTCCTTATATCAGATAACGTGAAGCAATTTGCTGATGACCCTCTTAAGAGTTGATGCGCCGAGCTTAAAATTGAACAGCGATGCACTTCGGTAGCGCACCCTCAGGCTAACGGACAAGTTGAATTAGCCAATAGAACAATCAAGGATAGTCTACGAAAACGTTTATACCAAATTGGAGCAAGTTGGGTAGAGGAGCTCCCAAGTGTATTATGGGCGTACCGAACTACTCTCTCTACCTCTACTAAGGAAACACCATTTTCCTTACTGTACGGCACTCAGGCAGTCATCCCAGCCAAAATTTGTTCCAGCTCTAGCCGAACAGATTATTACTATACTGGAATCAATGACCAGGAGTTACGGTTGAATTTGGATGAACTGGAAGAGAAAAGGGAGCGGGCTCATGTCCGCATGGCTCAATACAAGAATCTAGTTGCACAATATTACAATTCCCGAGTTCGGCCAAGGTCCTATCAAGTGGGGACTTGGTATTGCGTAACAACGAAGCAAGCCATGCAGCACCAACAGGGGTTCCCAATCCTAAGTGGGAAGGACCTTATTGAATAGAGGAGGTGCGCTCAAATGGGGCTTACAAATTACAAACCTTGGAAGGCAAAACTTTACCAAGGACTTGGCATTCTACTCATTTAAGGCCTCTACATCAATGAAGAGTTCCACCTCAGCAGGTCCGAATGTTTTTCCCAAAGAAGTCCTTCATGGTTTTCTTTTTCTAGCAGTGCTAGAAAAATGTAAATTATTTATTACCATCAGTATTGAGGATTAAATGAAACAATGCTCGTGACAAAGTCGACTTGTGGATCAATCTTTTTGCCTGAATGGATTAATAGGTTTTACTTCATTTAAAAATTGTCATCGGCAAGTTGAAACATGGCTGAGCTGCACTTTAGTCAAACGGCGAAATATTTTACCAGAGCCAAGTGCCGAAGACAAATACTTGCATGAGTCTTGAGATAGTGCAAACTATCAACATAGAGCAAGTCGAAGACAAATACTTGAATGAGTCTTGAGATAGTGCAAACTATCAACATAGAGCAAGTCGAAGACAAATACTTGCATGAGTCTTGAGATAGTCCAAACTATCAACATAGAGCAAGTCGAAGACAAATACTTGCATGAGTCTTGAAATAGTGCAAACTATCAACATAGAGCAAGTCGAAGACAAATACTTGCATGAGTCTTGAGATAGTGCAAACTATCAACATAGAGCAAGTCGAAGACAAATACTTGCATGAGTCTTGAGATAGTGCAAACTATCAACATAGAGCAAGTCGAAGACAAATACTTGCATGAGTCTTGAAATAGTGCAAACTATCAACATAGAGCAAGTCGAAGACAAATGCTTGCATGAGTCTTGAGATAGCACAAACTATCAACATAGAGCAAGTCGAAGACAAATACTTGCATGAGTCGTGAGATAGTGCAAACTATCAACATAGAGCAAGTCGAACGCAAATACTTGCATGAGTCTTGAGATAGTGCAAACTATCAACATAGAGCAAGTCGAAGACAAATACTTGCATGAGTCTTGATATAGTGCAAACTATTAACATAGAGCAAGTCGAAGACAAATACTTGCAAGAATCTTGAAATAGTGCAAACTATTAACATAGAGCAAGTCGAAGACAAATACTTGCAAGTCTTGAAATAGTGCGAACTATTAACATAGAGCAAGTTGAAGACAAATATTTGTATAAAGCAAATGGGTATGAAACTTCGTAGTACTGAAGACAAACACTTTGAACTATGGAGAAAGATTAAGTAAAGCTTTGCAGAGCTGAGGACAAATATTTGCATTCACTATTTAGACAAAGCGAATAAGACTTCACATGCCGAAGACAAAGACAGTTAAGGAAACAGAAACAAGCTGAAGAACAGGAGTTGGGAAAAATGGATTTTCATTAAGTATATAGTCTATTACAACTACAAAAATTACAAGAAAAGGAAAATCCTAGACTACTGCCCCTCCTCTTGGTCAGCTTCTCTGAGGTCCACGCATTCCTTGAATTGTTCAAGGAGTTTGTCAAATACAGCTTCAGCCTCAGAATTGTGAAGATCGGCAAGTTCAGGGTGCTCTTTATCCAGATCTGGATAGACTTCTTGACAGACATCAATTGCACAAGTTTGTCCCATGGCCAAAACAGCAGCTTGCATCTTCATCAAATTCTCTTCAAAGTATTGGGATCTCCTGAATTCAGCAACTGCAGACGTCTTGATCTCTTCAGCTTGAGACTCAAATTGTGAAATGAGCTCAGCTTTGCTCTTCTTCTCTGCTTCAAGTTGCTGAGCTAGGTCATCCTTGATCTTCTTCTCTGCTGCAAGCTGCTGAGCCAATTCATCTTTTATCTTCTGATCTGCATCAGATTGGCTCTTTACCTGGGACATTTCTTGTTCGGCACTATGGAGTCCCTTCTGAGAGGACTCCAACTCAGTCTGGATCTTGGCAGATTCCAGCTCTAAGTCAGAAATCACTCTCTTCAGTTCATCCACTTGTGAATTGACCACAGTCAGCTGAGTGTCAGACTCCTCTTTTCCTTCTCTCAGATTGGAAATTTCAGATTTTAAGGAGTCCAACTCTGATTTTGTTGAGTCCAGTTCTGACCTCAACGTCTTCAGCTCAGCATCCATCTCATCCACTCTGGAATCATCGGGCCTTGCCATCTCAGCCAATCTATCATTGGCCCTTTTCAGCTCAGCATTTTCCTCAGAGAGCTTCACCACCAATCTGCGCAACTCCTCAGCTCTGCTCAGCATATCACACTCCTGAGCACGATACTGCAGCAACCAACATGGTCAACTCATCATCTAAATAGTTTAAGCAAAAGGATTGTGGGGTTCAGGAAACAAAAAACTCACCATGGACATGTTTCTGTAATATGTATCGAGAGCAGTCCTCCAGTCCTGGCGTGCAAAAAAATCCCCATCCACGGACAGCACAGGCAGGTCTGCCAATTTTCTTGCCACACCGGGATGGGCAGCAGTATCAGTGACCCCGTATACTATATTTCTCCATTCACGGTGGAATTGATGAAAGGGCGCCCCTTCATATGGAATTTTCCCAAAAGGGTTTCGGGGGGAGGCCTCTCCTGAAGTAATTTCCACCCCTCCAGTGGGGACATCTTTGGGATCCCTAATGATTACCCCCTGGAGGAGAGAATGGGGTTGCCGGGGCTTGAATGGAGACTGGAGTAGCAGAAATCTGATCAGCAACTCATGTAGCCAGGACTGGGTCAAAATGGGGTGCCTCAGGAGCAGGAGCCCCCTTGGTTGACGCAACTGGTGGAGTCACCTTGGCTTGTGGAGCCTTAATGATGACCTTTGGAGGAGGGGCATTCTTCTTAACACTTCCCCCAGCCTTTGCCCTGGATTTGAAAGGCAAGGCTGGGGCCCCAGAAGTTTTTTTCTTCAGGGACTGAGTTGCGGCCTGAAGAGACTTCTTTGAGGAGGTGGAAGTGCCAACAGAAGTTTTGGCTGCAATGAAAAACTCAAGTTAGAAGTGTTGTAATCAAATCAATCAAATAACAGCAACGTCAACAGAAAGATGTTTCTCCTTTACCTTGTTTTGTGGGAGGAGCAACTAGGGGAGCAGGTAGGGCCTTGGAAGAAGGCTGAGAAGAGGAAGAGGTTTGTTCATCCTCTCTTTTCCTCTACTTGGGAACCATTTTCTTCAAATTTTTAAGGCGTTCAGACACCATGGTTACTGCAAAACGCAACAACAAACTAGTCAAAAGATATGCACAACATCAAGAACAATCAATAAATGTCTAAAGCACATAAACATACCCAAGATCAAGGCTAGAGCTGAAGAGCCCAGCATTTCATACTGGTGGGAGGTCCCCATGTGGTACGGGTCAGCCGTCTTTACAACTGACCTGTCCACCATCTTCTAGTCAATGGCCTGGGAAAACGCAGTAACCTTGAGGCTTCATCGCAAAATCTTTCGCTTGGCCTATTGTTACCTGTAGGGCTAGATTTCCATAGGGTTCTCCCAGGTAACCCTATGGCCTTGATGAAGAAAAACCTCCCCTTCCAGTTCTTGACAGAACAGGGGATTTTTATAGCATGGTTAATTGCTTTATTAGGATGTCTCCTACTAAAGTAACACCAGCTTTCTTTGTGCTTACACACAAACATCCCCCTAAAGATATTTAAGTCAAAATCAGCCTCAGCTGCTCTCAGGTAGAGCAGGTAGCTGGCGATAAATTTTAGACCGTTGGGCATAATTTGTGGTAGTCTAAGGTGGTAAAAGTCAAGAATCTGAAGAAGGGGGCCAGGAACAGGAAGGTCGAACCCTGTCCTGAAGTATTCTTCATAAATTGCCTAATACCCAACGGGTGGATCATAGGCAGATTGATGAGGAAGAGGCAAAATTGGGGAAAAATGTCTATATCAATATTAAACTCATTACAAAAATGAGGGATATCAGTCATCTTTAAAGTACAGAGTGAACCCTGCACTATAGGAGAGGGAGAACCCCTGTCAAGAGATGGCAGGGGTACTAAAGCAGAGGATGTGGCAGCAACCGAAGAAGGTTCGCCAGTAGTGCATAACCTTCTTAAAGGACGGTTGTCCCTATCGGAATCAGATTTTTCGTGGAGGGATTGAACCTCACGGTCACCCTCCAGATCATCTGGGTAAGAGGGAGTATACATATTCTGCGAATCCGAAGAAGAAGGGGTTGTAACAACGAAAGCCATGAGTAAATTGAAGGAATGCTTACAGAAGAATGAAGGATTGAACTGAAAGGAAGAGCACCGGAGTAAGATGATGAAAGGCTTCGGAGACGGAGAAGATGAATAGAAAATGCAGAATAGAAGAAGAAGAAAAGAAAGGCTTAAGGTAATTGTCCCTATTTATAAGTGAGAGAAAACGAAAGGTCACAACTTTTCGTTTGAAAATTCGAAGAGGCAAAAATTAAAGTTTTTTCCCCTCGGGAGCTGAAACCGCCGAAAAGATAATGATGAGGTGTTGGAATTAGCGCTTATATTAAAAGCGGGAATTACTACGCAAATAAAAGGATAACCGCATAGTTAATGAAAATTCGACACGTCACGGACTTATTAGAACAAGATTTGTCTGCCTTCGCAGTTCAGCTCAATCACACAAAATCTGGGGGCAAATGATAAACCATAATTAAATCATCTGTTAGTCAACAACAGTCAACGATTCAGCTCCGATAGTTCAGTACTAAAATACTGCAGTTCAGCAGTTCAGCGCCCAAGCATGGCTGTTCAGCCTTGGCTGCACTTCAGTATGGCAACATGACACTTATTACATAACCCAAGGATGTGCCAAGGCTTGCACCTCGGCACTAACTTCAGACCACTTCAGCTAGGCAAGGCCTAGTCATGCACTTCGGGAAGACTTGATCTTGCAAGACTTGATCTTGCACTTCGGCAGAGTTCAATTGGGTACTTCGACAAAGGAACCCAGCACGACATTACCTCGTGGGACCTTCAAACAGGAGTGCAATTCAAATATAGTAACTACAGCTGGTTATTCTTTCTGAACACGCCAAGGTCACAACAGCTGGCTTATTAGTTACATCAACCAGGCCAGCCTATTAGTCACATCAGTCAGGCTACTAGTCACATCAGCAGACCTACATCGCCCTAGGCTTTCTGCCCCAAGCAAACGTCTTATCCACTATACACTATCAGAAGCTAAAGGCGGAAAAAGGTCTATAAAAGCAAGCCAACCAAGACAAAGAAGGGGGATTCGGAATGAAAACATTCACACCCTAAAGCAAGTTCAGAGACTTTGTTCTTCGGTCCATACTGTGAGAAATTCTAAACTCATCATCTAAATTATAATCTCAGTGAGATATAGCCCAAATTGACTTGAGCGTCGGAGGGTTTTTCCCTGGGCCAACCCCCCAGGACCTCTGACCTGTGCTTTCTTGTGCAGGATATATTAGAGGCTATTCCAGCTATAACTTCCAGCCCAGTTAACAACTCTTCAAGTTAATTGACGAAGCTAATTTGAGGTCGTCTAGACCCTTGGTGAAGATCCGGCTTCATCAATTTGCATCCTCTGATTCTTTTTTTGTGACGAATGTTGTCAAGCACGACAAGCGATGTTACCTTTTCTAGTCAGCAATAAGAAGTCATTACGTATTTTTGATTTCATCCATTGTGATATTTTGGGACCTTACAAGACGGCTAGTTATATTGGAGCACATTTTTTCCTTGATTGTGGATGACTATAGTCATGCATCTTGTGTCCATTTAATGAGATTGAAATTAGACACGTATTTATATCGACTACATCTTTTTAAGTGTGTCAATACCCAGTTTCATGTGCAAGTTAAGAAGGTTCGTAAGGATAATGGATTAGAATTTACAAGTCATTAGATACTCGATTATTATTCAGGAAATGGCATGGAGTCACAAACTTCGTGTACTTACACGCCTCAACAGAATGGTGTAGTAGAGCGTAGACATCGACACATTCTAGAGGTTGCAGAATCACTTCGTTTCCAAGCACATTTACCTATATAGTTTTTGGAAGAATGTGTGTTGACTGGATCATATTTGTTTAATCGAATGCCATTATCTATTTTGGATAATAATACACCCTATGACCTCTTAATGGGCATAGCACTAACTTATGATCACTTAAGAGTTTTTGGTTGCTTATGTTACGGACGTACATACCATGGACATAAAGATAAGTTTTCTAAAAAGTCGGCACTAAGGAATTCTGTCGGATACTAGTACGGAACAAAAGGGTACAAATTTTATGATCTTACAACACACAGAATATATGTTTCTCTTGATGTTCAGTTTGAGGAGGATAAATTTCCATTTGCATCCATCTTGCCTTGTGAGACTATGCAAGGAACGTCCTCGTAATTTGCCACAATGGACTGAGGCTGAGGTTGCACAGCCTTCGGAGACTTCATAGCTAGTGGAACCGCCTATTACCTCGACCTCTCCAAACCTAGCTCAACAACTCCTTTGTCGACTTCCTAAAAATTTGTCTGATTATGATGTCGCGCTACCTTCATCTATTAGACCATCTACATATGTTGAAAGTATAGTGAGTTCGAATGGAGAAGAGCGGGCAGAAGGCACAATTGGGATGTTGAGTGATCACAGTCGTAGTTGTGGCAATTCAAGCAACAACTCATCCCAATCGTTGAATGAGAAGTTTAATCCACGGTGTTCGCTGGTTGCGTGGTGAATTAGAGGATCTTGAGGTGTGATCATAAGATGAGTTGAAGGAGTGGTGTGCGGGAAGCAGGAAGTCCAAGGAAGAAGAAGAAGTCTGTTGGCGGGAGAATTAAATGGAGTGAAGTTACCTATTTGCCCTTGACTAAGTTCCTGATGATAGTTTAGAAATAAGGGTACTTTTGTAATTTCATGCGTATTTCTGTTATAACCGCCTCTTTCCCCTGTATTTGTTTCGCAGGGTGTAATTTTTCCAGAATGAGAAAAAAAATCTCTTGGGCACTTATCCGACTCTCTCTCTAGTTGTTTCTCTCTTCTCTCTCCAGTTCATTCTATTTTCATCTCGGTTGATTTAACTCCGCAGACTTGCTTTTTTGATTTGTGTTGTATGATGTTCATGGCGTGGCCGAAGCCTTGAACATTTGAATTGCTCAATCCTTTGGAAATTAACATGGTATCAGAGCCTTTGATCGAGTAATTGATGAAATTTGGTACGTTTATGGCTTCGAATCAGGCATCTCCAAGCAGTTCTAGTCAATCTCCAGCGAATGTGTCACAAGGTGCAGCTGCGATTGATCCATCCGAAGATCCACTGTATATCCATCCTGGAGAGAGCCCTTCGCTAGTACTCGTTCAGCCATTATTGGATGGCAACAACTATCACGGATGGAGCAGGATCTTTCGCAGAGCTCTTGAATCGAAGAATAAGGTTGGCTTCATCACATGTACCATTCCTAAACCTATGGAGACTAGTCGTAGATTCGCTACTTGGACAAAAGCGAATAACATGGTTGCATCTTGGATTGTCAATTCTGTTATTCCGTCCATTGGACAAAGCGTAATGTGGTTTGATAATGCTTTAGACATTTGGAATGATTTGAAGCATAGGTATGGTAATGCTGATGTCTTTCGGTTATCTGATTTACAAGAGCAGTTTTACGCCACTAAGCAAGGAGATAGCTCGGTAACTGAATATTATACGAAGCTTAAGGTCCTTTGGGAGGAATTAATGGTGCTGAGAGCTATCCCTAATTGCGTGTGTAATAGGTGTACGTGTAACGTGTCTAGTCAGATAAACAAGTTTATAGAAGATGATCACGTTATAAGGTTCATCAAAGGTCTTAATGACGAGTATGAACCGATGAAGTCACAGGTGCTGTTGTCTACTCCATTGCCGGATCTAAAGACAACCTTTGCTATGGCAGCAAAGCTGGAGAGGAAGTTACACTATACTGGTGGTCAAAACCAGTTTGTTAATAATCAATCACTTGTCCTCAATGCCAATGGTGTGCCTAGGCAGGGAAGTTTTAGCTATAGGCCATTGAGTCCTAGTGGTGCTGGTAACAATTGGCAGAAGTCTGGAGGTAAGGATGGTAGGAAAGAGTTTCAGAGTCAAAAATCTGGCTATAGCTCTAAGGCCCCCGTGTGCACTCATTGCAATATGGTTGGCCACACTGTGGATAGATGCTATAGGAAGCATGGTTTTCCTCCAGGATATAAGGGCAAGGGACAAGTGAATTGTGTGAGTAATGAAGCTGATGTGATGCAGAACAATACGGACTATGCACAATCTGGTGTTGAGTTCTGTCAAGCCAATGATGTGATGAATGATAATGTGGCGCAGATGGCTCCTGCCCTGACACATGAGCAGTATATGCAACTTATGGGGTTGTTGTAAGAGCATAAGGACAGAGGAACAATGATGAGTCCAAATGCTGCGGAGCCATCACATAACCACCACACAGTGCTGTCAGCTCAACAGGTCACTGGTTCAGGTAAGTGGAAAGGTAATGTGCAGTCTAATGTTTCACGCGTATGGATATTGGATTCAGGTGCAACAGATCACATTTCTTGTTCCCTTTCTTTCTTTGATTCCTATAAACCTGTAACTGGAATGTCAGTTAAATTGCCTAATAATCAAACAGTCAGTGTTGAGAATGTTGGCACGGTGAGTGTTCTTCCAAGTCTCACGTTGCATCATGTGCTTCATATCCCAGCCTTCTCCTTTAATCTCATATCCCTTAGTAAACTCACAATGACTGGTGATATTGATCTGTCATTTCATTCAAATATGTGCTGTATTCAGGAACATCTGAGCAAGAAGACGATTGGTTCAGCTGAAGTCCGTCACGGGCTGTACCATCTAGCTGATCAGCCTATGTGTAGAGCACCTGTTTCTAATCCGTGCCAGACATTCGCAGTTTCCAAGTCTTCTTCCTTCCTTTGGCATTCCAGACTTGGCCATCAAGCTTTATCCAGAATGAAGGAGATCAACAAGATTGACTTCTCAGTTGACGTTTCTTTTTTCCCAGAACCTTGTACTATATGCCCCCTTGCAAAACAGAAAAGGCTCCCTTTTCCCGTCTGACATTCTGTAACTCATTCATCTTTTTCTCTTGTTCACATGGACATATGGGGCCCTTACAGACACCCCACCATGTTTAACCAAAGATATTTTCTCACCATTGTGGATGATCATAGTAGATATTGCTGGATTTTTTTGATGAAAGCAAAATCAGAAACTAGATCCGTTATTGAGAGTTTCTGGAACTTTGTACATGTGCAGTTCAATGCCAATATAAAAGTTGTTCGTACTGACAATGGTCTTGAATTTAATATGCCTGCATTCTTTTCTTCTAAAGGCATTATACATCAAACAAGTTGTACCTATACACCTCAACAGAATGGCACAGTTGAGAGAAAACAACAGCACATATTGAACGTAGCCAGAGCACTTAAGATCCAATCACATGTCCCTGCCTCCTACTGGGGGTTCTGCGTTCAGCACGCTGTATACCTCATAAACCTCACACCTTTCCCTCTTCTTCGTCAGAAAACTCCCCATGACATCCTCTATAACAGCATCCTTCCTATGCCAATCTCAAAGTCTTTGGTTGTCTGTGCTATGCTACGATTACTTCCCCGTCTAAAGACAAGTTCAGCCCAAGATCAAAAAGGTGCATCTTTCTGGGCCTATCTCACACCACTAAAGGGTATATCCTCCAAGATTTTGAGTCCAGAGATATATTCATCTCCAGGGACGTTGTTTTTTATGAAACAATCTTCCCATTCTTATCAAATTCTGTTGCTTCCCTACCTCATTCATCTGAAAACTCTACTCTTGGTACTGAGTTTCATCCTTTTAGTTCTAGATGTGGCACTGAATCTTCTGTACTCCAACCAGTTGTCAAATCTAGGGGGCCCCAACAACATCAGCCTGACAACCAACTTGCCACACCACAGCCTGACAACCAACATGCCTCACCACAGCCTCATCAGCCTCAGCCTAACCACCAACATGCCTCACCACAGCCTCATCAGCCTAACCATCAACATGCCACAACACAGCCTCATCAGCCTCAGCCTAACCATCAACAAGCCACATTACAGCGTCAGTCTACTGAATCTCAGCCTTCTCCTCAACATACTCATCTCACTCAATATTCTTCCCTACCTTCATTCAACCACCACTCAAGTGACCAACAAATACCAACCCAAGAGTCATCTGTTGACCTTCCACACAATGCTAGTGATCCAAGATCAATCCCTATCAACTCCATTAATATAGAACTTCCTA
Organism: Eustoma russellianum; assembly: GCA_036186865.1. NCBI lineage: Eukaryota > Viridiplantae > Streptophyta > Magnoliopsida > Gentianales > Gentianaceae > Eustoma > Eustoma russellianum. The sequence continues at coordinate 24,422,716 of AP025062.1, read as the reverse complement.
TCACAAGACCTCACAGAAACAGACATCCCCCCTCCTACTTGCAACAGTACCACTGCAGTCAAGTCTCAAACCAAGCTCTAGCAACAAAAGATCCAACCAGAACATCTCCACATCCTCTGTCTAAATATCTAACATTTGATCTGTTAGCACCTAAATTCAAAGCATATGTTTTAAACATTAGTGCGTGCACAGAACCTAAAACTTATGCTGAAGCAGCAACCTCAATTGAGTGGCAGAGGGCCATGGAGGCCGAGATAACTGCTCTGGAAGAGAATAAGACCTGGGTACTAACAGCGTTGCCACCAGGAAAGAAAGCCGTAGGTTGTAAGTAGGTGTATAAGATAAAACATAAGGCTGACGGGACAGTAGAAAGGTTTAAAGCAAGTTTAGTTGCAAAAGGGTATACGCAGCAACTGGGAGTAGATTACCAAGACACATTCCCACCCGTAGCAAAGATGAGTACAGTGAGAATGTTGTTGGCCATGGCTGCTAGACAAAAATGGCACGTGCATCAGCTAGACGTAAATAATGCTTTTCTACATGGTGAGTTGCACGAAGAAATTTATATGGTGCCACCTCCAGGACTGGTTTTACCACGAGAGGGAATGGTTTGTAAGTTGCAGAGATCTTTATACGGGTTGAAGCAAGCGAGTAGAGAATGAAATGCAAGACTTACAGCATTCTTGGTATCGAATGGCTTCATACAATCTAAAAATGACTACACCTTGTTTACAAAGAGAACGGAAGGCTCATTATTGGTGCTTTTGGTGTATGTGGATAACTTGATTTTAGCTTGTGATAACTTGAGGGAGATTGAATGGATTAAGGAAGCATTGCACAGGGAATTCAAGATTAAAAATCTTGGTGATCTGAAGTTTTTCCTGGGCATAGAGGTTGCACGGTCAAAAAGGGGGATGCTGATTAATCAAAGGAAGTATGTGTTGGAATTGTTAGATGAATTTGGATTTTCAGAATGCAAACCTGCTGTCAGCCCGATGGAGATGCATCTAAAACTGACTCACAATGATTCACAACCATTTGAGGACATTGCCATTTACAGAAGACTCATAGGGAAGTTGATCTATCTCACTATTACTAGACCGGATATCTCATTTGTTGTGCAGCAACTGAGCCAATTTCTTGATTGTCCCACGCTTAATCATTTAAGAGCAGCTCACAGAGTACTGAGATATCTAAAGGGGACCATTGGACAAGGGCTATTACTACCCAGTACTGGAGACTTGAAATTGAGAGCCTTTGTTGATTCGGACTGGGCTGGATGTAAAGAGACAAGGAAATCTGTTTCTGGGTATTGTGTATTCCTTGGAGAAGCACTAGTTTCTTGGAAAGCTAAGAAACCAACCACGGTGTCACGGTCTTCAGCAGAAGCAGAGTATAGGGCTATGGCGTCTGCTGTGTGTGAAGTGCAGTGGTTACTCTATCTAGGCAGTGACTTGGGACTGGAGGATCAAGGGCCTGTGGAGATGTTCTGTGACAGCAAGAGTGCACTTTACATAGCTGAAAATCCAGTTTTTCATGAGCGTACAAAACACATTGAGATAGATTGCAACATTGTGAGAAACAAAGTACAAGAGAAGGTGATTAAATTGATGCCGATAAGAACACAATTTCAGCTTGCAGATTTGTTTACTAAGGCGTTGGATAGCAAGCGCTTGAGTGAGCTTTTGGTGAAGCTTGGGGTGTGCAATATTTACGGCAAGCATGGCTTGAGGGGGGGTGTTGAAAGTATAGTGAGTTCGAATGGAGAAGAGCGGGCAGAAGGCACAATTGGGATGTTGAGTGATCACAGTCGTAGTTGTGGCAATTCATGCAACAACTCATCCCAATCGTTGAATGAGAAGTTTAATCCACGGTGTTCGCTGGTTGCGTGGTGAATTAGAGGATCTTGAGGTGTGATCATAAGATGAGTTGAAGGAGTGGTGTGTGGGAAGCAGGAAGTCTAAGGAAGAAGAAAAAGCCTGTTGGCGGGAGAATTAAATGGAGTGAAGTTACCTATTTGCCCTTGACTAAGTTCCTGATGATAGTTTAGAAATAAGGGTACTTTTGTAATTTCATGCGTATTTCTGTTATAATCGCCTCTTTCCCCTGTATTTGTTTCGCAGGGTGTAATTTTTCCAGAATGAGAAAAAAAATCTCTTGGGCAGTTATCCGACTCTCTCTCTAGTTGTTTCTCTCTTCTCTCTCCAGTTCATTCTATTTTCATCTCGGTTGATTTAACTCCGCAGACTTGCGTTTTTTATTTGTGTTGTATGATGTTCATGGCGTGGCCGAAGCCTTGAACATTTGAATTGCTCAATCCTTTGGAAATTAATAACATACCTTCCTTTTCCGATAACTAACTCCACGGTACATTCCTTATCACATTTTCTTTCTTCTTCAAAATTATCTACCATGCGTAACTGTTTCTAGCAGCCATTACTTGTTCAGATGAGCCAAAATTCTTTCACCAGGCTGTCAAACATAAACATTGGCAAGATGCCATAGAGCAAGAAACAAATTCTCTTGAAGCTAATAATATGTGGATGCTTACTAGTTTACCTAAACGAAAACGTGCCATAGACTCTAAATGGGTTTATAAAATTAATTATAACCCAGATGGCACCATTGAATGTTACAAGGCTCGTCTTGTAGCTAAAGGTTACTCTCAAGTGGAAGGTGTCGACTTTCATAAAATATTTACACCTGTAGCCAAATTAGTCACTGTTCGTTACTCGCTCTCGGCTGGGGAAATTCAGGATTACCTACTATCTCAACTTGATGTCAACAATTTTTTTTGCATGGTGACCTACATGAGGACGTCAATTTGAAGATTCCTCAGGGATTTGCTCACAAAGGGAGCAACGTGTATGTAAAATGCAAAATTCTTTTTATGGTTTATGTCATGCCTCGCGTAATTGGTATCAGAAGTTCACTACATGTTAATCTGTTGGGTATACTCGGTCTTATGATGATCCATCACTTTTTCTTTATCGCCAAATGCCTCATACGTAGCTGTGCTTATTTATGTTGAGGATGCCATTATAGCAGAGAATGATTTATATCGTATAGTGCACTTAAAATCCTTTTTGGATGCTCAATTTAAAATTAAAGATTTTGGCAAACTCAAATATTTTCTAGGCATTCAAGTTGCACGCTCTCCTAAAGGCATTATTATTAATCAACGCAAATATACACTCGACATACTTGCAGAGAGTGACTCCTGGGTTGTAAACCTGCTTAAACTCCTATGGATCCCAAGGTACATGACATATGGAAGCTGTGCTTGTTTATTGCGATATCTTAAACTGCACCTAGGCAAGGATTGTTCTTTCCAAGCACAATTCTTTGGTTCTAAAACCTTATTTCCATGCAGATTTGGCAGGTTGTCTTCTCACCCATCGCTCCACTCTAGTTATACATGTTTCTTGTCACATTGCCAATTGTTTGGCGTTTGACAAAGAAAACTATTGTTACTCGATATTCTGCTAAAGGTGAATACAGTGCAATGGCACATACATCGATAGAAATAATTTGGCTCTTATGTCTGCTTGAAGACTTTTGTGTTCGGCCCTTAACACCAGTTAATTTTTTTTGTTACAACCAAGCTGCACTACATATTAATGATAATCCATTCTTTCATGAACGTAGAAAGCATATTGAAATTGACTTTCATTTCACTTTTCATCAATGACAAATAGGTTAATGCAAAGTCTCTTCTTCTCATCAGCTTGCCAACATCTTTACGAAGCCTTTAGGAAAGGACTCGTTCCACTCGACCATTCGTAAGTTAGGCATTTTTGACATTCATGCTGCAACTTGAGAGGAAATAAAAAGATTATCATCCTAACAAAAGGTCCTACCAAACACCATAACAAAACAATCCTACCTAACTATCCTAACAAAGTAATCCTAACTTATTTATCATAGTTAGTTTTGATTATAACAAAGTTTGTTTGATTGTATCATAGTTTCTTACCTTATACTACTATAAAAGGCTGGCTGGCTATCATCAATGAAACATGGAAATCATTTCTCATCTATCTCTTGTTCACCATCATTGACTTCTTTAGAAACATAGGGTTTTCAGCTGGTTGAAAAAAATAGTAAAGGAAAAAGAGCATGAGTTCTGGTGGGGCATTATAAAGAAGAAATAGATAGAGAGAATAGAAGAAAGAAAAAGAAAAAAAAGGAAAAGAATCGAAGAGAAGAGAGAAGGAAAACAAAAAAAGAGAGAATGAAGGAGGTGACTGTGTGTTCATGTAGTGGAAGGAGAAAAGATGAAAAATAATAAATAAAACAACGATGGAAATGAGGGTGTGTCACGAGAGGATTTGAACCCAAGTCAACTAGGTGAAAAATTAAAGGCTATGCCGGTTGAGCTAGATTAAGTTTTGATATAACTTAGGGATGAAATATTATTAAGTATCAAAAGCTACTCTTAAATAAATTATATTCATGTCGCAAGACTGGTCAAATAAAAGAAAATATGTGGTACGTGTTATATAGTCTAGTGATTCGCAAGTGAGTTGCTAAAGTGCCCGAACATGGAGGGTTTTATGCTTCATGCTCCGGTCTCATGGTGGAGATCCATGGGCTTATTGAAAGAGGTTCTTTTAGACAGAGTGCTGTGATGAATGCTATAACTTAGTTAAGAGCTAAAAAACAAATGTATTAAATATAGTATGTAAATGTGAAAAACTTAATGCTCTGTTTTATTTTATTTTATAAAATTTATTGCTATTTCAAAACTTGATTCCCGGCATAGATGATCCCACAAAAGGTAGTCGGATTACTTATTGAGCAAATTATTTTGCTTACACCACCACTTACTATTTTTGCATATGAGAAATACTATTAGTACATCTATATTGATGAGGAGAATGAATGGAGATAGTGAAGGAGCTCGAAAGATAGTTCACAAGATTTGATTTATTATTAGTTATTTGAAAAATGGATAGTATCATTAGATTGAGTTCATAAGATTTATTATTTTGAGTATTGGTCTAGTTTATTTCAACAATGTGACATTTCGTTTGGTCAAGGATTATTTTAAATATAATATTGAATGGTTTTAGATATATTTATAGAGTTTTATTTATTTAATTAGGATTGATGCAATTATGACGTCATTTTAAGAAATAAACTTCTTGAAAAGGGGGTTGAGTATTAGGATTTGGTGTGTGAGAAGGATTGTCCTCACATGTAAGATGTTTCTTTCTTGGTGGTTTCCATTATTTACTTCATAAATCCTAAAAAAATAAACTCAATAAAGGAAAAGGTTATTACGTTAAACAACTGGCCTTTGACACCAGACAAGGATCAGACCTACGTTTGAAAAATCATTGTCATATTTTCTTCACATTAATAAGAAGGGAGGCACAAAAGGTTTCTCATCTCATGCAAGAGATGCAGTATCAGTAGAGAATTATTCACAGAGGTGTATTGTAGCGCCCTACTCCCGAGCCCTAACATCGGGAACAGTTTACCCGCCGTAGCCTGTTATGAGGACTACAAGGCATCGTTCAAACTTCTTTACACGTCAGAACTGACGTAGAATTTTTCGTAGAAACAATAATAAAAGAAATAAACGTCTCGATTAAATTAAATCCATCGAAAATAAAATCAAGTACTAGGGTTGACGAAACCCGCTAAGTCAAGTATGCTATATTAAACTCAAATAATAAACCTAGGTGGAGGTCTATCTGACTGTCCCAAGAAACAAGCTCCCGGTCAACAAGATCCCTTCTCGAGCCCAGCTCACTCTTTCCAGCTCGCGTAATCTGTCCCATCCTCGATAAACATATATACTCATATTCCTGCTCACCTGTGGAGGGGGATGGGGGGTGAGTGATGGGAGTCACTCGTAGGTTACCCCTCTCTCCCGAAAAGGGACTGTCACATACTGAGTCGGGTAAACAGATAGAGCATGTAAAGCAGGAACATATAAACAAAGAAATAAAACATGAATAGAGAAATAACACATACCTGACCCGATTCGTATCTCAAAACGTAGCACTAAAACGACTTAATAACAAAATCAACGACAATCACAACAATAACAATGCAATGCACAAATTCATGATGCATGCTCTTTCATCACCGTGTTACACGCAGTCATTTAATATCACATGGCATGCTCTTTCTTTTCTATGATATGCTATGCATGTACCAGGTCCTATTAGGTGAAGGTAACCATTATTACCATCACCCATCACACGCCTCGTCAGGCCACACGTCCCGTAGGACCACACGGCTCAAAGCCAAATACAATGCTCGCGGTATGGATGCTTCACGCTTTTCACACTTCCATTCCTCCTATGTTGCATGCTCTGTTCTATGTTGCGTATTACCTATATTGCGTAATTACTTTATGTTGCGTGGGGTTCATTACTGTATTTTATCTTCTACTGTTATTTTATCTTTCTAGACTTTATTTTAGGTTTCTACACTTTCTTTTATTTTTCCTAGGCTTTCAAGCACTTAAATATTTTATTTAATTATTTTTATCTTTCCCTACTATTTATTTCTTTTATTCTAATGTATTTAATGGATTTCTAAATTTTCTTATTCATAAAACATTATTAATGCGAAATTAATTAAGAAAATATTTGTATATATATTCTTTTTTTACTTACTTATTCGTTTTATCTTATTTTAACATTTTTTCAACACCCTCAGCTAACAGAATTCGCCCTCTCTTTTTTTTAATTAATATATATGTATATATACATATGTATCAATTTTATTTTTATTTTATTTTTTTATTTACTTGATTTATAATTCTCCTTAATTACTAATTATTTTACTTATTCATTTAGTAATCCATTTAGAAATAAAATACTTAACAGATTAGGTCTGCCTATCAATTTCTCTTATTTCTTCCAGCCCTTATATTTCTACCGCGGCCCGGCCTGTTTCAGTGGCCTGCTGTCCGCGCTGGACCTTTCCCCTTTAACCCTTTTTTTTATAATTTCATCCATGATCTGGGCCAGCCTGCTGAGGCTGCTCTCGGCCCGCTGTGGCTGACGGCTGGCCCACTGGTGCCAGGCCTTTATCCCCTATTACCTTTTTCTTATATTATACATAATTGGGCTGAGATTGCAGGCCAATTGAAATTAAACCCGCAGGCTATCCTGGCTGGCCTGCTGCCCTTATATTTTTTTCCCTTCTTTTTCCTTTATTTCATTTAAAATTCTCATTCCTTTAAAAATTCATATCTTTTTCATTTAACTCTTATTTCCCCTAAACCAATTCCATTGGACTCCGTTTAACATCACGAACACTCTGACGCTGAACACGTCAATGCGTGACATACACGCGCCGCTCAGGGGCGTGCATGGGCCACACTCACCGCCCTCTGCAGCCGTGTGTTTGATACACGCTCCTTCCTCAGGCGCGTTTTTCGATGTACTGAACCCGTTCCAACCTATTTCCGTGCTATGTGATCTATATCTAAGGCCAAACACGCAATTTTCATACCAAAACATAAAGAATTCAAGATGAACATATGAAGAATAAATGTACAGCGATAAACAAACAATCCCAATACAGAATACGAGGGAATCCAAAGCAATCCGACATAGAGGAGGGTAACCTACGTTTTGAATACAAATTCATCGACAAAAACGGAGTTGGATTTGATGTGGGTGCCCAATCCTCCTTCTTATTTCTCTTTTTGTCTCTCTTCCTCTTCCTCTCCTCTCTTTTTCCTTTCTCCTTTCTCTCCTTTTCCGTTTTCTCTCTGTCGTTGCTTCCCTTCTCCTTCACACACACTCTCTCTCTTTTTTATGTTGTTGAACTGTTAATGAGTGGGTTGGGGGAGGATTTTAGGGGTTTTAATTGGGAAGGGGCGGTTTTGGAAGGATTGGGGGAAGTGGGGGAGTAATTGGGGGTTATGGATACTTAATTAAGGTATAATTAATTTTAAGTAATAAATTCAATTTAATTTAATTTGATTTTTTTTCCTACGGTTACCACATTCTACTCCCCTTATAAAAAGTTTCTTCCCCGAAACTTGTATATTACCTAATCAATACTTATTTTAGTTCTGCTTGATCCATTCACCTAGATAATGATCAAACTAAATATTCCTTGCATTTTTCAATATACTAACTACTTCACTTCTTTATCACAGGCTAAGGCCTCAAAATTATTCCTTGCACACTAACAAGGTAATTTCTGATCTACTAAAATCATTGCATAATCTATCTATGATTTTCACATCAACCTTAAGGGTATTGTAATTATACTAAGGGTTCTCAAAAATCATCGGTCTACAACTTACTTTTATCTGCGGTCATCAGCAGCTCTCTCAAATCAGTTCTTAGATATACTATAATCTTTAACTTAATTTTTTACAATGACAAATTATAAACTCCATTTATACCATTTGACATGTATCATTCAACTTGTTGTAGTCTATAATTCCGAATCCTTAACCTGTCATATATGATTCACCTCCTAGTTACATGTCCAAAATAAACACATGTCCAAAATATCCATCAAGTCATCCGATTTATTACTCATTACACTTTATAGATATAGAATCAAGTCCCAAAATCCATTCTTATGTACTTACGAGCTAGTTTTATGATCATGTCCTTACTTTTATCAAATATATCATAGACAATCTAATATAAAAAGTATGTGCATGGACATATTTCCTTCAATTTAAAGTAGTTTACGTAACTCTAGCTCTAACTGTTTGCAATAACATACATTCTAATTTTTTTTGTAAGCACAAGACCCACGGTATCATATATTTGTTTTCGCAAAGCGGGGTCTCAAATGACCATTCGTAAAATAATGGTACAACTTACTTTGCAAAAGTATTTCAATGAAATTGCATTAAAACAGTTGAAACACAACAATCACAAAGTTGTTTTTTTACAAAACGATTTGAGTACGGTGTCTTTTTCTTTCTAAAGAAATACGAATTCTGAAAGCTATGTTTTGTTTCGCAAAATGAAACAATTGAAAACTCAACAATTATAAAGTTTCCTAAAATAATTTGGATAGGGTACTTCTCTTTTTCAAAAAAGAATTATATATATTTTGAAACTATTTTCGCTTAAAAAGAATAACTATGTTCATTGTAAGCATGTAAATCTATTCAAAAGCATTTAATGATATGATACTTGCAATGTCGATAGTTGACAAATAAATTTATTTTAGCAAAATCAATATGGCTAAACGAAAATTTGAGAAATGTAGGAAATATGTAAACATATCGTTCTTTGAAAACATCGACGTCTAAAATATCTATCTTCCAGAGTTGTCAGAGTAGTTGAAATTTCATTATGCCGATATACAAATTCAGAGAGAAATTTAGCCTTGTAAAGTAATATACCAAAAATTGGAACTAGTTGAAATGTTTCGTAGCAAAAATCTTTGAAATACCTTTGGAGTATAAAATATGTCTTGGTATACATGCTTATAGGAAAACGTTTAACTACTTGAAAAATAATAGTCCTATACTATAATTTTTCTAAGTCACCCCTTAATATTAGTGAAAAATTCACGTATGTGCCATTTCTTATAAATCTTTCACTTAAATTGTCCAACCCTAGTATGGCACACTATCTACTAATTAACTTAGGAAAATCCTAATTCACCATATCTTCGCGCGCCATACTGATTCACTGTACCTCATTACTTGGTTATTTGAACCACTAATTTTTTTCTAGTTCATATGAAAACAACCACTACTTGTTCATGCCCGCTCTATTTTAGTTCAAGACTATTAAATTCAAGTCAAGTAACTTGACGTTTCTATAAATCAACACTTAACTAAAAGTTTATAAAGATTCATTATTCCCATGTGCTTGTTGTAGCCGATTCACGCCTTTTGCTACCAATGAGTATCTCTAATGAAGCTAATATCATTGACCTACTTAATAACTCTAAATTTCAACATCTTAACCCTAGACTATGAATTCCTTCGTATGATTCTCTTACTAAATGCTACTGATTATAATGCTTATGAATCATTACTTAGTTTCTGTCATTTCTCCATAAATCATCTCTTAGTATCTATCATACCATAATAATTGATTTCTTAGTAGCTATTATCTCAACTTAGACCTAAGCCTGCTCTGATGCTACCGTCCAAGTAGGGATATGAGCCTGCTTCACTTTACCCTAATGGTACCTGGTCCCATGCTACTATTGTGGTGAAGCTGCCCGAGTTGCTGCCTGACCTATTAGTATATCACTAGCGTTTGTAGTAGGGTGTCCTGGTTATCATTTTAATTCATTCAAATTAATTATATAGTATTCAACTATGGTTATTAGGATCATGGCTTAAAGAGTGATGATCAACTTAGATAAGGTAGAATTGTATGGGATACCTTAACTGATCGTCTCTTTAAGTCTTAGTCCATAACTTACTTTTGAGATTGTTCTTAGTATCATCATTTCTTAAGTCTAAGATCATGTCTTATTTCTAAAATCATGCTTTGTGAATGATCAACGCTTATGACTACCTTCAGTATTTATGTCCATGTAAACTACTAATCGAAATCATTATTTATGTTTAAGATTGTAACTTATGTTCAGGATCATCGCTTATACCTGAGAGCAGTACCTATGTTCTTGATCTTCGCTTATGTTCAAATCATCACTTATGTCTAAGATGGTGACTTAGGGGCAAAATCGTAACTTAATTTCTAATATCATGGCCTAAATCTACATTTTTCGACGTGAATCTAGAACCATTCCTTGAAGATCGTACTCTTAGCGTGTAATAACTCTTGGACTCATTCTGAAATTAGATCCAAGTGATCGGTGGTGTCAGATGTGTTGTGCCACCATTCTTCCGCATCTTCTTGTCGAAGAATCTCTGGTGTGAGTGCAGTGGTGGAGGCGGTGCATGTTAGTTCAACAGCTGGTGTTACTGTGCTAAGGTGTTGGTCATGGTGACTATGGCATATTCAAGTGCTTGGGATGATCCTCTGATTCTGGTGGTTCTCACCAGCATTTCCTCTATTACCGGCTTGTTCACGTCTTGCCGGTATTTTTCTGGAGTTCAGAATAGTCGAAAATATATTTGTTTAAATACAGACTAAGTTAGGGGGTATTTAGGGAATTTCTAACAACTTAGGGATCGCATGCAAATGTTCAGGGGTAATTTGGG
>AP025062.1:24248680-24409917 GCA_036186865.1 Eustoma russellianum | reverse complement strand
GGAGTTCAGAATAGTCGAAAATATATTTGTTTAAATACAGACTAAGTTAGGGGGTATTTAGGGAATTTCTAACAACTTAGGGATCGCATGCAAATGTTCAGGGGTAATTTGGGAAATTCTATCGTTTACGAAATTCATGCTAAAAGTTAAAAGAAGAATGGTAATTAAGTAAGGAAACGATCGCTCACCCTCGTACCCCTTAACCCGATCATAACTTAAGTTTAAGATCATCACTTAGGCCTATATTGCTTCTCAGGGGTAAAATCGTCATTTTAAGAAAACATCGGAGCATTAAGTGATCTAGTAAATCCTACGTTTCCGAGGCGGATCTGGAGCCTAGGCTTTGACACCAGCTGTAGCACCCCACTCCCGAGCCCTAGCATCGGAAATGGTGCACCCGCCGTAGCCTGCTACGAGGACTACAAGGCGTCGTTCAAACTTCTTTACACATCAGAACTGACGTAGAAATTTTTCGTAGAAACGATAATAAAAGAAATAAACGTCTCGACCAAATTAAATCCATCGGAAATAAAATCAAGTACTAGGGTTGACGAAATCCGCTAAGTCAAAGTATGAAATAGTAAACTCAAATAATAAACTGATGAGGTCCATAACCCTGATACATGCCAAGATAATGAGAATGCACATAATTTTACAAAAATGCAAGATCAAGGACCCTTAATGAAAATTTCTTCTTCTTCAAGAGCAATTCTTGTGTGTTTTCTTGGTTCATATTCAAAATCAAGGCTAGAATCTTTCAAGGCTTGAACATCCTTGTGAGAGTTGTCCAATTCCGGGGAGGGAAACATCCAAGAGGGAGGTATCTTGCTTGGGTTATGTGAAACTCATTGGAGGACTTATGTTCAAAAGGTTTTCTTCAACTTATTTGGAAGCAAGGTGAAGCTATCTTCATTGTGCCTAAACCATATCTGGAGGAGGAGCTTTAGAGTTAAAGAAAGATCCATTCTTGCACGTATCAAAGTGGTATCAGAGCGAAGGTTTTTCTTTAACTCAACTTATCATTTCTTTGTGTCAATTTTTTCTTTTCTTTCTTTCTTCTCTTCATCCACCATTCAACCATCTTCTTAGAAGGTTGAATTCTATTTGGTTTAGTGTCTTCTTCTTGTTTTGAATTGTACAATTCAGAAACAAAAGAAACCAAATCCAAAACAGTTTATCCGTGTGTTTTCTAGTTTTGTCTATTAAATTCACTTCTTTTCTGTTACAATCTTGTTTCTCAACAAAAAAAAAAGTGTCATCTTTCTTTTTATCAAGTTTCTTTGTCTCTTCCTGTTCAACAAGCAAAAAAAAAAAAACTAAAAAAAAAACCGATATACAAGCTTACCGTATCAATTGGTGATATAAGGTTGGATTGGACTCTGGACAATTACCGTAACACTGGACCTACATGAAATTGGTGATATAAGGTTAGATTGGACTCTGGAAAATTACCGTAACGCTGGACCTACATGACATTGGTGATATAAGGTTGGATTGGACTCTGAGAACTTACCGTGACGCTGGACCTATATGAAATTGGAAAGGACTAAGGACAAACATATCATAAAACACTTAAAGATATTATTTCTTTGTGATGATTTATGGTTTGTTTATTTCATTTGGTTGGATTTCAATTTCTTTATGTTTAGACACTTTCTTGGACTTTAAGTTCTTTGTTTAGAAGCTTTTCTGCATTACTTATATTCAGTCCATTGCTTATATATCTACCTTGGTCTATCCTATATTCTTGTTGTTATCGAAGCTCTTAACTTCTTTTAGACTTTGTGTTTGTTTAGTTGTATTGTGTGGTGAGCTTAGTTGCATTTTCTTGTGTTCAATATTTGATTTGACAGCCTCGTCAAGAAAGAAAATCAATTTGTTCTTCTTGAACAACTTGACAGCCTACTACAAAAAAAACATCAAGATATCCATCCAAAACAATACACAAAGTCTTACCAATCAATTTTAACTGAGATATATACACCTTGTTTAGCTTTGAACAAGAAAAAAAAAGAAAGAGAAGCTTATTTCAAGAGAAGTTTGCACAAAACAATTAAGAGTGCAAAGAGCAAAAGAGCTGGTCTTGTTTCCTTCATAAAACCGAAGTACCCATTTGTTTTCACTTTTGAACACTTGAGTGCTTCTAGTTCATTCATACTTGCATCTAGCTTGCATAAAGCCTAAGATTAAGTTAAGGATTGCCCAGGGCAACCCCTTAGCATTTCTTTGGCTCAGCTTATTACATCAAATTTGGTTTCAATTCTCTTTGAATCTTAGTACAGTCCAAGTTTGTTGTTTATAACATTAGAAGTGTGAGTGAATTGGTGGGAGACTTGTGAAGAAGGTTTACTTTACATGATTGAAGTTATCGGAATGGATACTCATTTGGCAAGTTTGTTTTGAATTGTTCTAGCCTCAGATTCTTCAAGAAGACACAAGATTGTGTGAACTACAAAGAGAGAGAGAGAGACAAACACTTTTTTTTGTTTTCCACTAACATAATCAAGTTTCTTTTGTCTTTGTGTTAGTTTTCCTTTTTTTTTCTTTTGTTATTTTTTTCAATTTCAGGTAATTGTACCATGGATAAGACACCTGAGAGTACCGTAGGTCTTAACAAAGAAGGAGAAAGATTTTTCAACAAACGCAGACGATATAGCACAACTAATGCAAAAGATGTTATGGGAAATGAAATTGATGAGTAGCCGTGTAGAGGGCCTAGAAAAAACAGTCACAATCTCATCTACAAAATCCTTTACATGAAGGACAAACAATCACATATACCGGAACATAGGCTTGAAAAGCCATGGGTCTTTGCTTCGGAAAGAGGAAGAGGTAGAGGCAGAAACAGAGGAAGAGGGCTTAATAGGGATTTCATACCTATGAGGACCTTTGATGAAAGAGAAGAAGAACCACACCAAATGTTTGATGACTATAACATTGAGGAAGAGTACAACCAATTTCGAAACCGTGGGAATCAAAAGAATAACCCACAAGAAGATGAATTCATCAAAACAAAAGTGAACATCCCCACATTCCATGGAAAAAAGCGATGCTGAGGCATATTTTGAATGGGAGAAAAAGGTAGATCTCATATACTCTTGTACAATTATACTGATTTGACTAAAGTGCGGTATGCAGCTATAGAGTTTGCAGATTATGCCTTAATTTGGTGGGATCAACTACACAACGTAAGGAGAAGAACTAGACAAGCACCAATCTCTACTTGGGAAGAAATGAAAATTGAGATGAGAAAAAAATTCATTCCTTCAGACTATGAAAGAACCATCTACCAAAACTTGCAAAAACTCACTCAAGGAAGCCGTAGTGTAGATGAGTATTTCAAAGAGTTAGAGATCTTATTGATAAGAGCTAACATTGAAGAAACCAGAAGAAGCTACCATGGCTAGATTTCTAGCTGGATTGAACAAGGAAATTGCAAACAGAGTTGAACTTACCACATATATTGATATGACTTCCATGGTTCATAAAGCTGAAAAGATTGAGAGACAACTCAAGGTAAAACCCTTTGCATCTAGTTTAACCTTTTCTAGCTAATTCTTCATCCTATCCAAGAATGCCGCCTAGGACAAATCAAGGCACAAGTTTCAGGCCAACTGCACCTCAAGGCCGTGGATTCCAAGGCAAGACTCAACCAAATCAAAGACCACCTCAACTACCTCAACAAAACTTGGATAAAGGGAAAACAAGGTTGAAGGTAACATTTCTAATTCCACTACTAGATTTAGAGACATTCAATGCTATAAATGCTTAGGTAAAGGTCATTTTGCAAATCAATGTCCTAACCCTAAACGTATCATGTTCATTGAAGAATCTAATGAATATTATTCTGAGGATGAGGAAGTGGAACATGTTAATGTTGAGGAAAATCAAGATGAAAATGAAGAAAGTGTGAGTGAGGATGAAGAACTTGCATCAAAAGAATTCTTGGTTGTTAGAAGAGCTCTTAATGCACATGTTAAGATTGATGAGCAAGATCAACATAGAGACAACATTTTCATATCCATTGCATGGTTAAAGGGAAAGTTTGTACTTTGATTAATTGACTCTGGATCCTGTACTAATGTGGCAAGTGTTGAACTCGTTAGAAAACTTGATTTGCCATTACTTAACCATCCACAACCGTTATAAACTATCTTGGTTGAATGATTGTGGAGAAGTGAGTGTTAGCAAACAAGTTTTGATCTCATTGTCTATTGGTGGGTATAAAGATGATATCTTATGTGATGTAGCTCCTATGCATGCAAGTCATATCCTGCTAGGTAGACCATGGCAGTTTGATAAGAAAGTTACTTATGATGGATACTTGAATATGTATTCGTTCAGGTTTAACAATAAGTTGTTTAAGCTACATGCATTACCCCCACACAAGGTATTTGAAGATCAAAAGAGGAATGTGTAAGAATAGAAATGACCCTAAGGAGAAAGAGGCAGAAAAGAAATTTCTGGAGTGTATTAAGAGTGAAAGAAAGAAAAATGAGTCTAAAGGCAAAGAGATAGTAAACATTGATGAAGACAAATCTCAAAAGAAATTTGCTTTCTTTGCCAAACCAAGTGAAGTGTCACATGCCTTAAACTCAAAAAAAAACTGTCTACGTTTTGATGTTTAAGGAGTCTCTGTTTTCTATGAGTGACTTAAACCCTCCACTTTGCCTAGTGGAGTTGTATCTTGGCTTGATGAGTTTTCACAGGTTGTTTCCTGAAGAAGAACCTTCTGGTTTGCCGCCTTTAAGAGGAATTGAGCACGCAAATATAGACTTCATACCTGGTGGCTATCCTGCCTAATAGGCCAGCCTACAGAGCAAACCCCGCTGAAACGAAGGGAAAATTCAAACGCCAAGTAGAAGAACTCTTGGCCAAAGGAAAGGTGAGGGAAAGCATGAGTCCTTGTGTTGTTCCTGTGTCGTTGTACCAAAGAAAGATGGTACATGGAGGATGTGTACTGATTGTAGAGCCATCAACAAGATAACTGTAAATACAGGTTACCCTCCCATTCCGAGACTTGATGATATGCTTGATGATTGTACGGTGCTAAGTATTTTACCAAGATTGATCTTAAAAGTGGTTACTTCAAGTACGCATTAAAGAAGGTGATGAATGGAACTGCATTTAAGACTAAGTTTGGATTGTATGAGTGGTTAGTCATGCCATTTGGCTTAACTAATGCACCTAGTACTTTCATGAGATTAATGAATGAAGTCTTGCGTGCATTCATTGAAAATTGTTGTTGTGTACTTTGACGATATCTTGATTTACTCTAAGACTTTGCATGAACACGTAGGCCATCTAAGAAGCGTTTTTGAAGCATTGAAGAAAGAACAATTATATGCAAATTTCAAGAAATGTTCTTTTTGTATGGGAAAAAGTTGTGTTTTCTAGGATTTGTGGGTTAGTGCAAATGGAATTGAAATGGACCAAGATAAAGTGAACTCAATTTTAGAATGGCCAATTCCCACAACTGTTGGAGAGGTGAGAAGCTTTCATGGGTTGGCTAGTTTCTATAGAAGATTTGTTAAGGACTTTTCCACTATTGCTGCACCTTTGAATGAAATTGTTAAAAAAGACGTAGGATTTCAGTGGGGAGAGTCACAACAGAAAGCCTTTGATGACTTAAAGCAAGGTTAACTTCTGCACCTATTCTAAGACTACCTAGCTTTGATGAAACATTTGAAATTGAATGTGATGCTAGTGGTGTTGGTATAGGAGCTGTACTATCTCAATCTAAACAACCGATTGCTTATTTTAGTGAAAAGCTTAAAGGGAGCGCAATTGAATTATTCAACCTATGACAAAGAGTTGTATGCACTTGTTAGATCATTGCAGACTTGGCAACATTATTTGCAACATAAGGAGTTTGTGGGTTCATACTGATCACGAAAGTCTTAAGTTCCTTAAAAGCCAAGGAAAGTTAAATAAGAGGCATGCAAAATGGGTTGAATTCATTGAACAATTTCCTTAGGTGATAAAATATAAGCAAGGAAACGATAACATTGTAGCTGATGCATTATCTAAGAGATATTCTTTGATTACTTACATTGTCATCTCATTTGCTTGGATTTGAGTACATCAAGGAATTGTATACATCTGATCCTGACTTTCAGTCAATATTTGATGCATGTGCCGATTCTCCATTTGGTAAGTATTATTTACATGATGGATATTTGTTTAAAGAAAGAAAATTGTGCATACCTAAGTGTTCTGTCAGAGAGATACTTGTCAAAGAAGCACATGGTGGAGGTTTAATGGGCCATTTTGGCATCTTTAAGACATTAGAGATGTTAAAGGAACGTTTCTTTTGGCCTCATATGAGAGTTGATGTAGAGAAGATTTGTGGAAGTTGTATAACTTGCAAGAAAGCTAAATCTACATCACATCAACATGGTTTGTACACCCCATTACCTGTCCCTATGTCACCTTGGATTGATATATCTATGACTTTGTTTGGGATTACCTAGATCAAAAAATGGAAGTGATAGTGTGTTTGTCCGTCGTTGACAGATTTTCTAAAATGGCACACTTCATAGCTTGTAAAAAGGTTGATGATGCATCTCACGTTGCAAACTTGTTCTTTCAGGAAGTTGTACGTCTACATGGCATGCCTAGAACCATTGTTAGTGATAGAGATGCTAAGTTCTTAGTCACTTTTGGCGTGTGTTGTGGGGTAAACTTGGAACAAAACTCTTATTTTCTACTACTGCTCACCCTCAAACAGATGGTCAAACTGAAGTTGTGAATAGAACTTTGTCTCAATTATTGCGTGCTATAATTCAGGAGAACCTTAAGAATTGGGAAGATTGCTTGCCATATATTGAATTTGCTTATAATAGAAGTGTTCACAGTGGCACAACTCATTCACCATTTGAAGTTGTATATGGTTTCAATCCTTTGTCTCCACTTGATCTTGTGCCTATTCCTGTTCATGAACATGCAAGTATTGGTGGTAAGAATAAGGCTGAACTGATTAAGAAAATTGCATGCTAAGGTTAAGCTACAACTTGAGAAGAAAAATAAACAGTATGCAAAACAAGCTAACAAAGGACGCAAGGAAGTTTATTTGAACCAGGTGATCTTGTTTGGCTGCATTTAAGGAAAGAAAGGTTTCCCAGAGAAAGGAAATCTAAACTCATGCCAAGAGGAGATGGCCCTTTCAAAGTACTTCAAAAGGTTGGAGATAATGCTTACATTCTTGACCTTCCTGAGAGTAAGTATGGTTCAATTTCTCATACTTTTAACGTTGCTTGATCTTACTCCTTTTGGTAATGATTTAGATTCGAGGTCGAATCCTTTTGAAGAAGGGGGGAATGATGAGGTCCATAACCCTGATACATGCCAAGATAATGAGAATGCACATAATTTTACAAAAATGCAAGATCAAAGGACCCTTAATGAAAATTTCTTCTTCTTCAAGAGCAACTCTTGTGTGTTTTCTTGGTTCATATTCAAAATCAAGGCTAGAATCTTTCAAGGCTTGAACATCCTTGTGAGAGTTGTCTAATTCCGGGGAGGGAAACATCCAAGAGAGAGGTATCTTGCTTGGGTTATGTGAAACTCATTGGAGGACTTATGTTCAAAAGGTTTTCTTCAACTTATTTGGAAGCAAGGTGAAGCTATCTTCATTGTGCCTAAACCATATCTGGAGGAGGAGCTTTAGAGTTAAAGAAAGATCCATTCTTGCACATATCAAAGATACATGCCAAGATAATGAGAATGCACATAATTTTACAAAAATGCAAGATCAAGGACCCTTAATGAAAATTTCTTCTTCTTCAAGAGCAATTCTTGTGTGTTTTCTTGGTTCATATTCATCAAGGCTAGAATCTTTCAAGGCTTGAACATCCTTGTGAGAGTTGTCCAATTCCGGGGAGGGAAACATCCAAGAGGGAGGTATCTTGCTTGGGTTATGTGAAACTCATTGGAGGACTTATGTTCAAAAGGTTTTCTTCAACTTATTTGGAAGCAAGGTGAAGTTATCTTCATTGTGCCTAAACCATATCTGGAGGAGGAGCTTTAGAGTTAAAGAAAGATCCATTCTTGCACATATCAAGATACATGCCAAGATAATGAGAATGCACATATTTTACAAAAATGCAAGATCAAGGACCCTTAATGAAAATTTCTTCTTCTTCTTCAAGAGCAATTCTTGTGTGTTTTCTTGGTTCATATTCAAAATCAAGGCTAGAATCTTTCAAGGCTTGAACATCCTTGTGAGAGTTGTCCAATTCCGGGGAGGGAAACATCCAAGAGGGAGGTATCTTGCTTGGGTTATGTGAAACTCATTGGAGGACTTATGTTCAAAATGTTTTCTTCTCAACTTATTTGGAAGCAAGGTGAAGCTATCTTCATTGTGCCTAAACCATATCTGGCGGAGGAGCTTTAGAGTTAAAGAAAGATCCATTCTTGCACGTATCATAAACCTAGGTGGAGGTATATCTGACTATCCCAAGAAACAAACTCCCCCGGTCAACAAGATCCCTTCTCGAGCCCAGCTCCCTCTTCTCAACTCGCGTAATATGTCTCATCCTCCGATAAACATATATACTCATAATCCTGCTAACCTGTGGAGGAGAGGTGGGAGGAGGTGAGTGATGGGAGTCACTCGTAGCTTACCCGTCTCTCACAAAAAGGGGACTGTCATATACTGAGTCAGGGAAACAGATAGAGCATGTAAAGCAGAAACATATAAACAAAGCAATAAAACATAAATAGAGAAATAACACATACCCGACTCGATTCGTATCCCAAAACATTGCACTGCAACGACTTAACAACAAAATCAACGATAATCACAACAATAACAATGCAATGCACAAATTCATGATGCATGCTCTTTCATCACCGTGTCACACGCAGTCATTTAATATCACATGGCATGCTCTTCCTTTTCTATGATATGCTATGCATGTCCCAGGTCCTATTAGGTGAAGGTAACCGTTATTACCATCACCCATCACACGCCTCGTCAGGCCAAACGTCCGTAGGACCACACGGCTCAAAGCCAAATACAATGCTCGCGGTATGGATGCTTCACACGCTTTTCACACTTCCATTCCTCCTATGTTGCATGCTCTGTTCTATGTTGCGTATTACCTATATTGCGTAATTACCCTATATTGCGTGGGGTTCATTACTGTATTTTATCTTCTAACCGTTCTTTTATCTTTTAGATTTTATTTTAGGTTTCTACACTTTCTTACACTTAAATATTTTATTTTATTATTTTTATCTTCCCCTACTATTTTATTTCTTTTATTCTAATGTATTTAATGGAGTTCTAAATTTTCTTATTCATAAACCATTATTAATGTCAAATTAATTAAGTAAATATTTGTATATATATTCTTTATTTACTTACTTATTTATTTATCTTATTTTATCATTTTTTTCAACACCCCTAGCTAACAGAATTTGCCCTCTCTTTTTTAATAAATATATATGTATACACACATATGTATCTATTGCATTTTTATTTTATTTTTATTTACTGGATTTATAATTTCCTTAATTACTAATTGTTTTACTTATTCATTTAGTAATCCATTTAGAAATAAAATACTTAAGAGATCAGGCCTGCCTATTAATTTTCCTTATTTCTTCCAGCCCTTATACTTTCTCTTCCTGCGGCCTGCCCGTTTTAGTGGCCTGCTGGCCGCACTGCCCCTTTCCCCTTTAAAAAACCTTTTTTTTAATTTCATCCAAGATCTAGGCCGGTTTGCTGAGGCTACTGTCGGCCTGCTGTGGCTGACGGCTGGCCCGCTGGCGCCAAGCCTTCATCCGCTATTATACCTTTTTTTTATATTATATATAATTGGGCTGAGAAATGCAGGTTGGCTGAAATTAAAAACCGCATGCTGGCTTGGCTACCGTGGCAAGGCCAGACCTGCCACCCTTATATTTTTTTTCTTCTTTTTCCTTTATTTCATTTAAAATTCTCATTCCTTTAAAAATTCGTATCCTTTGCATTTTAACTCCGATTTACCCTAAGCCAATTCCATGTGGACTCCGTTTAACGTCACGAGCACTCTTACGCTGAACACGTCAGTGCGTGACATACACGTGCCGCTCAGGGGCGCACGTGGGCCACATGCGCCATCCTCTGCAGCCGCGTATTTGATACACGCGCCTTCCTCAGACGCCTTTTTCGACGTACTGAACCCATTCTAACATATTTCCGTGCTATGTGATCTATATCTAAAGGCCAAACGCGCAATTTCCCATACCAAAACATAAAGATTTCGAGATGAAACATATGAAGAATAAATGTATAGCGATAAACAAACAATCTCAATACAGAATACGAGGGAATCCAAAGCAATCCGATAGAGGGGAGGGTATCCTACCTTTTGAATACAAATTCATCGACAAAACGGAGTTGGATTTGATGTGGGTGCCCGATCCTCCTTCTTATTTCTCTTTTTCTCTCTCTCTCCCTCTCCCTCTCCTATCTTTTTCCTTTCTCCTTTCTCTCCCTTTCCCTTTTCTCTCTGCCGTTGCTTCTCTTCTCCTTCACACACACTCTCTCTCTTTTTATGTTGTTGTACCGTTAATGAGTGGGTTGAGAGAGGATTTTAGGGGATTTAATTTGGAAGGGGCGGTTTTGGAAGGATTGGGGGAAGTGGAGGAGTAATTGGGGGTTATAGTTAAATAGGATATAATTATTTTTAAGTAATTAATTCAATTTAATTTGATTTAATTTTTTTCCCTACGGTTACCACATGTATCTTTCACCACCTCATGTAATTTTACCCTCTTTATTGGGGGATATATGAACGAGATTTGGTTATCCACAAACATCAAAACGCATTTACTCCGTGTAATATGATTATCGTCAGTTCCGTCCACACATGTTATTTCCATTGATTTACTAATAAAAATTAGCATGACAATCCAAATAGGCTATTGATATTTTAAATATTCCGTCACATCAGAAAAACCAAAGACCCGTCCAAATATTAGAACCGATTTCAAAAATGAATGATCTCCTAATTACTTTTCTTCTCTCATTCTCTAACCTCTTATATAGGATCATGTCACATATACCAACTCATGAAGGATAGATTACACTTGGCATTCTCTTATTAAAGAGCTTAGAATATGAGATAAAAAGAAGGTTAGATGATCTAAATCCATTTCAAATGCAAAGAGTTGAATGTAACTTTTTTTTAATATAAGAGTAATAAGAATGGTCACATGTATACGGTTATAACTACTTTAATATCGGAAGTTTTTTATTTGTGTTTAGTAAATTCCTTCATTAATGCACTAACACACCATATTCCCATTATTGTGTCATCTATGCAGGTACATATAGAACCGGAGTCTCACTGGAAGCAAGCTCAGTTTCGCTTGGGATGGAAGTATTATTTGACTGTCTCTCACTCTCCCCAGACCCTAGCGATAACTTTTGTTGTTGTTGGGAGATATTGGGTAGCGATAATTTTTGTTGTTGTTGGGATATAATAGGTATGATTGTTGTTGTTGTAGTAGTAGTAGTAATAAGAATGGAACAAAGATTATTTAATTGATCGCTAAAATTGTGCATAACACATGAATTTCAAACCACTGCCAAATTAACTGATAACTATACTTCTATGTAATAAGGATGAATGGGCCGGTGACAAAAAGTTGTTTAAATTAATTCTCCTTTTAACTATGTAAATGTTAGATCTGATGACTTGGTATAGACCATTCTCATTAATTGATTTTAGTTAGAATTCTAGTTTATATTAATATAGTAAGCATTTGATGGTGATTGTGAAAGTGTGCAGACATATCTGATAAAATCGAGATTAAGACCAATCAAACACCAAACAACAGATCAAACAAGTAAGGGAATAAATGCCGCTAACAAATGAAGGAGAACTTGAGCGAATTGAATAAACGAAAATGACAAATTGTTCATTCACTTGCAGAGAAATTGAGAGAAGATTAACACAAAACAAGGATTCTCTCTACTATAATTCGGTAACCGTCAATCCTTATACATTTTGTACATCAGCTAAAAAGAAGATGAAGCTACAATTACAAGAAAGTCCTCCTGCTAATTCAATTGCTGGTTACTAACAGAAGGGCAAAACCGTCTTTTCACCCCTTTTAAAACGGTTTAACCGCCAAATCCCCTCTGCTTCCTTTCACCCTTTTGCCCGCTAATTCCACCTTCAACAGCCTAGCGTTCTTCCTCCTCACTCATTGCCTTCTGCCTCTGATCACCATATCTCATCAAATCCTTCTGCTGCGCAATCCCAATTTTGGCTTCACATTTGCTTCTAGAGCATTGTTCTTCTAGCCCGCTACTTCTTTATGCTTTCGTTCTCCTCAGTTGCTTTGACACCCCCCTGAAATCTGACTGCATATACCAGTTGCATAATCCAAGTGAAGTAGTCAGATTACGCATCCTTTGCAAATCCAAAGCTTTGGTGAATACGTCAGCAAGCTGGTGTTCAGTTCTTACAGGCATAGGCTTAATCACCCCCTCATTGTATTTTGCCTCACAATATGGCAATCTATTTCAATGTATTTGGTTCTTTCGTGAAAGACAGGATTATCAACCATGTATAAGGCGCTCTTACTATCGCAGAAAAGCTCAACTGGTCCTGCTTGATGTACTCCCAATCACTTAGCAAGTATAGCAGCCACTGTATTTCGCATGTGGCAGCTGCTAAAGCTCTGTATTCTGCTTCCGAAGAGGACCTAGAAACAGTAGTCTGTTTCTTGGCTTTCCATGACACCAGTGAATTTCCCAGAAACATGCAAAAGCCTGTAACTGACCTTCTCGTTTCTTGGCAGCCTGCCCAATCAGCGTCTCCAAAAGCCTTCAGCTTCAATTCTGTGTCCTTGGCAAAATACAGACCTTGCCCTGCGGTCCCCTTAATGTATCTAAGTAGTCTGTGAGCTATCTTGAGGTGATGTTCAGTTGTGTATTAAGAAACTGTGATAACTGTTGTAGAACAAAGGCAATGTCTGGCGTTGTGATGGTCAGGTATAGTAGTTTTCCAATGAGACTTCTGTAATTAGACACATCCTCAATAGCTGGTGAGTCTCTATGCTGAAGCTTGATACTCCTATCCATAGGTGTTTTTGCAGGCTTTGAACCAAGGAATCCTGTGTTATTCAGTAACTCCATAGCATATTTCCTATGACACATCATGATGCCCCCCTTGATCTAGCCACCTTAATGCCTAAGAAATAATGTAAGTCTCCTAAGTCTTTGATCTGGAAAGTGTCATGGAGATAGGCCTTGAGTTGCTGGATAGCTGGTAGTGAGGGGCTAGTCACTATGAGATCATCAACATAGACAAGAACAACCAGGAGTGATCTGCAACACCTTTAGTAAACAAAGTGTAATCATGCTGAGACTGTTTGAACCCTTGCTGTGTTAGTGCTTGAGTGAGTTTTTCGTTCCATTGCCGGCTGTCTTGCTTAAGGCCATATAGAGACTTTTGGAGTCTGCAAACAACATTTGGAGCAGGAGTAATAAGACCTGGGGGTGGTTGTATATAGATCTCTTTAGACAACTCTCCATGCAGAAAAGCATTATTTACATCCAATTGATGAATAAACCATCCCTTGCTGGCAGCTAAGGCCAACACCAATCTAACTGTTGTTAGCTTAGCCACTGGGAAGAAAGTATCTATATAATCAATTCCTGGCTGTTGGGTGAAGCCCTTGGCCACCAATCTTGCTTTATAGCGATCCACTAATCCATCTGCAAGATATTTCGTTTTATAGACCCACTTCAGCCAATAGGAGTTTTACCTTGCAGGGAGAGGGACTAAGGTCCAAGTCTTATTAGCATCCAGAGCATTAAGTTCCTGTTTCATAGCCTGTAACCAGCAGTCATGCTGTGAGGCATCCTGGTAAGTAACAGGATCAGGTCTCATACTAATGTGAATAGAAAAGGACCTATATTCAGGAGAAAGCAAATCAAATGACATGTATTGATGGATGGGATGATAGGTTGAACTAGTGAGAGGAACTGAACTGGTGAGGAGGTTGCAGTAGTAGTCTTGTAGATATGGAGGCTTTTTCTGTGTCTGGTAGGTCTGGTTGAAGCAAGAGGTGGCATGTCTATGGTAATGTGTGGAATAGGTATTTGAGGCAGAGGAGTGGGTGAATGGTTGTCCTGTGATACAGCTGGAGAGACTGGAGAGTGTGGATCTAAGGGACTAGATGTTAAGGGAAATGTGGCAGGAGAGGCAGAAGTAAGAGGAGTGTTTGCTGTTGTTGGCATGAGATGTGGTAAGGTAGGAATGGAAGGGAGTGCGGCAGGGAGTGATGTGTGATTGAAAGAAAATGTATGTTCTTGAAACACTACATGTCTGGATACAAATATGGCTTTGGTTTCTAGATTTTGTAGTATATGACCTTTGGTGTAAAGGGGTACTCCAAAGTACACACAAGATACTGCTTTGGCATCAAACTTGCCCTTTTGTGGTGCTGAGTTATATGCAAATGCTTGGCAACCAAAGACTTTGAGATCATTGTATGAAGGATCACGATCATACAAAATGGAAAACGGGGTTCTGTTGTTGAGAAGTGAGGTAGGCAGTATGTTAACAATATTGGTAGCATGTTGAATGCAGAATCCCCAAAGATCAAGTGGGAGGTCTGCCTGAAATCTTAACGCCCTGGCAATGTTAAGGAGATGTTGCTGCTTCCGCTCAACTAAGCCATTTTGTTGCGGGTATATGGGCAAGTTTTCTGATGCACAATGCCCTTTTGAGAAAAGAATTGATTCAAGGACAGTTCAGGGGCATTGTCAGATCTAATGGTTTTTATTCTTTTGGAAAATTGGGTTTCAACGTATTGGTAGAAGTTTTGGATGGTTTGTAGCAAGTATGTCCATGTAAACCTACTTTTTTCATCAACAATGGTGAGAAACAAAGTTTGCCCATATAGCGTAGGCACTCTATATGGACTCCAAACATCAACATATTAAATCGAAGCAAAATTTAGAATCAGATGTAGACACAGGAAACGAGCTTTTCTTTTGCTTAGCCATTGGACATACTTTGCAATGTGCTTTAACATCTGCAACTACAACTGAAGGCACCATTTTATTTATTTCTCTTAGTCTTGGCACTGAAGCATGGCCAAGTCTAAGGTGCCATAACATGGAAGAAGAACAACAGTGTGAGCAAAGAAAAACAACTAGGGGAACACTTCTCAATCAAAGAATCTGTGCTCACTGGCTTGTTGGATTTGATGACTGACACCTTGGGCATGTCAGTGACCTGGTAAAGTCCATTTATCAACTTAGCTGAACCAATCTTCCTCTGGGAGTATTGGTCCTCAAGAATACAATCATGACCATAGAAGTAAGTACAGACATGAGAAGTTAAAGACAACTTACTCAAATACAGTAAGTTAAAGGAGAAGGATGGCACGTATAAAACCTCTGTCAAGTAATGAAGGGACTGAGAATAACTGTGCCACTATGAGTAGCCAATGCTGAAACATTATTGGGCATTTTGACTGATAGGCTGTCAACTGATTTATATGTGGTAAAGTGACAAGGAACAAGAAATATGATTTGTAGCTCGTGAATCTAGAATCCAAACGCTATAAGTATTAGATGAGAGCTTACTTGCTTCCTTACCATCATGCAACATAGCTTGAGCACTCATTACAGATGGATGAAACACAGCTGAGTCATGTTCATCATCAACTTTTGACACGCTGGAACTACTTAACATACTCAACAGCTTATTGTACTGATCCACTGTGAGCATAGGCATGGTTACTTGCTGTTGAGGTGCTGGTGTACTGTTAGCTGTCACTTGACCCACTTCATACCCTTCTGGTACACTCACCTCCTGAACACAACCATCAACTATGTTTACTTGAGGCTTTGTCTTATACCCGGGGGGATATCCATACTTCTTGTAACACCTCTCTATGGTGTGTCCAGCCATACCACAATGCGTACAAACCGGCCTCGGTGAGAAATTATGATACCCTCTACTGACTCCTCTAGATCCACCTCTAAAATTCGTGCTCTGTGATCTAGGATTAAAATTGCTAACTGCAAAGCTTGCAGGTTCAGTTCTGTTATTCATATTAGTAGCTAAGGCCGTAGGATTATTCACAAATTGAGGTTGTGCACCTCCTGACACAATCTTTCGTTCATATTGCAATGCCATAGAAAAGGCAGTGGAAATGTTAGGCAACGGACTCATAACAAATATCTGTGACCTTACAGCATCAAACTTTGCACCTAGTCCTTTTATGAATTTTATTACAAAGTCTTCTTCCACAAATTTACTGACCTTCCCAACAATGTCACAAGTACACCTATTACAGGAACATCTAGGTGTAGGTCTCAAAATCAGCATCTCTTCCCATAATGACTTCAATTTGGTAAAATACTCGTTAATAGACATACCTTTTTGCTTCACTCCATGGAATTGCTCTAACAGATCAGACAAGCGAAACGGATCTCCTCCAGCAAACCTCATCGGTAAATCCTTCCAGACGTCATAGGCGGTCTCATACCACATGATGCTTTCTGCAATCGTTGGAGTCACGCAATTCTGAATCCAGATTGCACCATTGTATTACATTGATTCCACGCAAGGTATGTGTCATCATTTTCCGCCGGCTTCCTCATTGATCCATCAATGAAGCACATCTTATTTTGATTGTCAATGCCATCCGCAGCATTCTACTCCATGAGTGGAAATTATTACCATGAAGAGGCGGTTGAACTAACACAGCCGCTGGACTTTCATTTGGATGCAGATAGAGTGGATTTGATGCAGGATTTTCAACATTATTGTTTCTACTAGTGGACGCTGAGGCAGAACTCATGATTCGAAATGATTTGAATGAAAACTAATGAGATTCAGAATTCTAATTGAAGTTCTCGTATGCGGAAGGTAACTACAGCTCTGATAACATGATAAAATCGAGATTAAGACTAATCAAACACCAAACAACAGATCAAACAAGCAAGGGAATAAATGCCGCTAACAAATGAAGGAGAACTTGAGCGAATTGAATAAACGAAAATGACAAATTGTTCATTCACTTGCAAAGAAATTGAGAGAAGATTAACACAAAACAAGGATTCTCTCTACTACAATTCGGTAACCGTCAATCCTTATATACATTTTGTACAGCAGCTAAAAAGAAGAAGATGAAGCTACAATTACAAGAAAGTCCTTCTGCTAATTCAGTTGCTGGTTACTAACAGAAGGGCAAAACCCCGCCTTTTCACCCCTTTTAAAACGGTTTAACCGCCAAATCCTCCTCTGCTTCCTTTCACCCTTTTGCCCGCTAATTCCACCTTCAACAGCCTAGCGTTCTTCCTCCTCACTCATTGCCTTCTGCCTCTGATCACCTGATACGATATGGTTCGTATATTGATGTTGTCCCGATCTTTCTTCACTCTCCAAACGTCCCTCAAGCCTTGAATGTGATGGACAATGGTGCCAAGCAACCACCTTCCTTCAAGCCTCCAAATTCGTTTGGTTGTTATGTGTTTCAATCCGTCCAATCCAACCAGTCACTCCTAATCCTTGGATTGTGGATCACCAACAAGGAACACACAATCCTTAATTGGGTCTAGCCTTGATTTAGATATGTGTAAACCAAAGGAAAAACACAAACTTTTATTCAAGAAACTCAAGAACAAAAACAATACAAAACCGTATGGTTCTAGTCTCAAAGGTGCGAAAATAGTCTACCAAAAGAAATGCTAAGTGATCAATATATTTGATTACAAGTCTTGTTGGCCAACCCAAAAAAAACGTCTAGGTGCATCTTGGAGCTTCATGTTTGCGCCATTTCCTTCCTTGAGATGCAAATTGATTTGTTATTTTAGGTAAGCTTCTCTCTCTTGGCAAATCCACACTTATTGTCTCAATCACCAATTATTGCCTCATTAACCATCCTTCTAGAACTTGCCTTGTGTATCCATGTGCCTTCAATACACGCCATTCAGCCCTCATTGTGACACAAGATCAGATTTGCTAACTTTGGTAACTTTCTCTCACTTGAATTATCTCCTTAAATGCTCCAAATCTTCAATTATGACTCCATAATTCATTCCAATCATCCCAATCTGATTTATGACATTCTAGAAGGTCTCTTAATTGCATTTGATGATAAGATGCGGCTGCCACCTCTCAAGAAGACCGAAAACCCTAATTTGCACAATTGGGCTTGTTTTGGACTTCTTCCTTGCAACTCTTGTAACTATTTTTGTGGACTGATTTTGACAAAACCCAAAACATGAAAGATGCTCTAAATTAAGTCTACTTCAAGGTCCAGCAGGTCCATGCATGCCCAATCTGACTTGAAAGCCCAAAACCACAAAACAGCCTTGTATGGACAAGCTTGGTCCAAATCTGAGAAGCCTTCCTTTCCAAAGCTCAAGGCGTTTGATCCAAGACCTATAACACCTACAAATCACACTCATACACCAAACATAAGTATTCTAAAAAAACTTTAAAAGAATCAAAAGAAAGGAGCAACTAAAAGCCACAGAAACGGCACCAACAAGCGGACTGACTATCCTGCCCTCCCACCAACCCTTTAACTTATTTATTGACATTGAAAATCATTGGATAATCAGTTCTAAGCTCAACAATGAGCACCCATTTAGGAGGAACGTTCATTGGTTCATCTTGCACATGTTTGGTTAGAAAGGAGCCAACATCAAAACAACTTGAAGACAATTAATCCTCTTAGTTTGGCTCCTTGTCAAAGGCCCCTTATGGTTAAGGGCACCTTGTGCAAGCTCCTCATTAGGGGGCTGCTCCTCAGCCTCATCAATCCCCCCCTCAAAAGGATTCGCCCTCGAATCATCAAGATAAAAATGCTCAAAAGGGGAAAGATCACTTACATTGAAGGTGTTGGAAACTGAACCATACCTGTCTTGAGGAAGATCAAGCACATAAGCATTTGGACCAACCTTTTGAATGACCTTAAAAGGTCCATCTCCTCTAGGCATAAGCTTGGACTTCCTCTCCTTAGGAAACCGTTCCTTCCTTAAATGCAACCAAACAAGATCTCCAGGATAAAACACAACATCTTTCTATGCTTGTTAGCTTGTTTGGCATACTGTCTATTCTTTCTTTCAAGTTGGAGTTTAACCTTTTCATGCAACTTTTTGATCATTTCAGCTCGTTGTTTACCATCCATGCTAGTACGCTCATCAATTGGAATAGGCAACAAATCAAGTGGGGAGTGGGGTAGAAAACCATAGACAACTTCAAAAGGGGAATACAAAGACCCACTATGAACAGCCCTATTGTAAGCAAACTCAATATGTGGTAAACATTCTTCCCAATTTTTCAGATTGCTTTGGATTAAGGCACGCAACATTTGTGACAAGGTCCTATTTACCACTTCAGTTTGGCCATCTGTTTGTGGGTGTGCAGTAGTAGAAAACAAAAGCTTAGTTCCCAACTTGCTCCAAAGCACACGCCAAAAATGACTCAAGAATTTACTGTCCCTATCACTAACAATTGTTTTAGGCATGCCATGCAACCTAACAACTTCTTTAAAGAATAGATTTGCAATGTAGGAAGCATCATCTACTTTGTGACAAGCAATAAAGTGTGCCATCTTAGAGAATCTGTCTACCACAACAAAGACACTATCTCTACCACCTTTTGATCTAGGTAAGCCAAGAACAAAGTCCATAGAAATGTCCTCCCAAGGTGCACTAGGTACGTCCAAGGGTGTGTACAAACCATGAGGTTGTGTTTTGGACTTAGCTTGCCTACAAGTGATGCAACTACTACAAGCCTTTGCAACATCTGATTTCATGTGAGGCCAAAAGAAATGTTCCTTTAAAGTTTCTAAAGTTTTAAAAACTCCAAAGTGTCCCATTAACCCGCCCCCATGTGCTTCCTTAACCAACAATTCACGCATTGATCCCTTAGGAATGCATAATCGTTTCTCCTTAAACAAATAGCCATCATGCAAATAAAATTTACCAAAAGGAGAACACATGCATCATAAATGGAAGCAAAATCAGAATCATCCTTATACAATTCCTTAACAAATTCAAAGCCAAGCAAGTGTGAAGACAACTTACCTTCTAGACAAAGCATCAGCAACTATGTTATCTTTTCCTTGCTTATACTTAATGACATAAGGAAATTGCTCAATAAACTCAACCCACTTTGCATGCCTCTTATTCAGTTTTCCTTGACTCTTAAGGTACTTCAAACTTTCATGATCAGTATGAATGACAAACTCTTTGGGTTGCAAGTAGTGTTGCCAAGTTTGTAAGGACCTTACTAAAGCATACAACTCCTTATCATAAGTAGGATAGTTCAATGCAGCACCTTTCAACTTCTCACTAAAATAAGCAATAGGATGCTTACCTTGGGTTAGAACAGCTCCAATTCCCACGCCACTTGCATCACACTCTACCTCAAATGTATCATCAAAGTTTGGCAACTTCAAGATAGGTGCTGTAGTGAGACGTCTTTTAAGCTCATCAAACGCCCTTTGTTGGGCTTCCCCCCAATGGAATCCAACCTCTTTCTTGACTATCTCATTCAATGGTGCGGCTACGGTTGAAAAGTCTTTGACAAACCGCCTATAAAAACCTGCCAAACCATGAAAGCTCCTCACTTCTCCCACACTCTTTGGTGTAGGCCATTCAAGGATGGATTTCACCTTGTCTTGATCCATTTCAATCCCTGCAGAACTGATTACAAAACCAAGAAAAACAACTTTGTCCAAACAAAAAGAACATTTCTTAAAGTTAGCATAAAGTTTTTCTTTCTTAGCTTTTCAAAAACAGCCCTTATGTGATCTAAATGCTCTTCTAAGGACTTAGAATAGATCAAGATGTCATCAAAATAAACCACAACAAACTTCCCAATAAAAGCTCTCAAAACTTCATTCATTAGCCTCATGAATGTACTAGGTGCATTAGTTAACCCAAAAGGCATAACTAACCATTCATACAATCCAAATTTAGTTTTAAAAGCTGTTTTCCATTCATCACCCTCTCTTATTCTCACTTGAAAATAACCACTTTTCAAATCAATTTTCGTATACCATTGTGAACCATGCAACATATCAAGCATATCATCAAGTCTAGGAATGGGATACCTATACTTTACAGTGATTTTGTTGATGGCCCTACAATCTGTACACATCCTCCAAGTGCCATCCTTTTTCGGGACAAGGATGACTGGAACTGCACTTGGGCTCATACTTTCCCTTACCTTCTCTTTGGCTAAGAGATCCTCCACTTGCCTTTGTATTTCCTTTGTTTCCTCCGGATTGGCCCTATAAGCTGGCCTATTAGGTAGGACAGCCCCTGGAATAAAGTCAATGTGGTGCTCAATCCCTCTTAAAGGTGGCAACCCATGTGGTTCCTCCTCGGGAAACAAATCTGCAAATTCTTCCAACAAAGAAACAACACCACTAGGCAAGGTAGATGGTAAGTCATTCTTAGAAAACAAGCATTCAACACTATCTTTGTAAAGCATCACCAAAACAGTTTTATTATCATACAATGCATGTGTAACTTCACGAGATTTTGCAAAGAAAGCATGCTTCTTAGGTGGATGTGAAATTTGTGAGGTGGATGCTTGTGAAAGTGTTTGAGCCGTGGGTGAGGGTGGATGATTTGGGCCGTGGGTTGTGTACCCTTGGCCGAGGAGTTTGTGGCCTCCAAAAGGCTTCTTCTCTCCTTTTTAAGAACCTCTAAGAACCTTTTTTCAGCCTCCTTTTCCTTAGGATCTGAATGGTTCTTCTTCATCCTCTTAGCATCCTCATAAACTTTATGTGGAGACAATGCATGTAACTTAAACTTTTTGCCATTAAAAGTAAAAGCATACATGTTCAATCTACCATCATAAATAACATGCTTGTCAAATTGCCAAGGCTACCTAACAAAATATGACTAGCATGCATAGGAGCTACATCACACAAAATTTCATCTTTGTAGCCACCAATAGATAAAGAAATCAGAACTTGTTAGACACATGAATCTCACCACAATCATTTAGCCAAGATAACCTATAGGGATGGGATGATCAATCATAGGTAAATCTAACTTTCTAACAAGTTCAATACTTGCAACATTAGCACAAGAACCACTATCAATAATTAAAGTGCAAGTTTTGCCTTTTACCAAACAATGGATGTGGAAAATGTTCTCCCTTTGCAAGTTTTCTTCTTCCTCCTTCATGTGTGCACTTAAGGCTTTTCTTACCACAAGAAAGTCCTTATATGCACCCTCTTCATCACTCTTTACCTCCTCAGCTGAGTCCTCTTGGTACTCTCCTTTGTTGCTTCTTCTTCCTCCTCTTCTGAATAGAATTCATTAGTTTCCTCAAGGTACAACACTTTCTTGGCATTAGGGCAGTCCCTTGCATAATGCCCTCTCCCTCTACATTTAAAACACTCAATCTCCCTTGTCCTTGGAGGGTTTGCGGTTGCCTTGCCTTTGCCTTTGTCATTTTGACCTAGATTTGCACCATTGGTCCTTTGAGTGAAGTGTGGTTTATTTGGAGTGTTAGAACTGTTTTGGCCGAATGTGTTTGAACTTGTCCGTGCCCCTCCATTGCCATTAGACCTAGGCTGCACTTTAGAAATAGAAGAAGCATTAGTTCTAAACCAAATCCACTAGTAGAAGAACGTACCTTTAATTGCCTCTCAATTTTCTCAGCTTTGTGAACCATGGAATTTAGATCAACATAGGTAGTGAGTTCAAGTTGAAACCCAATCTCCCTATTAAGACCTCCCAAAAACCGAGCCATGGTTGCCTCCTCAGTTTCTTCAGTATCAGTTTTTATCAACAAACTTTCTAACTCTTAAAGTATTCATCCACACTTTTATTTCCTTGAGTTAGGCATTGCAACTTTTGGAACATGGATCTCTCGTAAGATTCTGGAATGAATTTCTTTCTCATCTCATATTTCATGTCATCCCAAGTTCCAATTGTTGGTTGTCTAGTCCTTCTTCTTATACTTTGAGTTTGGTCCCACCAAATCAAGGCATAATCCAAGAACTCTATACTTGCATATCTCACTTTTTGCAACTCAGTATAGTTGGTATAGGAAAAGATCATGTCAACTTTTCTTTCCCACTCAATGTAGGCTTCAGGGTCACTTTTGCCATAAAAGGGTGGAATGTTTATTTTGGTTTTCAAATAATCATCCTCTTGAGGCACATGCCTCCTAGGTTGCATTCGGCCTTGAGGCCTTGGGTATACCTCCTCAACCTCTTCCTCTTCATAGTAATCATTCCATTCCTCCCTAACAGGTTGTTGTCTCATTCCTTGCTCCTATCTCCTCTACCCCTTGCTCCTCCTCTACCTCCCATGCTTGTGGACCCCTTAGGTTCAGTTCCACGGGATGTTTGGCCTTGGTTTTGAGGTGGGGGCTGTTCTTGGGTAGGAGGTGTGTTGGATGTCATCCTTGCTTCCCACTCATCCATCCTAGATTGCATATTACTAAGCATTGTGCAATCTTTTCCATTGAATATTCCACTTTGTCTCCTCCTCCTTGGGTACTGTTTGAACCATCCATGGCAACCTGAAACGCTATCACAAACAAGAAAAGAAGAAAACTAACACAAGAAAAAAGTGAGTTGTTAGTGAAAACAATAAGGAAAACGAAAATCTGTTTGGCCTTTTTTGTCCTCCCTTGTTTTCTCTCAATTGCTCAAGTGTTTTCCTTGGCCAATCTTGAGCCAGAACCTCTTAAGGAAGTCCCAAATTGGCTAACCACAATCTGCTTTGTTTTCTGTCCTTGCAAGCTTCTTTTGCCTTCAAAAACACCAATTGATCAACAAGTGGTAAAACAGCTTCAAGAAGTTTAGAGCACAATTTAAACACACTTAATAACTATGATTCAAAGAAACAAGAAACCAAAAGTGATGTAGTTGGTTGAACCAAAGAATTGCTAGGGGTTGTCCTGGGCAATCTTTAATTAAACCAACTTATGCAATATCAAATGCAAGCTCTTTGATTGATAGTATGAATGTGTATCCAAGGTTGAGAATTGAAGGTTTATGTGTGTTGTTTTGGGGTCAAACACACGGTTTTTTTTTGTTTTTTCTTTTCTTTGTTTTGTCAACTTGGATAGTAGATGCAAAAAGATGGAATTTTGTACAAAAGGAACTTCTTTTCTCTTCCTTTCTTTTGCACTTTTCTTTTTTTTTGTTGTTGCTTTTGTGCACGTTTTCTTTTCTTTTCTTTTCCTTTTTTTTTGAACGTCCAAATCAGCCTTGATGCAACCTTTGTTTGCTTTTGCAAGAATCAGTTGTGTATGCTTGAATATACTGCTTATGTAGGAAATGATCCTTTTTGTGTTTGTATGGATGTTAGTAGAAAACAGATTTTCCTTGGATACCAATACAACCAAAACAAACAAACTTGTATTCAATATCACACAAGCAAATTTAATTAAAAGCTTCGATAACAACAAGGTGTTTGACTCAAAGGTATCTTCTTTTAGGCCTTGGGCTGATTTTAGATGGAGTTAAATCCTATTCAATGCAAACAACAATGATCCTATGATTAAGTGTGTTGAAGATGAGATCTTTAATGATAGGTGATCAATATTGATGCAAAAGATGAAGCCTTTTTTTTGTTTTTTTTTTGTTTTTGTTTCTGAAAAGAAACGTTTTTTTGAATGATTGAGAATAACAAGAATGACACAAAAAAATGGATGAATAGATGAAGATTTGAAGACGGGGATGAGAAGAACAAGAATGTCGCAAATGACACAAGAAAAGATATTTGAGATGAAGATAAACGAGAGCTCTGATACCACTTGATACGAATATGGTTCGTATATTGATGTTGTCCCGATCTTTCTTCACTCTCCAAACGTCCCTCAAGCTTGAATGTGATGGACAATGGTGCCAAGCAACCACCTTCCCTTCAAGCCTCCAAATTCGTTTGGTTGTTATGTGTTTCAATCCGTCCAATCCAACCAGTCACTCCTAATCCTTGGATTGTGGATCACCAACAAGGAACACACAATCCTTAATTGGGTCTAGCCTTGATTTAGATATGTGTAAACCAAAGGAAAAACACAAACTTTTATTCAAGAAACTCAAGAACAAAACAATACAAAAACCGTATGGTTCTAGTCTCAAAGGTGCGAAAATAGTCTAGCCCCCGAAAGAAATGCTAAGTGATCAATATATTTGATTACAAGTCTTGTTGGCCAACCCAAAAAAAACGTCTAGGTGCATCTTGGAGCTTCAATGTTTGCGCCATTTCCTTCCTTGAGATGCAAATTTGATTTGTTATTTTAGGTAAGCTTCTCTCTCTTGGCAAATCCACACTTATTGTCTCAATCACCAATTATTGCCTCATTAACCATCCTTCTAGAACTTGCCTTGTGTATCCATGTGCCTTCAATACACGCCATTCAGCCCTCATTGTGACACAAGATCAGATTTGCTAACTTTGGTAACTTTCTCTCACTTGAATTATCTCCTTAAATGCTCCAAATCTTCAATTATGACTCCATAATTCATTTCCAATCATCCCAATCTGATTTATGACATTCTAGAAGGTCTCTTAATTGCATTTGATGATAATGCGGCTGCCACACTCTCAAGAAGACCGAAAACCCTAATTTGCACAACTGGGCTTGTTTTGGACTTCTTCCTTGCAACTCTTGTAACTATTTTTGTGGACTGATTTTGACAAAACCCAAAACATGAAAGATGCTCTAAATTAAGTCTACTTCAAGGTCCAGCTGGTCCCATGCACGCCCAATCTCACTTGAAAGCCCAAAACCACAAAACAGCCTTGT
Source organism: Eustoma russellianum (assembly GCA_036186865.1). Lineage (NCBI taxonomy): Eukaryota > Viridiplantae > Streptophyta > Magnoliopsida > Gentianales > Gentianaceae > Eustoma > Eustoma russellianum. The sequence continues at coordinate 24,384,151 of AP025062.1, read as the reverse complement.
ATGGACAAGCTTGGTCCAAATCTGAGAAGCCTTCCTTTCCAAAGCTCAAGGCGTTTGATCCAAGACCTATAACACCTACAAATCACACTCATACACCAAACATAAGTATTCTAAAACAAACTTTAAAAGAATCAAAAGAAAGGAGCAACTAAAAGCCACAGAAACGGCACCAACAAGCGGACTGACTATCCTGCCCTCCCACCAACCCTTTAACTTTATTGACATTGAAAATCATTGGATAATCAGTTCCTAAGCTCAACAATGAGCACCCATTTAGGAGGAACGTTCATTGGTTCATCTTGCACATGTTTGGTTAGAAAGGAGCCAACATCAAAAGCAACTTGAAGACAATTAATCCTCTTAGTTTGGCTCCTTGTCAAAGGCCCCTTACGGTTAAGGGCACCTTGTGCAAGCTCCTCATTAGGGGGCTGCTCCTCAGCCTCATCATCACCGTATCTCATCAAATCTTTCTGCTGCGCATCCCAATTTTGGCTTCACATTTGTTTCTAGAGCATTGTTCTTCTAGTCCGCTACTTCTTTATGCTTTCATTCTCCTCAGTTGCTTTGACACATATCATCCAACCATGTAAATCTTGTGTTCACTATTTTACTTCTTTTTCTATTCTGTTTTCTTCCTTCAACAACAGTAACAAAGGATAAACAAGCAGTGAATCAATCTAACAAACAAAGACAAGTAACTAAGTTTAATTGTCAAGAAAATTGTAACACAGTGCTTATTACGATTGTGACACATGTCTATCATTCTGGCTTTGGTTTCCTTCCCTTCACTCTAGCGATAATAGATGCGGAACTAATACGGCCCCTATACTGTATTTATAATTTCTTAAATTTATTAGTTCCTTAACAAAAAATTTCAGCATAAACTCAGTAACAACAAAAATTATCGCTAGAACAACAAAAACTATTGCTAGAATGTTAGGAAGGAAAAGACAGCCAAACAATATATCTATGTCAAAAATATATTCATGTTACAAAGTAACAAATGTATGCCTTTTACTTAGCCTACTAGCAAAATAACTTCTATGGACTCTTCTATGATTCGACGGCCGTCAGGCATTCTAGGAGAATCAGATGCGACATAAAATCTTTATGGGACGATTTGCAATTGGAAGAAACCTAAACTTACACACATCAAAAATAAAAAATATTGTTGGATTTATTTAATAAATCCTTAAATAAAAGCCGTTTAATCGAATCACTGAACAAAGTAACAAAAGGCAGAATTTTATATTGCTCCATATTTGATGTTGATCTGTTCACCACATACGCTGCCGCTGCTTGATGAATTTTGCGTGATCCAATGATTCACGACTTCCCACCAATTGTTGATGCACAATGGATTCAACAATTCATTGTTTTACCCGATGGAGGGGCTATGCAATGTGGGCCGTGTAGAAAAAAGTTTGACACTCCCACTTTTCTCCCTATGGCCGGCTGCCCCTTCTCAAGTGTGTCAGGAGGTGAAGATCTCCTCCTTTAAATAGAGGGAGAATCTTGATGGTGAAAGGATTCAGAGTTATGATGATAACCAAATCATTTTCCTTTACAGATGAGAATTCTTTCTCATCTTTATCACCAATGGAGGATATACTTGATGTTATCATCATGTGATCTTTATACAACATTAAATTATTTAATATTTAACAATAAATATTATTATTTAATATAAAATACTAAATATTATTTAATATTTAATAATATGTACCAACATTTTTCTACTAACCACGCGTGGGTTGTCGCCCCTCGGAGACCAGACGTCGTACACTTTATGGTCGTTACACTTCGAGCCCATCCATCGCGGTCACAATATGACTTTCTACATATTTGGGGTTTCTACTTTAGACTACACCATACATCCACGATCACGCCTAAGTGATCACTTGACATGTGGATGTTTTATGCAATAATTAATATTATTACGTGACATATGTGACATAAAATTATCATACATAATATCCATCTTATGATTAATTTGTGTTTACTTAATCAACGTGCTGCGCATTACACGTGTTACGAATTAATTCCAATAATATCCCACTTGGACTATGTATGCGTCTTAAAGATTATTTGTCACTTGTTTGATCTCCCTTAATGAATGTGCCTTAGTATGTCTTACTTTTTTCGGTCCATCAGCAAATGTTAGCAAAAGACTCAAGCCGCACGCCGCCACATTGAATTAGTGACTTGTCCTTCTTAAATCATGATACTAACATTCCACGGAATGACATGGATCATGCAATGGATATGTAGTGTGGAATTAATATGCTAGATGATCGTACATATCTAATTCCAACTTGGCCCTAACTTAGCGAGATCAACAGAATTCAGAATGTATGCCGTGACTGATTAATGTACATTATTTCTGAAGAAAACTTTAACACAACCAAAATGTACATTATGTTGTTTGTATGAAAACTTTAAAACAATAGCCTTCTTTGAGGCTAAAAAAACATAAACCTCTCAGACTCTCACTAGGACACAACATCCTTCACCAGACTAAGACTGTAGTGCCCCGCCTCGAGCCCTAACATTGAAAACAGTGCATCCGCCGTATCTTGCTAAAGAGAATACTAGTCATCGATACAAATCAATTAGACGTCATCGTAATAACGTAAATCGATGTCAGCGGAAGTCATTACTAAAATCCTCGATAAAAGAATCATTATCGTTAATACAATGTCTAAGAATTTCTAAATCAATAGAATAGTTAAACATATGCGAATACTAATCTCGAAAATGCATAAACCTCGAATATAGAAATAACTGTCTCAACCAACCCTCGAAGGTATTTTCTGAATATCCTTAGTCTCAAAATCTCCTATCGCGATCTTCTCCGGTATACTAACTCCTGTGTAAGCATACTCTAACTTCTCTTACCTGCAAAACTGGTGAGTGGTGGTGTGAGCCAAATCAATGGACTCAGTAAGAAACCTACATGTACCTGTTATATAAATCATACATGCAGAAGCAAATACAAATAACCTTTATAATAAACATACATGTTCTTAGTCCATAGATAATTTCACTTAATTTATATTTAACATTTAACACTTCAAAAAAACTCAAACTAAGTAATTCCTCAGCTCAATCTACGTTACAATGATGCATGCTCTTCTCAAATATGACATACACAACAAACAAATAATCACATAAGTAAAGAAGAGAAATGCATACCAATAAAGTAGATAAACCTCGGAAAGTAAGTCACTCCACATAATAATGCGCACTTCATGATGCATGTTCCTTCTCACTATCGTGTCACACACAACAACATCATTATCACACACAAGATGTTCTTTTCTTTTCCCTGATATGCTATGCATGACCCGGGTCTTACTCATCGCTCTGTATCGTGGAGTCAGTGGTCATCGCTCTGTAACGTGGAGTCAGCAGACATCGCTCGTAACGTGGAGTCAGTGGACATCACTCCGTAACGTGGAGTCAGTGCACATCGCTGCGTAACATGGAGTCAGCGGACAACGCTCCGTAACGTGGAGTCAGCAGACAACGTCCCATAAACATGGAGTCAGTGTCCCGAAGGGATGCAATACAATGCACGTGCCATGATGCTCCACACACATAATCCATGATCGGGCATCCATGCTCCTATATATACCGCGCCCATACACGTGCATATATACTTACATGTATACCCCCATTTTATTATAGTGTATTCATACTCATATATATACCCGCGCCCCATACACGGCATATATATTTACATGTATACTCCCATTTTATTACGATGTTTCATACTCATATATATACCCGGTTCATGTGTACATACAAATCTCAATATACACACAACTCGCATATAGAGAAAATCCAATTACAAATATGCAGGAAAACAAAATGCTGATGCATGATAAACCTAACAGCACAAATAGACCACTTATGCATTGACACACATAACGAGTACAAATAGACCACTTACACGTGAAGTTCTTTGTTTTCATACAGCTTGTCCGTTCGTCATATTCCAAAATGAATGGCTTCGGCAAAATGAATTTCTAATCAGCAAATAAATAAAGCGAAAAGCCCACAATTGTTGAATGGCTTCGGCAAAAATGAATTTAACTGAGCCAAATGACTATGAGTGAACCTCCTAAGATGCCACACAACAACAATCAGACAAAGCCCACAATTTCTAATCAAAAATACATAAAACAATTTAAGATCAAGATTTTGTACCTCTCAGTCAAATACTCTAATTTGGGGTTTAATAATTGTAAATGTAGTCAATGAACCTTTCATCCGAAGCAGACGAATATTATATATAACATCAAATATACGTTTAAATCGCATAATTCCGATCACATAAAATAACATAAAATTAAATACACCATTTCATCATGTATCTCATATCTGTATGAACATCTTTTGGCCGCTGCCCATCACCATAAGCTAACGGTAGCAGTCCGAAAACATAGCCTTTTTTTAAATCATGGAATAAAATCCCAGAGTACCTAACAATTTGCACTGAAATTTATTTGGTTGTTGTCAGCATACTTTTGGATATATTCGAAACATATATAAGAAACCAATATCACTAGTGATAGTCAGATTATAATTGCATAGGCAATTTCCACTCAAAATCAACGATATCTAAACTCAATAATGAATGTTGTATCATTTAGTCTTCCATGTTTGTTCTAAGTCGACACACACACAAAAATAACCTTTATATAGGTGTGTGTGTATATATATATTCAATTCATCCGTATAACACATGTACATATATACACATAATTGATACATGATTACAACGAATACGTACGTATAATCAACAATCTATGAAAAACACAAATACGACATGCATGATCCGATTCGATACAAAAATAGCACAATAACTGTATAAAAGCATAGCAAATATAGTAAGGATACTTGTTTCGATCTCGATTATACTCGTTATATGAAGCACCGGGATGAAAAATGGATTAAAATCACTTGTTCTTGGCACCTAGAAGGGCTGGCAGCAGTTGGTATTTTTTTGGAAGAAGGATGGCCGATTGTTTGAATGTTTGGAGGAATGAATTTGGCTGTTTTTATGCAAGCCTGGTGTCAAACTTGATAGTGGAAGAGGCAGCCACGCTGCCGCCATTACTGGTATGCTGGCACTGCTGCCGTTTTATTTGCAGCATGAAGGTGGAGTTTGCAATTAGCTGGGGTATTTTCTTTTCAGGGGGCGGCGGCTATGAGGGTGATTGGTGAATGATGTTTGTAAGTTATATGCTAGGGTTAGGTAGAATTCTAGTAGGTTTAGGTAACCTTATTCTAATATAATTAAGATTTGTATTTAATTCAATAAAATCTATCATATTCACTTTCCTAGTCACATTAGGTTTCTTAGTGCACGGGGTATAATAAAGACCCATACGGCTAACATATTTGTGAAACACTACAGGTTCCACAGCCTTAGTCAAAGGATCGGCCACCATGGAGTCTGCTCTAATATGCTCAATTCTGATCAGACCACTTTGAACTTTTTCTTTAACAACTAGATACTTTATTTTCAATATATTTCACTTTTGACTGAACTCTGATTGTTATTTGAATATAGCATCGCAGCATTACTGTCACAATTAATCTTCATTAGAGACGAGATCGTCTCACCACTCGCAGCCTTGGGAAAAAAATTACGAACTCATATCGCTTGGTTGGATGCGTGGAAGCATGCCACAAATTCTGACTCCATAGTGGCGGATGCAATAAAGTTTGTTTCACACTTTTCCACGAGATTGCTCCCCCCGGCTTGAGTAAATATGTACATAGCACGAGGTTGATTTCATGCAATCCTGGCATCCAGCAAAATCAGAATTTGTGTATCCAGTGATCTCTAACTCATCAGATCTCTGATATGTCAGCACATGTTGCTTTTTTCCTTGTAAGTATCTCAGCATCTTCTTTGCTGCGGTCTAGTGATCCTTACCCAGATCAAGGATCACAGAGGTATCTGCCTACATTCCAGTAATGAATGCCAAATCTGGCCGTGTGCGTAATTAGGCATACATTATGCTCTCTACCACCGAAGCATATGGAGCGTTCCTCATCTCTGAACGTTCAAACTCAGTTTTGGGACATTGCTTTAGCCTGAGCTTGTCTCCTCTAGCCAGGGTATTGAATGGTTTACACTTATCCATATTATACCGCTTCAACACCTTTTCGATGTATGCTTGTTGTGAGAGATCTAAGATACCTTGGCTACGACTCCTTTGTACCAAACGTCCCAACACAAATAAGAATTCACCAAGGTCTTTCATTTCGATATGTTTTCTTAGAAAGGCTTTGGTGTTGCTCAACATGTTTACATCGTTTGTTGCAAGCAGTATATCATCTAAGTAAGAGATCAAGAATATGAACTTGCTCCCATTGCACTTGTGATACACGCATTCGCCAATTTGGTTTGCCTCAAAACCGAAGGTATCAACCACTTTGGTGAATTTGAAGTACCACTATTGAGACTCTTGCTTGAGCCAATAGATAGATTTCTTTAGTCGACAAATCATGCCTTTTTGGATCTCCAACATTGAATTGAGGCAGTTGAACCATGTAAATAGTCTCGTCGAATTCTCCGTTTAAGAACACAGTCTTGACATCCATCTGATGTAGCTCAAGATGTAGGTGCGCCACTAAAGCCGTGATTATCCAAAAGGAATTTTTTGTTGACACTGGAGAGAAGGTTTCTGTGTAGTTTATGCGTTTCGTTTGGGTTAACCCTTTAGCAACAAGTCGGATCTTATACTATTTTACATTGTCTTTGGAATCTCGTTTGGTTTTAAATATCCATTTACATCCAACGGGTTTTGAACCTTTAGAAAACGAGATGACCTTCCATACTTTATTTTCGCGCATAGACTTAATTTCTTCTTCCATGGCCTTGATCCACTTTTCTGAATTTCGACATTGCAATGCTTGTTGGACGTTTTTGGGCTCAGCGTCCATCATGCCAACATCAAATTCGTGTTCTTGGAGATACACTACATAATCGTTAGGAATGGGATTTCTCCTTTCATGAGTGGATCGCCTTAGGTGCACTTGTTCTACGAATATTGCAGGTTCCTGAACTGCATCAATAGGCGATTCTTCTTGTTATTGAGTGACTTCCTCAGGAACTTGTTCCTGGGGTGCGAACACTACCAGGATGAGGAACCTCAGGTGCGGGTAACGCTGATGCTATCTTCCTAAAAATTGGTTCCATTCGCATTTCTGTCGCATCTGAATGGCCTTCATCTAACCCAATGATCTGCTGATAAAAATCATTCCCCCCGAAACCAAAGTATCCTCAAAGAACATTACTGAATTTGTCTCGAAAAATATTTTACTTGTGGGATCGTAGAATTTGTACCTTGTGACCTTTCCGAGTAACCAACAAAATAGCAACTAACTGTTATGTGTCTATTTTTTCTTTCATTTGGTTTGTAACGCTTTGCCTCTGCTGGACAACCCCAAACCTTGAGGTGGTTAAGGACAGGCTCACGCTTAGTCCATAACTCGTAAGGGGTCTTGATTATTGCTTTAGTTAGTCTTCGGTTGAGGATGTAAGATGCGGTTTAAGTGCTTCTCTCCAGAGGAATAATGGTAGCATAGTTTGGCTCATCATACTACGTACCATGTCCATAAGCATGTGGTTTTGTCTTTCAGCTGCACCATTTATTCTTGGTTATCCAGGCATGGTGTACTGAGGGACGATTCCGTTTTCCTCTAAGTATTCAACAAATGGTCTCAAACATTGCCCCCTGATCCATCATATCAACCGTAGTATTCTCCACCACGGTCTGATTTGACAGCTTTACTCCTTTTGTTGAGTTGTAACTTTTATTGACAACTATTCATGATTTGACTATGTTTTCTTACTCAAAGAAAAAGCGCAAGCATTGGATATGTTCAAATCCTTTAAAGCTACTATTCATGATTTGACTACGTTTTCTTACTCAAAGAAAAAGCGCAAGCACTGGATATGTTCAAATCCTTTAAAGCTGAAGTTGAGTTATAAAATAAGACTGTCCATTTCAGGTGGCCGGATGAAATGGTCCACTGATATCGGTGTGAATCAACTCTAATAGACTATTTCCACGATTTGCTTCATATTTTTGGACTTTAGTTTGTTTTCCTTTGGCACAAAATGAACTTGAATCAAAATTGGTCAAGTCTAAAGGATTGAGAATTTCATTTTTAACAAGACGTTCTATCCTTCCTTTGGACACATGTCCTAAACATTGATGTCGTAATGAACCTGAATTCGCACGAGTTAATTTTTCTTTAACATTTCGCGTAACGACATGCAGGGTTTCTTGGTTTGAAGCAACATTTATTGAGTATAGTTTGTCAATTTCGGACATTTTACTGTGACCAATTAGTCTAGACGCATGATAAAGATGGAAATTTTCCATTTCTAAGAAAATCTTAGTAGCCACTTTTATCCAATCGATAAAACGAAATAAGATTTAGTTTAAATGACGTAACACAAAATTATCATGTAAATCAAGATAAAAACCAATAGTCAACAGCAATCTGAAATGTCCTTTGACTTCAGCCTTCGTGCCGCTGCCATTTCTCTGATAGACGTATCTCTCATTGTCTCTTAATTTTCTGTGGTTGAGGCAACCCAGCATAGTCACAGATAATCGAGTCGTGGCTCCCGTATCGACACATCAAGTGGCTATATCCGGAACAAAATTAACTGCAGAACAAACTAAGAACGCACCTTTCTTCTTGAGCCAAGAATGGTAACCAGTATAGTTCTTCTTTAGATGTCCCTCCTTTTCGCAAAAGAAACAAGACATGCTTTTTAATGCGTCAGCATGAGTCGCCCCCTTTTGCCTTTTTCTTGCCTTTTGCTCCTCAGTTTTGTCCGCAGCTTTACGTTTCTTACAACTCGACTTGGTGGTGACAACATTCACAATCTCATGCCCCTCATTCTTGAGCCTTTCCTCCTTTTGCACACAGTGCGAGATAAGTTCCTTCACCTTCCTATTTTCCTTTTGGCATTTATAACTAACCAGAAAGTGTTTGAACTTAGGAAGCAAGGAGTTGAGAATCTTGACCACTAGCATGTAGTCAGAGATATCAAGTTTCATGTTTCTCAATTGAGAAGCCATGTAAGTCATCTCTATGATGTACTTCCTTATATTGTCATTACAACGGTACTATTTCGAGCGGAATTTCTTTAAGAGATTGCCTACTTCGGCTTTCTCATTCTTAACAAACATTTGCTCTAGATCAGCCAAAAATTCTTTAGCCGTCGTGGTCTTAGAAATGTCTCTCCTAAAGCACTCAGGGATAGTCTTTTGCATGACCATGAGACATATGTGATTTGACTGAATCCAGCGCGCCATGTGAGCTTTCTCCTAACTTGTGCTATTTTCTGTCAACATAGCTGGGCGGTCTATCTGTAACGCAGTGTCAAGGTCAGCCATCCCTAGAAAAATCTCGAGTTGATCTTTCCATTGCTTATAGTTTGAACCGTTCAATGTAGGAATGTCTTTAATGTTAGACATAATCGCTGAAAAGCAAACAAGAAACGAAGGTAAATACATAAAACATGTGATCTTTAAACTGCCATAATAAATTGAAAATCAAAATGGAATCTTAATTCCATCAACCCATCGTTTTCCAACATGAGTTAACCTATGCATTCAATGCTTCGCTGTCGGGCCCATTTGGGTCCGCAACCCTGCTCATATGTGCTTTTAACAATCACACCTTCCTTTGGACCGGTCAATGATTGCTCCCATCACGTATGTGTCCCTCACGATCATAATGTAGCGCCCCGGCCCAGACAGCGGACCCGAACTGGTGCACCCGTCGTAGCTTACTGAGAAGACTACAAGACGTCTCATCTCTCGAACACACATCATCAATGACGTAAAAGAATAAGCACGGAGACACGTGCATAACAAAATCTAATCAATCCCAATCTGTATTCCCAGAAACATAAGTAATTAAACTGTTTATGGACGCAACCATCTACATCCTCAAGTGAACAAAGAAAACTGGAATGATGAGAAACAGTCTAGAACAATGCCCAATATGTACACTAAGCATCCCACTCAGCCCACTCGCCGTCGTCTTCTGTGAAAATCATATCGTATTTGGGCTCAACTGCAAAACAACAGGATAGAACTCTTAGCGAAAAAAGCTAGCAAGTAACCCGCTTATAAGACATACGGGATCAACACGGGGCAAGACATGAGCAGTATCTATATCAAGAGATAATGGGGCACATGTCTTGTATAGTTTAAAGATCATAAATTGCCAGCACAACAGAAACAAAGAACATCAACGAATAAGTAGTAAACAGTTCAGTAACAAAACACTTACAAGTCAATCATACCAAAACGACTCATGTGATGCATGACAATTCAAAATATGCACTACACTACACAAACCCAAATGATTATGCTTCACTTTTCAGAAACAGTGCAATGCATGTCATAATGTCCGGTCACATAACTTTATACCCAGTGATGGGCCATAGCTTGTCTTTATATCCTGTGACGCACCACAGCTCAACTTTATACCCTGTAATGTGCCACAGCTTGTCTTTATACCCTGTGCCACATTACAACTCACTTTATACTCTGTGATGGTTACAGCCTGTCTTTGTATCCTGTAACGCATCACAACTCACTTTGCAAACTTTATACCCTGTGCCGAGGCACAGCTCTTGTCAAATCATAATGCAGATGCAAGTGCCATGATGCAAAGATGCACAACCAAGATATCATTCAATCACTCGAGACTCATCTCCTTCAGACACTCAAGCGTATCATTACATGTTCAAATCTACCTCACAAAACATTCATACTAAGGATACAAGGGATGAGATAGACACCCTCACACGTTCCACTTGAACCATATCAAAGCCTCAAACGTTCATCCTTAACCCCTTAGATTATTCACGCTGAAGTCCAATTCAAATACCCCACGAAGTCTTCACCGTTGATTCACCATCCTAAGTCGTGTTCCCCAGGCTTACACTACCTCAATCAGGTCCTAAAAAGCCTCTAGTGTCCCCCAAATTGGTTCTCTAGCTTCCCTTTTTCTCTTCTATTCTTTCCACAAAACTGGTTGACATCATACCCTACATCGATCGATCGATGTCACATCATACCCTTACATCGATCGATCGAAGTCTATCAGGATACTTTCTGCCTCACATCATACCCGATATCAATCGATCAAAGTGACTTCATTCCCTCACATCGATCGATCGATGTCCATCAGAATACTTTTTGCCTCACATCATACCCTACATCGATCGATCGAAGTGACTTCATACCCTAACATCGATCGATCGATGTCCATCAGAATACTTTCTGCCTCACATCATACCCTACATCGATCGATCGAAGTGACTTTATACCCTCACATCGATCGATCGATGTCTACGATTTCAGAAAAGAAACTCTGCGATTTCTGCAGAAACTGCAGAACAAAAACTCCAATCGATCCCAAACTTCATCCCAATCATTCCAGGCATAATCATCACTAACAATTCATACTTAATCCATCAACTCAACACTACACACATGCCAATCAAAGATTCAAGCCTAAAACTCAAATAATCCACCAACTCAAACCCAAAAATCCTACCTTTTCACTCTCTTCTTCTCTCAACCGAACATAGCAACAAAGAGAGGGTTCAAGGGATTGGGATTTGCAGGATTACACATAATCAACAACACCAAAACGATTTTCAATCTATAGTGTCCACAACATCAAATCCATATCACATAAATCACATATAGATCAACAAAGAGAAACTACTACATGGTGATCTATTTGATATCAAAAATAGGCCTTTTTCTTTTGCAAATCGTAGGAACTCATAAGTAGATTACTTGCCTTTGATTACTGATATTCGGATTGGGAAACAAACGGAGTTTGGATCAACTCTTGGAGGTTCTCTCCTTCTCCTGCTATGGGTTGGTTAGGGCTTGGAAGAGAGGAAGATCGACGCTTTCTGATAGAATGGGGAAAACTGACGCTTTGTCAGTTTTTGTTATGGGGAAGGGCAAAACTGGAATTTCTAAATCATATTCTATTATCTCATTTATCTTAAATGATTAAATTCTAATATTGAATTCTAAATTAAATACTAATTAATTCTAATATTTAATTCTTAGTTCATTACCATTAATTGTCATTAATCTCATTCAATTTCCTTTTATCCTTTAATTACTCTACGGAGGGTGCGGGGCATAACATTCCATCCCCCTTACAAAAAGTTTCGTCCTCGAAACTGATGTACCTTATTGGAAAATATGTGGATATAACTCCTTCATCTGCTCCTCAAGCTCCCACGTGGCTTCACGCTCCGTATGATTACTCCATTGAACTTTGACATACAGAATTACGTGCTTGCGTAGGACTTGATCTTTCTTGTCCACAATCTTCACAGGATGTTCTTCATAAGTGACATCCTCCCTAACTCCAAAGGTTGAGCCTCAAGGACATGGTTTGGGTCTAATGTGTATTTCCTCAGTTGAGACACATGGAATACATTATGGACTTGTGATAGAATCAGAGGTAACGCTAGTCGCTATGCTCTTTCTCCAACTTTACGGAGCACCTCGTATGGACCAATATACCGAGGGCTTAATTTGCCTTTTATCCCGAATCACGCAACTCCCTTAGTAGGTGAGACTCTTAGATAGACTTTCTCACCTTCTTCAAATTCCAAGGGTCGTCTTTTAGAATCGGCCCAACTCTTACTGCGATCTTGTGCCATCCTTAGTCTCTCTCTTATGACCTTAACTTTCTCAATCGTTTGCTCAATCAACTCAGGTGCAGTGATCGTCCTTGCCCCAACTTCGTCCCAACAGACCGGAGATCGGCACTTCCGTCCGTATAGAGCCTCAAATGGAGCCATACCAATGGCACTGTGGTGGCTATTGTTATATGAGAAATCCATCAGTTTCAGCATGTTATCCCAATTCCCTTTAAAATCCAATGCGCATGCTCTCAGCATGTCCTCTAAAGTTTGGATGATCCTCTCAGACTGTCCATCCGTTTGTGTGTGGTAAGCTGTGCTCATCCTTAGCTCAGTGCCCATGGCTTTTTGGAAAGCTATCCAAAACTTAGAAGTGAACTTGGGATCGCGGTCTGACACAATACTGATGGGAATACCATGCAAGCTTACAATGTTATCCATATAAATGTTGGCCAGTTTCTCATAAGAAGTACCATGTGCCATAGCTATGAAATGAGCTGTCTTTGTCAAGCGATCGACAATTACCCAAATCATCTCATTCCCATTTCGGGTCTTGGGCAACCCCATTACGAAGTCTATAGTCACATGGTCCCACTTCCATTCTGGGATTTCCAGTGGCATCATCAAGCCGCCGGATTGCTGATGCTTCGCTTTGACTTGCTGGCATACCAGACATCTCTCGACATATTCCGCAATACTTCTTTTCATTCCTATCCACCAATAGTTCATTTTGCGGTCCTTATACATTTTTATGCTACTAGGATGGATAGACAACCTCGAGTTATGCGCTTCACGTAGCAATTCCCTTCGAAGCTCTTCATTGTCAGGCACGCATAGTCGATTCTGCAACCATAGACTTCCATCTTCTCTCAACTGGAGATCTCTTACCGGGCCCATGCTCAATTTTTCACGGATTTCTTTCAGTGCTACATCCTCATATTGAGCTTCTTTATTCGGTCTACCAAATCTAGGGTTATAGATAAGGTCGTAAGAACATTCACCACTGAGTCCACAACATCCAAGCCAAACTCTTCAATCTCTCGCTCCAAAGGAGACTGTCTTGCATGGCTAGACTTTCTGCTCAACGCGTCTTCCACTCTATTGGCCTTACCAGGGTTATAGTTGATGGTTAAGTCGTAGTCCTTGAGTAGTTCCAGTCATCTCCTTTGTCTCATATTCAGCTCTTTCTGCGAGAATAAGTATTTCAGATTCTTATGGTCTGTGAACACTGCACACTTTTCTCCATACAGGTAGTGTCTCCAAATCTTAAGAGCGAACACTACTGCTGCGAGCTCCAAGTCATGTGTCGGGTAATTCTGTTCATAGGGCTACAGCTGCCTCGAAGCGTAGGAAATAACCCGCTCTTTTTGCATCAGGACACAACATACAAATAGAAAGTTAATTCACGTCCGGTAGATATATAACACAACAATGGTCATTATATACGTACCTAGCCCTTTCTTGGACGTATCACTATAGATCACGAAGCCTTCGGTGCCAGAGGGTTGCGCCAACACCGGGGCCATGGTCAATCTCTTTTTGAGCTCGGAGAAGCTCTGCTCGCACTCTGCAGTCCACTCAAACTTGTTTTTCTTCTGGGTAAGTCGGCTCAGTGGAACTGCAAATGTTGAAAAGTCTTCAACAAATTTCCTATAGTAGCCTGCTAGACCTAGGAAGCTTCTGACTTCTGTTACAGTTGTAGGTCTTGGCCATTCAGTGATGGCTTCCACCTTCTTAGGATCCACCGAAATTCCATCCTCCGAAATCAGGTGTCCAAGGAAAGTTACACTCCTTAGCAAAAATTCACACTTGCTGAATTTGGCATATAGTTTCTGTTGCCTCAAAATTTCCAACACCACTCTTAGGTGCTCTGCATGGGCTTGTTCATCGGGAGAGTACACCAAAATGTCGTCGATGAACACCACTACAAACTGATCCAACTGTTCTTGGAATACAGTGTTCATCAAGTCCATAAAAGCTGATGGGGCATTAGTCAATCAAAAAGGCATCACCAAAAGCTCATAATGCCCATAACGAGTCCGGAAAGCTGTTTTAGGGACGTCACTTGCTTTCACGAGCAACTGATGGTACCCCTGACGAAGATCGATTTTCGAGAACAATGCGCACCATTTAAATAGTCAAATAAATCCTCGATCCTTGGCAGTGGGTACTTGTTCTTAATGGTTACCTTGTTCAGCTCTCTGTAATCAATGCACAATCTTAAGCTGCCATCTTTCTTCTTGACAAATAAAACAGGGGCTCCCCAAGGTGATACACTGGGTCGTATCAATTTCTTATCTAACAACTCCTGCAGTTGACCCTTTAACTCCTTGAGTTCAGCTGGGGCCATCCTGTAAGGTGCCTTAAATATAGGCTCGGCTGAATCAAGTTGATTTCAAACTCCACTTCTCTTGATGGGGGTACTCCAGGCAAATCATCTGGAAGTACGTCTTTGAATTCGTTGATTACCAGAATCTGGTCAATAGAGGGAGTTTCTTGCTTAGCATCCATAGCATAAACCATAAATCACTCTGCTCCCTTCTGCAAAGCCTTGAAAGCCTTAACTGCCGTCAAATAAATTTTTATTAGGGCCTTTGTCAGCTTGATATTTCCTTGGACCGTCACTTCATTCATCTCAGGATCCTTAACGGTCACTTGCTTAAGTTTGCAGTCAATGTTGGCATGATTCTTCGTCAACCAATCCATGCCCAAAATCACATCAAAATCTCGCATTGCAATTGGAATTAGTGTGGCTGGGAACACTCTCTCGTCCAACTCCAGCTCACGGTCCTTGTACTGCTGATATGATACTAGTACTTGATCACCCGCTGCCTGTACTCGGAAGGGGGTCTCAAGCCACTCGGGCAGACAATCAAGTCCTCTGGCAAATTTCTTAGTTATAAAAGAGTGACTTGCACCACTATCAAATAACACGTTCGCAGGCACTTTATTTACTAGAATAGCACCTATTCACAAGAGCATAGCACAGAGCATTTCACGTAAAGCAATTTTAATTTCCAACTTAAACAATTAAAATTTACTTAGGTCATACCTGTCACGACATCGGTGTTCTCCTGCACCTCAGTGTCCGTCATGACATGGACTTTGGCATTGGTCTTGGGCCTAGCCCTCTGTTGCTGTGATGGTTCGGCGTCTCCCTGTGGTCTCTGCTTCCACTCGGGACAATCCTTTATCCTGTGGTCTGTCTTACCACACTTAAAACACGCTCCCGTTTTCTTTCAACACTCCCCTACATGATTCTTCTGGCAATAAGGGCACACACCTGTCGCTTTTTGATCAGGCTGACTCTGCTACGGTGCCCTCTGAATCTGTCCCGTCTGGCCTCTTCTAGGAATCTTGACCCAACGTCCGGGTCTACCTCCACTCCTATCATCCCTCGGCCTCTTACTGGTATCGTCATGAGCCTCTCTAGGCTGTGACCTGCGCATATCACTTTCCACACGATAGCAGGCATCTAACATCTCCTCAAAAGTTTTCAGACTAGACCCTGCTATAGCCGTCCGAATGCGGGGGTTCAAACCTTGCTCAAACTTGAGCATCTTCATTCTATTGTTTTCTAACACCATGGGCGTGAATTTTCCCAAGGCATGGAATCTATCAGCATAGTCAGAAATAGACATCCGATCCTGTTCCAGCTTATCGAACTGTCTCATCTTCTCCAATATAGCAGTTTCAGGTACGTAATAGTCCTTATAAGCCTCAACAAATTGCCTCCACAAGATAGGGGATTCATCTTGGGAAGGATGCCATTCCACCAGGCATTGGCTCTGCCAATC
This sequence comes from Eustoma russellianum, assembly GCA_036186865.1. NCBI lineage: Eukaryota > Viridiplantae > Streptophyta > Magnoliopsida > Gentianales > Gentianaceae > Eustoma > Eustoma russellianum. The sequence continues at coordinate 24,367,618 of AP025062.1, read as the reverse complement.
AGCAGGGGTGTGGCCACATCCACCTTGTTTTCTTCAGGCACCTGTACCAGCCTGAAGCACTTCTCAACTTCCGCCAACCAGAATTCGGCCACCTCTGGGTCAGTGGTCCCCTCAAAGGTTGGGGCATGCATCTTCCGCATCTCCCCAATATAATACTGTATGCCATGCTGAGGCAGTGGTGGAGGAGGTGGCTATTGTTGCTGCTGAGCAACACTCTGCGCAATCACTGTGATCGCATCCATCAGGGCCGGAGGCATGACCATCTGTGGTGGCTGTGGGTTCTCATTTCTGTTGCCACCGTTTCCGGAATTATCCCTTCTAGGAGGCATCTTTCTGCAAGATCGGCGCTTATTAGCATTCAGCAATTTCAAAGATAATACTGAAAGCTCATATGCACTGAACTGAACTTGCATACGTTAAGGGAATAAATCGTATAGTCTTTATTTAAGTGATATCGCGTTCGCACACACCCAACCCACTTCATCTTATATCTAAGATCAAATACCTAGACCTGTGGATCAACTTAGGGTCAAGATCATAGCTTAGGACTCTATATGACGTAACCTAGGTCTCCGAGGTAGATTTGAAGTCTAGGCTCTGATACCACCTGTAGCGCCTCGGCCCGGACAATGGGCCCAATCCGGTGCAACCGTCGTAGCTTACTGAGAAGACTACAAGACGTCTCATCTCTCGAACACACATCATCAATGATGTAAGAGAATAAGCACGGAAACACGTGCATAACAAAATCTAAATCAATCCCAATCTGTATTCCCAGAAACATAAGTAATTAAACTGTTTATGGACGCAGCCATCTACATCCTCAAGTGAACAAAGAAAACTGGAATGATGAGAAACAGTCTAGAACGATTCCCAATATGTACACTAAGCATCCCACTCAGCCCACTCGCTGTCGTCTTCTATGAAAATCATATCGTATTCGGGCTCAACTGCAAAACAACAGGATAGAACTCTTAGCGAAAAATGCTAGCAAGTAACCCGCTTATAAGACATACGGGATTAACAAATGGAAAGACATGAGTAGTATCTATATCAAGGGATAATGGGGCACATGTCTTGTATAGTTTAAAGATCATAAATTGCCAGCACAACAGAAACAAAGAACATCAACGAATAAGTAGTAAACAGTTCAGTAACAAAACACTTACAAGTCAATCATACCAAAACGACTCATGTGATGCATGACAATTCAAAATATGCACTACACTACACAAACCTAAATGATTATGCTTCACTTTTCAGAAACAGTGCAATGCATGTCATAATGTCCGGTCACATAACTTTATACCCTGTGATGGGCCACAGCTTGTCTTTATACACTGTGACGCACCACAGCTTAACTTTATACCATGTAATGTGCCACAACTTGTCTTTATACCCGATGCCACATTACAGCTCACTTTATACCCTGTGATGGTTACAGCTTGTCTTTATACCCTGTAACGCATCATAGCTCACTTCGCAAACTTTATACCCTGTGCCGAGGCACAGCTCTTATCAAATCATAATGCAGATGCAAGTGCCATGATGCAAAGATGCACAACCAACATATCATTCAATCACTCGAGGCTAATCTCCTTCACACATTCAAGCGTATCATTACATGTTCAAGTCAACCTCACAAAACATTCATACTAGGGATACAAGGGATGAGATATACACCCTCACACGTTTCACTTGAACCTTATCAAAGCCTCAAACGTTCATCCTTTAACCCTTAGATCATTCACGCTGAAGTCCAATTCAAATACCCCACGAAGTCTTCACCGTTGATTCACCATCCTAAGTCGTGTTCCCAAGGCTTACACTACCTCAATTAGGTCCTAAAAGCCTCTAGTGTCCCCCAAATTGGTTATCTAGCTTCCCTTTTTCTCTTCTATTCTTTCCATAAAACTGGTTGACATCATACCCTACATCGATCGATCGATGCCACATCATACCCTCACATCGATCGATCGAAGTCCATCCGAATACTTTCTGCCTCACATCATACCCTACATCGATCGATCGAAGTGACTTCATACCCTCACATCGATCGATTGATGTCCATCAGAATACTTTCTGCCTCACATCATACCCTACATAAATCTATCGAAGTGACTTCATACCCTCACATCGATCGATCGATGTCCATCAGAATACTTTCTGCCTCACATCATACCCTACATCGATCAATCGAAGTGACTTCATACCCTCACATCGATCGATCGATGTCTATGATTCCAGAAAATAAACTCTGTGATTTCTGCAAAAACTGCAGAACGAAAGCTCCAATCGATCCCAAACTTCATCCCAATCATTCCAGGCCTAATCCTCACTATCAATTCATACTTAATCCATCAACTCAACACTACACACATACCAATCAAAGAGCCTAAAACTCAAATAATCCACCAACTCAAACCCAAAAATCCTACCTTTTCACTCTCTTCTTCTCTCAACCGAACTTAGCAACAAAGAGAGGGTTCAAGGGATTGAGATTTGCAGGATTACACATAATCAACAACAACAAAATGATTTTCAATCTATAGTGGCCACAACATCAAATCCATATCACATAAATCACATATAGATCAACAAAGAGAAACTACTACATGGTGATCCATTTGATATCAAAAATAGGCCTTTCTCTTTCGCAAATCGTAGGAACTCATAAGTAGATTACTTGCCTTTGATTACTGAATTCAGATTGGGAAACAAACGGAGTTTGGATCAACTCTTGGAGGTTCTCTCCTTCTCCTGCTATGGGGTCGGTTAGGGCTTGGAAGAGAGGAAGATCGACGCTTTCTGATAAAATGGGGAAAACTGACGCTTTGTCAGTTTTTGTTATGGGGAAGGGCAAAATTGGAATTTCTAAATCATATTCTATTATCTCATTTATCTTAAATGATTAAATTCTAATATTGAATTCTAAATGAAATACTAATTAATTCTAATATTTAATTCTTCATTCATTACCATTAATTGTCATTAATCTCATTCAATTTCTTTTTATCCTTTAATTACTCTACGGAGGGTGCGGGGCATAACACATAACAAATTTAATGGCGATGATATGATTGCCACACTTTAAGAGGATCCTATTAAAGCCCCACATTTGCTAAGTCGCGTAACTTTAAGGTTCTAAGTGATCCCGTGGTTTTCTGACTGATCCTTTTGCACGTACTGTGTATGCTTAACCTCAACATACATTGTGGTGTATGTCTTTGTTTTGCTTTAACCAATTTGAACTAGCTTGATTCCTTTTACGGTCAAATAAATCCACCTTGAACCAAGCTTGGTTCTCTTTACGGTTTAAGACAACAATATCTTTATCAATAAATTCAACAAGTGATATAGCCTTATGCTGAGTCATATTGAGTGTGAAATGAACCGATTCGTTAATACCCACTTGCCATAAGTGTGTATACCATTCCACATGATTCCCAGGCCACCGATGGAGTCACAAATGGTCTCGCTTAAGAACCGGTTTTCTTAGACATAATTATGTGTATGGTGTTTTATTCACAAATCAATGATTCATCTATCATGAGTACTTTAAACCGCGTTGATTGATAAACCCAGATAATACGGGTTACGTGTTGGTCTAAATGATCAACATAGTCAACTTAACCCATCGAATCAACTTGGATGTACTTAGTCAAACTGGTCAAACAAGATTCGAGTCAATATTTGGGTTATGTTCGGGTCTAGGTCATGATCGGTTTAACTGATCCCCTTCTTTAATTTTTTTACTTTAAGGTGTAGCATTAAATCCTTTTGGTTTGGGTCAAAGCCCAGACCATGCAACTTGACACCGGGTCATTTTTAAAAAACTCCAAGACCATAACTGTAACTTGTTTTACTTGTATTTATTTATTTATTAACATGAACGAAAAGCATAAATTAATAAATGAACTAATAAATACATAAATAAACAAATAATCTAATAACCAGAAATTAAACATAATTAATTAATAGTATTATTCTAGGTTTCTTTAAAATAATAATAATAATTTATTATTATTAACCTTAATATTCCTTAAATAATAACAATAGTAATTGAATTATGATCATTATTATTTACTTTGTTTTATTTAAAAGAAACTTTAAAATAATAACAATAAAAATTATTATTTTACTTTATCCAAAATAATAATAATAAATAAAGAAAAAAATTTGAAATTTTAGGGCCGGGTCGGACCGCTCCACAAGCCTTTTTCCTTTTTTTATTGCATAGGGCCGAGTCGGATCAGGTTCTGTCCGGCCCCATCCGAAACCCCCTCCCCCTTTTTTATTTTACAAAATCGTGCTAAAGCCCATTCTAAACCAGGTCAAGGCTGGGTCGGGTCAGACACCTTGGCCTATTCTGAAGTCTGACTTTTTAAAATTTATTTGAAATTGGGCCAAAGCCCATTCTGAACCGGGTCAGGGCCAGGTTGGGTCAGACACCCTGACCCGTTCTAAAGTCTGATTTTTTTAATTTATCTGAAATTGCACCAAAGCCCATTCTGAACCAGGTCGGACTGGGTTGAACCCGGATCCGAGCCTAAATCGCCAGGAGGCAAAAATTCAAGAAAATCGCCCCCTAGCAAAATCAAACCGCTGACCTCTCAATGGAAGTCTTAGCCGCTGACCACCGGACCAGCAGGTCTTTCTGGTCAAAGAAGGAGGGGTTTTATTTATATTGAAACAAAATAGTACATTTTCTCCACCAGAATAAAAAACTTTTGACCAAAATTTTTTTTCAATCATGAACACATTAACAAAAGTGATGCGAATTAAACCCGTTCTGATACCACTTGTTGGATTTATTTGTTAAATCCCTAAATAAAGACCGTTTAATCGAATCACTATGCAAAGTAACAAAATACGGAATTTTACCTTACTCCATGTTTGATGTTGATCTATTCACCACATATGCTGCCGCAGCTTGATGAATCTGGTGTGATCCAAGGATTCAAGACATCCCACCAATCGTTCATGCACTCCTTGAACGGATTCAACAATTCACTGTTTTACCTGATGGAGAGGCTAGGGAATATGGGCTGTGTAGAAAAAAAGTTGGCACTCCCCCTTTTCTCCCCTATGGCCGGCTGCCCCTTCTCAAGTGTGTGAGGAGGTGAAGGCCTACTCTTTTAAAAAAAGGGAGAATCCTGATGGTGATTGGATTCAGAGTTATGATGACAACCAAATCCCGTTCTTTTATAGAAGAGAAATCTTTCTCATCTTTATCACCAAAGGAGGATATACTTGATGTTATCATCAAGTGATCTTTATCCAACATTAAATATTATTTAATATTTAATAATATGTACCAATATTTTTCTACTAACCACACGTGGATTGTCGTCCCTCGGAGACCAAACGTCGTACACTTTATGGTCATTGCACTTTGAGCCCATCCATCGCGGTCTCTGACCATATGACTTTCTACACATTCGGGGTTTTTATTTTAGAGTACACTATACATCCAGAATCACGCTCCAGTGATCCCTTAACATATGGATGTTTTACGCATTAATTAATATTATTACGTGACATATGTGACATATAAAATTATCATACATAATATTCACCTTATGATTAATTCGTATTTGTTTAATCAACATGCTGCGAATTACACGTGTCACGAATTTATTACAACAGATATTACCATTTTTCTTATACAAAAAATTATCCAATCAAAAAACAAGGCGTTAAAAGATTGCCACAAACCATTGATGATTAAGTCATCTAATTAAGGAACAACAAAAGAAAATTTCTATAGAAAGGAAAAAATGAACAAAAGCCCTACCCGGAGAAAAAAAAATCATGCTCCAAGTCCCCCCAATCTCCTACTTTTTTCTCTCTGAAATTATGCTCTAAGTCCCATCCTACTTGAAGCTGCTTCTGTTTATAAAATTTTGCTATACTTCTTTTTATCTGACATGCAACCCTTACTATATAAAGAATTCAGCAATGACTTTTTTATTTTTATTGAATTGTACCATTGATTTTAGATTTATTAAATACTTTGCATATTTATTATTTGTTATGATATCATATAGTGTAGAAGTTCTCAAGCTGATAGAAGTATATGGATAATCTGCATTTAAACATTTGGTGGAAAATTTATAGAAAATAATTCATGTCAACATATCTTCTGTTGACATTCATATCCATTTACAGGCATTCTAGTTTGCATAATTCTTGCCATCGTGTAGAAATAAACCTTTTTCATATGTTATAAATATGTTAAATCAAGGAATTGTTCTTATTTTCACCATATTCGGAACATCATATTTAATCAGCCTGATTCATATTGTTGCATACGTATTATGCTGCTTGCACATATTTGTAGCCGAATTCGATTTATGTTTATTACTTTTCTTAATAACTTGTTACATAAATACCAGAGGCTGCCTTTTCCAAGAATAGAAAGTGAAAGAATTATGGTCAAAATGATAATTCTCATTCATAAAATCTGTATATTCTTTTACATGGTACTATATAACTTTTACAACAAGATATCAATACAAGATGAAACACTTAACCACCATAACAAAGGTTGGTGTAACTAGAGGTTGTTACAACAAATTATCGATCATGTAGTTGGATGGTTTGGATTTAACCAAACCCTTACCACACGGCCAGTTGCATGCGAATGGCCATTTCCATTCAAACTCAACAACCTAACCCTTATCCTTAACACGCCCCCGCAAGATGGCAGTTCCATCGGAAAGGCCAATCTTGGATCGTAGAAGTAAAAACCGGTCTTTGGGTAATGGCTTGGTCAAGACATCCGCTAATTGTGAATGTGTAGAAACATGTGAGACCTTAAGAGATCCAGCGGCAACCTTTTCACGAACAAAATGATAATCCAAAGCAATATGTTTCATGCGACTATGATAGACGGGATTTGCACATAGATAGGTCGCACTTAAATTGTCACAATGTATGACTGGGGTATGGGTGCATGCGACGCCGAGTTCCCCAAGGAGATTAGTAATCCACGCGAGCTCAGCTGCGGCAGAAGCCACCGCACGATACTCAGCTTCAGTAGATGAACGGGCAATAGTGCGCTGCTTTTTAGAACACCAGGAAACCGGGTTGCCACCGAGAAACACAAGAAAGGCAGTGGTAGAACGATACGAGTCATGGTCACCGGCCCAATCAGCATCAGAATATGCATGTAAGAGAAGAGGTTGATTACGACGAAGCAGGAGACCATGGTGAACTGTATGCTTGAGATAGCGTAGAAGACGCTTAGCTGCTGTCCAATGAGTCTGTGTTGGTGCATGCATAAACTGAGCAAGTTTATTCACCGCAAAGGCAATATCAGGACGAGTCAAGAGAAGATATTGGAGGCCGCCTATAAGACTCCGGAATTGAGTTGCATCGACAGAGGGAGAGCCATCATGAAGAACCAACCGGCTACTAGAAGACATAGGAGTAACAGCATCCTTGACACCATCAAGATGAAATTTGGCAAGAAGATCGCGAATGTACTTATCTTGCGAAAGATGTAGACCCTCAGAAGTGAAGACAGCTTCAATACCTAAAAAATAATGAAGAGGACCAAGCTCCTTAAGAGAGAATCGAGCACCCAATGCCGCCACAAACACTCGAATGGAGTCTGTACAATTGCCTGTGACAAGTAGATCATCAACATACACAAGAAAATAAATAGTAATGCCAGCAGTCCGGTATATAAAGAGGGATGTGTCCGACTTGGAGTTACTGAAGCCATAACGAATGAGAAAATGTTTGAGTTCAGTGTACCAAGCCCGAGGAGCTTTCTTGAGACCATATAAAGCACGCTTTAGGTGACACACATGCTTAGGATGTGCAGAATTCACAAAACCAGGGGGTTGTGCCATGTAAACGTCCTCTGTCAAGTAACCATTTAGAAAAGCATTATTGACATCAAGATGAGAAATAGACCAACCATATGAAATAGCAAGAGATAAAACCACGCGAACAGTAGTGGGTTTAACAACAGGACTAAATGTGTCATGATAATCAATACCAGGACGTTGGTTAAAACCCTTGGCCACAAGACGGGCTTTATACCGAGCTATCGACCCATCCGGATGTCGTTTAATTCGAAATACCCACTTACAGCCAACAATATTATGACCAGGTGGAGATGGAACTAAATCCCACGTATGATTACGCGCAAGAGCAGCAAGCTCGTCGTCCATCGCAGCACGCCACTGAGGATCACGCAGCGCTTGCTTGACTGAGGTGGGTTCAAGGGCGGGGGGCATGGGATGTTTGGTGGTATGATGAAAGGTGATGTAATCCGGAAACTGTTTGACGCAACGAACATTATTACGTGAGCGAGTGACCATGGGATGCCGAGGGGAGGGTGGTGGTTGAACCGTGGACCGTGTAGGGGGGGAGTCTGGTAAGGCCGAAGGGCCAGCAGGTGCTGAAACAAGAGGAGGGGCATTAGTGGGCTGAGGATCTGAAATATACCTGAGGGGAGAATGCTCAGCAGGCGGGGGGGCAGTGGCCAGCGGGACGGTAGGGGTTGGAGGATGGCGAACAGGAAGCACGGTGGCGGCGGGCAGCCATGCAGCAACATCGGGCGACGATTTGGATGGAGAAAGAGAGGCAAAAGGGAATTGATTTTCAATAAAGTGCACATGACGAGAGAGATGAAGACGGTTCGTAGATAGGTCAAGACACTTGTAAGTATGATGAGTGTTGGAGTAACCTACAAAAAGACACGGTTTGGAACGTGGAGAGAGTTTGTGAGCAGAGTACGGACGTAGCCAAGGAAAACACAAACACCCAAAGGCACGCAAGTTATGATACTGAGGTGGTTTGGAAAACAAGCATTCATAGGGAGTGCTGTTCTGGAGAACAGGAGTGGGTAGACGATTAATAAGGTAGACAGCAGTGAGAAACGCATATGTCCAAAATTTTGGTGGTAAGGAAGAGTGATGAAGAAGAGCTAAGCCAGTTTCAACAATGTGGCGATGTTTGCGTTCAGCAGAACCAACATGCTCAGGTGTGTAGGGAGGCGAGATTTGATGAGTTATGCCTTCGGATTCAAAATAATGAGCAAGACCCTTGTATTCAGTGCCACCATCAGTATATAAAGTAACAAGAGAACAACGGAAAAACTTTTCAACCATGCGTTTATATTTAGGGAAAATAGTGGATACATCAGACTTCCGGGACATAGGAAATAACCAAACATACTTGGTGTAGTAATCGACAAACAAAAGATAGTATCTAAAACCATCAACTGATTCAACAGGAGAAGGTCCCCACACATCGGAATACACTAGATCCAAAGGTCCACGACTTACAACAGACGAATTATGAAATGGAAGACGATGACTTTTATTGGTGAGACAAGACTCACAAAAAAACTCAGAGGCCTAGCTAAGATGGGAGAGCTAAGTTGGCGTGACAAAAACTGGAAAACACGGTTTGAAGGGTGCCCAAGACGATGATGCCACGTGCCCACTGAAGATGAACTACACGCATGAACTGCCGGGTTTGGGGCAGCACTGACGGTAGCCGCAGATTGGAGGTCCCACTCATAGACGTTACCCTTGGTCCGCCCGTGAGCCAGCTGCGCCCCCGTGGTGAGATCCTTAACAACAAATGAAAACGGAAAAAATTCAATAGAGGTATTATTTTGCTGACAAAACTGGGACACTGAAATTAAATTACGGGTAAGAAAAGGCGCATGCAAGACATCATTTAAATATAAGGACTTAGAAGAACTTGGAATAATAGAAGAACCCGTGTTATTGATGCTAAGGCTGGAGCCATCGCCCAAGAGCACATCATCGGGGCCTTCATAAGGTTGATGATGTGTTAGGTTGGCCAAATCATGGGTAACATGATGAGAAGCGCCAGAGTCAAGAATCCAGTTATGCTGCATTGGGGCAGTGACGGTGGGATGAACTTCGGGCTGCTGCTGTAATACGCGCTTCAAGGAATAACATTGACGAGCGGTGTGGCCTCGTTTTTGGCAGTACTGACAAGTGACACCTGCCTGAGAAGAGGGACGACCTGACCGTGAGTTCCCTCCGGATTGTCCGAAAAAGGCACCAGCCGAATGAGGGCCAGCCGAATGGGACTGCTGCTTCCCATTGAAACTGAACGAACGGCTGCCTCCATTTCGCTGTCCTCCTGAAGAAGGGGTCGGATGGGCAGACCGACCCTTGGTTTGAGTATTGTGCACCGCAACAACGGTGCCACCACGACTTTCTTCACGTTTGAGAAAAACTTCATGTTCCACCAACTTATCATGAAGCTCTTCGAAGGACATAGGTGTTTCACGCGCACGAATAGCAGCAGCAATATCACGAAAACTACTGCTGAGGCCATTAAGAGCAAAAATAGAGAGATCATCGTCGCTAAGATGAGTGCCAACAAGAGCCAACTCATCTGAGATACCTTTAATAGTTTGAAGGTAATCAGCAACTGGCTGAGTGTCACAAGTGAGAGTAGTAAGGCGCTCCTTGAGATTCATGATACGAGAACGAGACTTGCTCGCGAACAAGCGATGAAGCTTAGACCACGCCTCATGCGACGTGGAAGCGGCGGCAATTAATGGCATGACACCTTCAGAAACCGATGCCAACATAGCATGAATGAGGAGCTTATCTTGCCGAACCCAGATAGCATAATCTGGATTAGGCGTAGAGACACCTTCAGAATCAACCGTGCATTTCGGAGGACATGGCTTGCTCTCGTCAAGGAAGCCCATAAGATCATAGCCATACAAGAGGGCATCAAATTGAGCTTTCCATGATGGGAAATTATTCTTGGTCAGCTTGAGAGGTAGCTGAGCCGCAACATTGATAGCGATGACTCCATCAAAGGAGCCATTTTTGGAAGCAGTGTTTTCGGCCATGGACACGTTAACAGCTACTGGAAAAACGCCAAAGAAAAGAAACAAAAACCTCACGGCCAAATCACACGGCCAAAAGAAGCAAACTCGGTGGCCAAAAAAAAAAAAACTTAAACTCGTGGGAGCCGATTTAGCTCTGATACCATGAAAGAATTATGGTCAAAATGATAATTCTCATTCATAAAATCTGTATATTCTTTTACATGGTACTATATAACTTTTACAACAAGATATCAATACAAGATGAAACACTTAACCACCATAACAAAGGTTGGTGTAACTAGAGGTTGTTACAACAAATTATCTATCATGTAGTTGGATGGTTTGGATTTAACCAAACCCTTACCACACGGCCAGCTGCATGCGAATGGCCATTTCCATTCAAACTCAACAACCTAACCCTTATCCTTAACAGAAAGACAAAAATGTTTTAAGCCAAAAGTTTAGGAAGATATCAGCTTTCTTTCATAAAATCATTGACTGCCAACAAGGCTTGCATAAATAGTTTTAGTCCCTAAAATAAATAATAAAATTTCATGTCTCGCTAGCAACAACTGTGCTTTACGTCGGTTGATATGACGCCTTTCACTATTTTCGTAAAATAAACTAATAAGTAAATATCGAACACAAACACTTAGTTGGGGGACAGTGAAAAGTTCGCTCAATTTAGATGGGCCAAATTTAGTTGCATTTTGGTGGCTATTATCAGCTATTGTGACTAGAATCCTAGGCCATTAATAGGAAAATGTGTAGCACATTCCAAGAGCCCTTTTCTTCCTTTTTCTTTTTGGATAGATTACGTTGTTGTTTTTGGGATATACTGGATGTGTGTCGTAGTTGTTGTAGTAAATGGATGTACACCGACGTATTAGATTGCAAGCGAGAAAATCATAAATATCTTATCAAAACGTCCTATAACTTTTAATGTCCCATACACATTATACCCATGCCAGTCCAAGGTAGAAATTGTACTATTCATTTTGATGGGGAAAAATGAACAATAAATACGTTCTTTTGGGGATAAATCAAAGGTTAACTAAAGAAACACTTATGGAATAATGTGTTATAGAATGTCGTGTTATGTAATATTGCAATAGACATTTTGAAATATGTGTGAATGTCCAAAAGTCATGAACATATGCAATGTATCACTATCCTATATGTCCTATAAATAGGACACTATGTTGGAAATATTGGTAGAGGATAAAAGAGAAATAAAAACATTGTTCTCCTCTTATTTTCGTCTTGTATTACTTAAGTTTATAACACGTTATCAGCACGAAGATCTAACCAACTGAACTATCCCCGCTCTTGGTTTTGCAAGAGAAACCCGCGTTCCTGAAGTTCTTAGTTTGCCTGAAAGTCCTAAAGCCAAATTACTTGAGGAAATGGAAGGGGCCTTTGTGTAGCGCCCGCTCCCGAGCCCTAACATCGGGAACAGTGCACCCGCCGTATCTCACTAAGGAGAATACAAAGCGTCTAATCAATCTCTTACTTGTCATAAATGACGTAGAAATTTTTTGCGGAAACGTAAGCCATAACATATGTTAAACTCCAATAATCGTCATTACATTGCTAAATAAAAATTCTGGGAATAAAAGTAGTAAAGTAGTATGTGGAAAATCCTCAAAGTATAAACAAGAACAAAACAATTGCAGAGTCCCCTCATATCCTAGCTGCAGCCCCTAACCAGACCACTCCGCTACGTTCGTCCCGTCCTCAACAAAGTTGTGCTCGTAGTTCTCATCCAGCTCACCTGGGAAGTAGGGGTGAGTGACAGAAATCACCCAGTAGATGCCCGCCTCAAACAAATACAAAACGTACATACCGAAATGATATAACCACATAGCACATAAATATAAGATATCCACATAGCACATAAATATAGGATTAAACCACATAGCACATAAATATAAGATAACATGCATAAGATAAAGTAAATGCGGTAAGTAAAGCACTCCGCATAAAATGCACAAGTACGTGATGCATGCTCAACCAACGTGTCACACGCAACAAAAATCATGTCATGCAATATGCCCTAGACCTATATGCAATGCATGATCCCGGGATTGACTGGATGCCTGTAGCCCGTACACCACGATCCACCCCAACCGATGTCCGTGGCCCGTACACCACGATCCACCCCAACCGATGTCCGTGGCCCGTACACCACGATCCACCATAACCGATGCCCATGGCCCATACACCATGATCCACCATAACCGAATACTCATGGCCCCTACACCATGGTCCATTCCACTCGAGCGTCTGAGACCCGTACATCTCAACCCACTCCAAATGCAAATGCACGTGCCATGAATGCAACAACAAAAGTCGTCTGGGGCCCGTACGCCCATCCTCACCAACTCCAGCACTCAACACAAAGTCGCCTGGGGCCTGTACGCCCATCCTCACCATCTCCGGCACTCAATTTTTGGCTTTGTAAATTTTAAAAAAATTTGAAAGTTGTTATTTAGCATCCCGCTTATTTTTCCTTAGCTTATATTAATTTTCTAGAATTTTCAACTAATTTTCCCAAATTTTCCCTAATTTAATTCTATTTATTACTAATTATTTTTAATTACTTACATTTACCAAAATTCATAAATTGAGTGGAAATAATTTAATTTTAATCTTTTATATTTTCTGGAATTTATTTAGAATTTTCTAATAATTAAATATATTTTTCTGGAATTTTAAACTAATTTTAATTATTTATTGTTTAATCATTTCAGAAATTAATTTCAGATTTTTTTTTAAATTTCGGTCTAGGCCGGCCTGCTGGCCTGGTCCGGTCCGCTGGCCATCCGGTCTGGTCCGGCAGCCAGGCCGGTCCAACAATATTTTCCTTTTTTTTATTTTTTATATTAAATTATATTTCCTTCTAACCTTCATAAAATCTTTGTTTTAACTCTGATTGACCTCAAACCAGTTGCGTTAGACTCGTTATAACGAGACGCAACTTTTGGAAGTGGACACGTCAGCACGTGTCCGGACGCGCCGTCAGGGGCCGCGCGTGGGCCCCACGCGTCACCCCCTGAAACGCATCCGTCAGACCCGTTTTTTCGACTTTCAACCCAATCCCAACCTATTCCGTGCTAGATGAACTTATCCTAAGGCCAAAACGCAATTTTAAAGAACCCTATGTGTGAAAATATTTAACCTTTTGATTTCATTCAAGGGTGTTTCCAATCCGACTCACAACAACCATCAATTTCAATACACACGCACATACACATACAGCCATAAACAACACATCTCATGCTTTCCCATATAAAACAAGACAAAATTCACATATTAAACAAATAAAAACAATGAATCACATAAATATATCATCAAAGCATGCATGTATTATACCCGTTTGAGGGGGAAGAGGCACCTACCTCGATTGACGATAGTACAAATGATTTGGCAGATTGAAACTTGAGTTCGGGGTCTCGCTAGCCTTCTTCTCCTCTCTCTTTTTCTCTTTTCTCTCTTTTTCTTCTTTTTTTCCCCTTGTGCGTGGGTGTGCAGCCGATTATGTGGCTGAGGATTTTTTTTTTCCTTGTTGTGTTATGCGTGTGTGTGTATATATATATATATATATATATATATATATATATATATATATATATATATATAGTGAGGGAGAGTTAGGGTAGATTTTAGGTTTTTCCCATTTGATTTTGATTTAGGTTTTCTAATGTAACTCTAATCACAATTTAGTTTGTACTTATCTCTATTTTTATTTTATTATTAATTTTATTTAGTATTATTATTATTATTATTATTATTTTTTGTCGGCCGTAACATCCTACCCACCTTACAAGAAGTTTCGTCCTCGAAACTTGACGTACCTTATTCAAAAAGCTGTGGATATCTCTCTCGCATATGCTCCTCAAGCTCCCAAGTCGCCTCGCACTCGGTGTGATTGGTCCACTGAACTTTAACGTAAGGGATGACCCGATGTCTCAATACCTGGTCTTTGCGATCTACGATTCTGATAGGAGTCTCCTCATATGTCGTGTCCGGCCGAATCCTCAACGGTAGTGCATCTAGAACATGGCTCGGATCCGGAACAAATCTCCTTGATTGAGAAACGTGAAATACGCTGTGCACCTGGGCCAAGGCAGGGGTAACGCCAGTCGGTAGGCCAAGGTACCAACCCTCTCGAGCACCTCGTATGGACCAATGTAGTTAGGCTTCAGCTCACCCTTCATACCAAATCGTGTAACCCCCCCTTTATAGGCAACACCCTCAAGTAAACCTTCTCGCCCACAGCGAACTTTAGAGGACGTCTCTTTGGATCTGTCCAACTCTTGCTTCTGTCTTGAGCAACCTTGAGTTTATCACGTATCAAATTCACTTTTTTTTTCTAGTTTGTTCCACCAACTTAAGATCGGTAATAGTACGCTGACCAACCTCGACCCCATGAACAGGAGACCTGCGCTTACGTCCATAGAGCACCTCAAAGGGTGCCATGCCGAAGGTACTATGGTGACTATTCTAGTCGGAGAACTCAATTAACTTGATCATACCATCCCAGTTCCCCTTGAAGTACAACGCGCAGGCTCTCAATATGTCGTCTAAAGTCTGAATGGTCCTCTCAGACTGCCCGTCTGTCTACAGATGTAAAGCGGTACTCAATCGCAGCTCCGTCCCCAACCTTCTCTGACATGCTGACCACAATCTGGAGGTGAATCTCGGATCACGGTCTGAAGCGATGCTGACTGGGACCCCATGAAGACTGACAATATCATCGACGTACAACGTCACTAACCTCTCCAAGGTCACGTCACTCGGCACAGATAAGAAGTTTGCAGACTTCGTCAATCGTTCCACGATCACCCAGATCGTGTCGTTGCCGTTTCTTGTTTTAGGGAGTCCTACTACAAAGTCCATCGTCATTTGCTCCCACTTCCACTCCGGTATCTCCAACGGCAACATCAGAGCTCCCGACCTCTGATGCTCTGCCTTAACCTACTAACAAAGAAGGCATCTCTCAATGAACCCAGTGATGTGTCTCTTTATGCCACTCTACCAGTAGTGTTTTCTTATATCATTATACATCTTCGTAGCACCTGGATGAATCGACAACTTTGAATTGTGTGCCCCCTTCAACAATTCCTTCCTTAGATCCTCATCATCAGGCATGCACAACCTAACCTGATACCAAATACTGCCATCATCATGTATCTGGAAGCCCTCGATCAGACTGGTTAACATCCTCTCTCGGATATCTTTAAGTGTCACATCATTCTTCTGTGCCTCCTTAATCCGCTCAATCAAAGATGGTGTAATAACTAAGGCTGCCAGAACATTAGCAGTGAAATCAACAATGCCAAGGTCAAACTCTGCCATCTCTTTCTCCAATGATGTCTGTCTAGCATGATTAGACTTTCTGCTCAAGGCATCTGCAACTCGCTTTGCCTTTTCGGGATGATAACTGATAGTCAGGTCATAGTCTTTCAGTAACTCAAGACATCTCCTCTGACGCCTGTTCAACTCTTTCTGTGTGAATAAATACTTCAAGCTCTTATGATCAGTAAAAATTTCACACTTTACACCGTATAAGTAATGGCGCCAAATCTTTAGCGCAAACACCACTGCTGCTAACTCTAGATCATAGGCCGGATAATTTGCTCATATTGCTTCAACTGCCCCAAAGCATATGCAATAACCCCATCACTGCCCATTCTTCGAGGCATCGCTGTAGATGAAAAATGTTAGACCGTGCACCTGCAATAAACACCACTAGAGGGGGGGTGAATAGTGGTTAGCGGAAATTACACTACAACCCTTTGTTAAAATCTCCTTTGAAAACAGAATCTGAAACAACCTCAGATTCAGAACCCGTTTTTCAAAAATTCACAAATAATTGTACACAACTCCAAAAATTATGAAACTCTCCAGAATTTAACTTCAATGAGTTAAAAAGACTCTTTCCAAAAATCAGACAAAAATAAAATCGTTTGGCCCTTCAAACAAATAAAAAGATTCAGATGGTCAATCTGGACAGAATTGGACAGAATGTTGCTGATTTTGCAAAACGTATTTCTCTTTGAATACCCAACCAAAAATGTTGATCTTCATATCAAAACACTCCTTAGGATATTTATATGAAGTTTCCAAAAGGCCCTGACCTTAAACAATTCTTGAAAAATACAAAATTTAAGTTTTCTCAAAACTGGTCAGATTGCAGCCAGATTGGAGCAGTTATCTTTCAAAGACTGAAAGACTAACTTTTCCTTGCTCAAATCAAGTGATTCTTGTTGCAAATGAAAGCTAACAGTCTGAAGTATAACTCCACCAAAAATCACGAATTTTGAAAATGTTTAGCTATTTTTTCAAATTGTGAGAAGTTGTGTGAAAAATGCAGTCAAAAACAGGCAGAAAACAGAAATAAAGAAACAAGAGAAGAACACCAAGAATTTATCCTGGTTCGGTCAATGTGACCTACTCCAGTCCCAAGGAACACCTTTCCTTGGATTTCACTATCAAATGAACACCTTACAACAAGAGCGTAGCTTGATCCTTGGGTTATACACCAACCCTATTCAAGACTTGGATAATCACCTCTATGCAACTCTTGGTTACAACACCTTTACCACCTATTGATGTAGCCTTATAAATTTGGATAATCAATCATACAAATCCAACCCAAGAAGGTGTGTATAGTGTAGCTGGACAACAAAAAAAAATTTGGAACACCTTAGCTACACAAAGTATGAACGAAAATATGAGAAGAGAATAGCAAGACAACAATCTTCAATTTTGCTTTCAAGTGTGTGTCTTCTCTTCTTCACCTTGCCTTCTATTTATAGAGTGAATTGATGGCATATTCCCTCCAACTTTTAGAACATGTGATGACTGAGAATTTTGAATTAAAACACCTCCATAATCATCTCCAACAATCTTGTCTCCATTACATTCAAATTTGAAATTTCAAGTTGGCAACTTTTGCCAACTAGCTTGCTTTTGGTTTGTCTTCTTGTCTCCAACTCATAAAATGAGAAAAACATCATCTCCACCTGTATAATCACGTTTTGGAGGCTGTGTATATGTTTACCAACTCAGATTTTTGAGGAGAAATCAACAAATAATAGTTGACAAGGTTATGTCAACATATAATATCAAAATTCCCATTTCTCCTTGACATATTGTGATGAATCTTGCACCAAGGACACCTTGTAATCTCTGAAAGATGATGATTAAGAACCTCCAATAACATATATATAAGAGTCTTCAAGAGAAAATAGAACGTGACATCGAATACCGTCACATATCCCGCTACGGTCGATAAAATCTTCAAATGAGAGAATAAAATAGAAAACCACCAAATAATCTTCAAGAATATACTAAATGAACTCCAGAATGAATATAATAAGATACTCAAGAGATTTCTTGAGTAAAAATACCGAAACTGTCTTCGGGGGTAAAATGACCAAAATGCCCCTAGTGAGATAAAACTTCAGAAATGACCCCGATGGTCAGAATTAAATATAATAACACCTTCTTGAATCATATTCACCATGTCGAGTACCTACAAAACTCAAAATACCACTTTTGCCCTTTTTAGTAAGTTGTAGAAACTTCGAGGGCATATTAGTCACAAGATATTATCATCATAAAAATCACATAATCACAACATGATAAACATATATAAATCATGTAAAAATAAAAACAACTATTTTATCACATTTTAGAAACATATTTCTAACAACCCTAGACATCGTGTCATTTTTCTTCACTTATTCAACTCTTTCATTTATAACATCATATGTGACATTTTTAAGTATTCATCACTTAAAATCATGACTTTGAAAATTATCCAAACATATTTCTCAACATTCTCCCCCTTTTGGATGATTTTCAAAATAACCTAACATGATTTTAATGTCACAACTTATAACCAAAAGTTTAACCAAATGTTTTCAACTATGTATTCAACTTTTAAATAGTATGCCGCTCCCCCCGCAACTCATACTCTCCCCCTTAACCTATGCTCCAAAATTTATACCAATAAAAACTTAGCATATGATTCATCATGACTTACCAACTAAAACATGACTTACCAACTAAACTCATGTTCTTATTCTATCTCCCCCTTTATTTTGCAAATCATGCAAAAGATAGAATTATGCAATGGGATCGTAAGTCATCATGCCTAATTTGGCTCGTAAGTTTTCAAAAGTGGCTTGATTAAGGGGTTTGGTGAAGATGTCAGCGATTTGGTGATCAGTTCTTATATGGTTTATCACTATATCCTCATTTTGAACATGATCGCGAAGAAAGTGGTATCGCACCTTAATGTGTTTGGCCTTAGAATGAAGCACCGGATTCCGGGAAAGATTGATTGCACTTGTGCTATCGCAGAAAATTGGAATCTTATTCATTTTAATGCCAAAACCACTAAGTTGCTGTTTAAGCCAAAGTATTTGGGTAGTACATAAACTCAAAGCGATATACTCGGCTTCAGTGGTAGAAAGAGCTACACTAGCTTGCTTTTTAGAAAACCAAGAGATCAAATTGGTTCCTATGAATTGACATGTACCGCTAGTGGATTTTCTATCTAACTTGCAACCACCATAATCAGCATCACTATATGCGTGTAATTCCAACTTAGCGTTTCTATCATACCACAGTCCTAAGTGAGGTGTATGCTTAAGATATCTAAAGATCTTTTTCACTGCATTGTAATGTGATACCTTAGGACAAGATTGAAACCTAGCACACATACACACACTAAACATAATATCAGGTCTTGATGCAGTTAAGTATAACAATGAGCCAATCATAGACCTATAAAGTATGTCATCAAAAGGTTTACCATTTTCATCCTTATCAAGTTTGGTACTAACACTCATAGGCGTAGTTGTAGGTTTCAACTCTTCAAAGCCAAACTTCTTAATCATATTATTGACATACTTAAGTTGGCTAATGTGAATTCCTTGAGGGGTATGTTTGATTTGAAGTCCTAAGAAATAATTCAACTCTCCTACCATTGACATTTCAAACTCTGACTTCATACATTCTTCGAAGTCTTTTACTAAAGTAGGGTTGGTTGAACCAAAGATTATATCATCTACGTATATTTGAACTATTAACAAATCATTACCTTTTCTTCTTAGAAATAATGTGTTGTCGATGGTCCCCCTTTGATAATTATTTGCAATAAGAAAGTTTGCAAATCTATCATACCAAGCTCTTGGAGCTTGTTTTTAACCATATAGAGCTTTCTTAAGCTTATAAACATGGTTCGGATTCTTCGGATCTTCGAATCCAGGAGGTTGTTTGACAAACACCTCTTCTTGGATGTATCCATTCAAGAACGCACTCTTGACATCCATTTGGAAGAGCTTAATTTTGCTTATACTTGCAATCGAAAGTAACAATCTAATTGCTTCTAGTCGTGCAACGAGTGCAAAGGTTTATTCATAATCTATTCCTTCTTGTTGATTATAACCTTGTGCGACTAGTCTAGCCTTATTCCTTGTAATATTTCCTTGTTCATCCATTTTATTCCTAAAAACCCATTTAGTTCCTATGATAGGCTTGTCTTCAGGTTTAGGTACTAAGTCCCACACGTTGTTCCTTGTGAATTGATTTAATTCCTCATGCATAGCATCTATCCATGATATGTCACCTAAGGCTTCCTTTACGTTCTTAGGTTCTAATTGTGAGATTAAGCTATGTCCTTCAAGTTGACTTATATTTCTACGTGTTTTAACCCCAACACTTGGATCCCCAATGATTAGTTCTCTAGGGTGCCACCAATTCCTAGATTGATTAAGTTCACCCTCATCTTGTTCAAATGTTTCATTAGTGTGAACGTTATCATATGTAATTGGATCATTAGTTGTATCTTCTAATTGCAGAGTCTCTTGATTTATTTCATCTAAGGGTTCATGTTTGTCTTGTTCAGGGGGAGTTGGTTCTAGATGATTAAGTACAGGCTCAAGTAATACATCATCATCAAACATATTTTCAACATTTGTTTCTTGTTTATGTTGATGTTTATCACTAACTTCAAAGCATGCATTTTCATTGAATTTCACATGTATGGATTCAATTATTTTTCTAGATGCAGGATTATAACACCTATATGCTCTTGAGTTAGTTGAATACACAACAAATATGCATTCAATAGACTTTTGTTCAAATTTATCTAGATTATCCTTAGTGTTCAGCACAAAACATTTACATCCAAATACTTTAAGATAATCTATCTTAGGTTGTCTATTGTTTATCAATTCATAAGGCGTTTTATTTAATTTCTTTTTTATAGTGAGCCTATTTATAATATAGCATGCACAACTAGCAGCTTCAGCCCATAAATATTTAGGTAATTTATTTTCACACAGCATTGTCCGAGCAACTTCTTGAATCGTTCTATTTTTACGTTCAACAACTCCATTGAGTTGTGGTGTTCTAGGTGGTGAGAATTCATGTTTGATTCCATATAGTTCGCAAAATTTGATTACGTCTTTGTTTCTAAATTCTCCACCTCTATCGCTTCTAATTCTTTTAACATTTTCTTCATAAATGTTTTCAAGTTGCTTAATAAGAGTTTCGATTGCTAATGGAGCATCGTCTTTGTGTGTTAAGAACAATGTCCATGTGTAGCGTGAGTAATCATCTACTATGACACACACATAGTAGTGTCCACATAGACTTCTTGTCCTACTTGGACCAAATAAGTCTAAGTGAAGCAATTCTAGTACATGACTAGTACTCACTTCATGTTTTGGTTTTAAGGTTTCTTTAATGTGTTTTCCCTTAATACATGTTTCACACATTTGAAAATTATCTAAGTCTAACTTAGGCATTCCTCTAATTAAATTCTTCTTAGACAATTTCTTAATAGTTGAAATTCATATATGGCCTATTCTTCTATGCCATAAATTTACATCTAAGTCATGTGATATTAGACACTTAACCTTAGCATCTAACATGTTATCTAAGGTAAGAGTATAAATATTTCCATCTCTATTTCCTTTTAAAACCATTTCTCCTTTTTCATTTATTATATCACAAGAATTGGGAAGAAAGGAGACATTATAACCACAATCTATAAGTTGAGAAATACTAAGTAAATTATAAGATAGATTGCTTACTAATAACACATTTCGTATTTGAAATGTGTTAGGGTCCCCAATTGTTCCTTTTCCAACAACTTGTCCTTTGTTGTTGTCACCGAATGTTACTTTTCCTCCATTCTTGATATGTTCCAATTCGATGAATAGTTTGGGGTTCCCCGTCATATGTCTCGAACATCCACTATATAAAAACCATTTGGTTTTTAGATTCTTTGACTTTGCCTCCTTCTTGCATTCCTTACGTTTATCCTACAATGGAGACAAAATTTTAGGTACCCTTTATTTGGGTCCTTGAATGTTAGGGGCACTATTCTTGTTTAGATATCCCTTATGTATCCAAACTTGAATATAGCTTCTAAGGGCATTTTTAGCATTGTTATAATTTTGAAAATAAGAAGAATTAGCATATACATGATTATTCCACATAAGTGAAGATGCATTGTTATACATGTTGTGCCATGGTTGATAATCATTATAGGATAACCGATATTTATGATGTGTATAAGGCATGTGAATTTGTTTCTTATATGGCGCTATATAAGTGTGTTTGTAGGCATTTCTATAAGACTTATAAGAGTGTTGCCTATACTTAGGTTCATAATAAGTTGTATGCATTTTATTTGGTCTAGTTGCATTTGTATACATGTAGGCATAATTTCTAGGTTGTCTAGATGCAAAGTTTGGCCTAGATGTATGTTTATGCTTGTGTGCTTTTATGGGTGTATGTTGCATTTTTGCCTTGATATTAGTAGAAGAAGATGTAGCAGGCAAAGTTGATTTTATTGTATTATATGGCAACTTTGTACTAGATGAAACAAACTTAGTCTTTTTATTTACTTTTTCATTTTCTTCTTTATAGCCTAAGCCGGTTTTATCATTACCATACTTTTGTGATGAGATGAGTGTGTCTAACATGTTTGTACCGGATTTAAACTGTTCTAAGGTTTTCTCTAAGCCTAGTTTGCATGATTTAAGTGTAGACACTTCATTTTCATAATCATGCATCTTGGTTTTCAACGCACTATTTTCGGTTCTTAAGGTTTGTTCATTATTTCTAGGTGACTCAATTTTAGTCTTTAATGAATCAAGAGCATTTGATGACTCTTGTTTGAAAGACTCTAATTGATTAGAAAGTTCCAAGTTGGTTGTCTTCAACTTGTCATTTTCTTCAATTAGTTTCTTTTTCTCTTTTGACAACCTTTTACAATGAGCATGCATTTTCATGAATTCATCATACATTTCATCGAAAGTCATCTCATTATCAGAATCAAAAGCAGGAGTAGATGTTACCTCTTTCGTAGACTTTGAGAACTATCCTTTATGAGAGATAGATGACATGATGTATGATTTTAGATGAATACCTTGAATCTTTAATCAAGTAAATACAAATGCTCCAAACCTTCTTGAAGTGTTCAAATGCTCCAAACCTTCTTGATTTGGGATTAGCAGGCAACTATGATTTCTTGCTTCTTAGCCTTGTCTTGTTTGTACGGTGTTGAATCTTGCTTCTTTTGAGTGGTGTTGGTCTGGCTCTGATACCAAATGTTAGACCGTGCACCTGCAATAAACACCACTAGAGGGGGGGTGAATAGTGGTTAGCGGAAATTACACTACAACCCTTTGTTAAAATCCCCTTTGAAAACAGAATCTGAAACAACCTCAGATTCAGAACCCGTTTTTCAAAAATTCACAAATAATTGTACACAACTCCAAAAATTATGAAACTCTCCAGAATTTAACTTCAATGAGTGAAAAAGACTCTATCCAAAAATGAGACAAAAATAAAATCGTTTGGCCCTTCAAACAAATAAAAAGATTCAGATGGTCAATCTGGACAGAATTGGACAGAATGTTGTTGATTTTGCAAAACGTATTTCTCTTTGAATACTCAACCAAAAAGGTTGATCTTCATATCAAAACACTCCTTAGGATATTTATATGAAGTTTCTAAAAGGCCCTGACCTTAAACAATTCTTGAAAAATACAAAATTTAAGTTTTCTCAAAACTGGTCAGATTGCAGCTAGATTGGAGCAGTTATCTTTGAAAGACTGAAAGACTAACTTTTCCTTGCTCAAATCAAGTGATTCTTGTTGCAAATGAAAGCTAACAGTCTGAAGTATAACTCCACCAAAAATCACGAATTTTGAAAATGTTTAGCTATTTTTTCAAATTGTGAGAAGTTGTGTGAAAAATGCAGTCAAAAACAGGCAGAAAACAGAAATAAAGAAACAAGAGAAGAACACCAAGAATTTATCCTGGTTCGGTCAATGTGACCTACTCCAGTCCCAAGGAACACCTTTCCTTGGATTTCACTATCAAATGAACGCCTTACAACAAGAGCCAAGCTTGATCCTTGGGTTATACACCAACCCTATTCAAGACTTGGATAATCACCTCTATGCAACTCTTGGTTACAACACCTTTACCACCTATTGATGTAGTCTTATAAATTTGGCTAATCAATCATACAAATCCAACCCAAGAAGGTGTGTATAGTGTAGCTGGACAACAAAAAAAAATTTGGAACACCTTAGCTACACAAAGTATGAACGAAAATATGAGAAGAGAATAGCAAGACAACAATCTTCAATTTTGCTTTCAAGTGTGTGTCTTCTCTTCTTCACCTTGCCTTCTATTTATAGAGTGAATTGATGGCATATTCCCTCCAACTTTTAGACCATGTGATGACTGAGAATTTTGAATTAAAACACCTCCATAATCATCTCCAACAATCTTGTCTCTATTACATTCAAATTTGAAATTTCAAGTTGGCAACTTTTGCCAACTAGCTTGCTTTTGGTTTGTCTTCTTGTCTCCAACTCATAAAATAAGAAAAAAATCATCTCCACCTGTATAATCACGTTTTGGAGGCTGTGTATATGTATACCAACTCAGATTTTTGAGGAGAAATCAACAAATAATAGTTGACAAGAGTATGTCAACATATAATATCAAAATTCCCATTTCTCCTTGACATATTGTGATGAATCTTGCACCAAGGACACCTTGTAATCTCTGAAAGATGATGATTAAGAACCTACAATAACATATATATAAGAGTCTTCAAGAGAAAATAGAACGTGACATCGAATACCGTCACATATCCCGCTACGGTCGATAAAATCATCAAATGAGAGAATAAAATAGAAAACCACCAAATAATCTTCAAGAATATACTAAAGGAACTCCAGAATGAATATAATAAGATACTCAAGAGATTTCTTGAGTAAAAATACCGAAACTGTCTTCGGGGGTAAAATGACCAAAATGCCCCTAGTGAGATAAAACTCCAGAAATGACCGATGGTCAGAATTAAATATAATAACACCTTCTTGATAATAAATAAGATGATAATATCTTCTTGAATCATATTCACCATGTTGAGTACCTGCAAAACTTAAAATACCACTTTTGCCCTTTTTGGTAAGTTGTAGAAACTTCGAGGGCATATTAGTCACAAGATATTATCATCATAAAAATCACATAATCACAACATGATAAACATATATAAATCATGTAAAAATAAAAACAACTATTTTATCACATTTTAGAAACATATTTCTAACAACCCTAGACATCGTGTCATTTTTCTTCTCTTATTCAACTCTTTCATTTATAACATCATATGTGACATTTTTAAGTATTCATCACTTAAAATCATGACTTTGAAAATTATCCAAACATATTTCTCAACAAAAAACCCCTCAGTGCCGGAAGGTTGTGCCAGCACTGGTGCAGTCGTCAACCTCTGCTTCAACTCTGCAAAACTTTTCTCACACTCGGAGGTCCATATAAACTTGGTCCTTTTCTGAGTCAATCGACTCAGTGGTGCTGCGATCCTAAAAAATCCCTCAACAAATTTGCGATAATAATACGCAAGACCAAGAAAACTGCGTACCTTAGCGACATTAGTGGGTCGAGGCCATTCTGTAATCGCCTCTATCTTCTTCGGGTCAACAGAAATGCCTTTCTCGGAAATCACGTGGCCCAAGAACGTCATACTCTTCAACCAGACTCACACTTGTTGAACTCTGCGTACAACTTCTTCTTCTTGAAAATCTTCAATACCTCTCGCAACTGTTCAGCATGTGTCTGCTCATTGGGTGAATACACCAAGATGTCGTCGATGAACACTACCACAAAATAGTCCCGCTGCTCCCTGAATACTGTGTTCATCAAATTTATAAAGGCCGCAGGTGCATTCGTGAGTCCAAAGGTCATTACAAGAAACTCGTAGTGCCCATATCGGATGCGGAACGCAGTCTTTGATATGTCTTCTGCCTTAATCCTCAGCTGATGGTAGCCTGATCGCAAATCAATATTCAAGAATACCCTGGCACTCTTCAATTGATCAAATAGGTTCTCGATCCTCGGTAGTGGGTATTTGTTCTTTATCGTGATCTTATTCAGCTCACGATAGTCCATGCCCCCAGGGCGAAACACTAGGTCTGATGAAATTCCGGTCCGATAACTCCTGCAACTGTTCCTTGAGCTCCTTTAACTTTGCTGGTGCCATTCTATATGGCGCTTTCGAGATCGGTTCGGTTCTGGGTTTAAGATCGATCTCAAACTTTACTTCCCTGCTAAGTGGTAAACCTGGTAGCTTATCAGGGAAGACATCTTTAAATTCTCGTACCACCGGAATGTCATCCCCTTTGCTTCCTGTTGCTTCTGACCTTGTGGTGGGGGGTCTTGTGCCAGTGTAGGGAACTTTCTAGCGTAATGTCCCTGTTTGCCACAGTTGTAGCAAACCTTTTGAGCTCTCCAACACTGACCTGTGTGCGAACGCCACATTGTGTACATACTGAGGGTGGTGGTCCAACTGCCCTGAGTGACTGCGCTGTCGTCACGGTGGGACCCCCAATTGCCAATGGTCGTGTCTCTGATCATTGTTCTTGCTGTGGTGGTCTGAAAGATCGACCGATCGGATGTCGACGTGGAATCTTCAGCCATCTCCCGGATCTCCCAGAATGGAACTCCTCCCGCGGTCTCTTAGCTGTGTCGACCGCTGCAACCCTCTCGAGATCACCCTCGACCTCACGACACACCTCCAACAACTTCTCAAAAGTGGTAGGCCGGGCGTAGATGATCAATGACTGAATGCAAGAGCTCAAGCCGGTCTTGAACTTCAACATCTTTGTCTTCTCGTTATCCATAATGGCGTGCATGTGTCTCCCAAGTGTATGGAACCTCTCATAATACTGGTCCCAAGTCATGGACTCCTGTGTCAAAAGCTGAAACTCCGTCATCCTCCTCTGAATGACATTTTCAGGAACATAGTGCTTCTGGAACTTCTCCCTGAGCTAGGTCTATGTCGTCGGTGGAGTCAGTCTACGTGCCACACCCTGCCACCATTGCTCGGCATCACCCTCTAAGAATGGTACAATCACATCAACCTTCAGGCCATCTGGAACCTGCATCAACCTCAACTGCTCTGACACATTCTTGAGCTAGATCTCTGCCTCCCCTGGTGGTGTGGTACTCTTGAACATAGGTGTCTGGCAGTTCTGCATCTCCCGGTAGAAAAATCGAAGCCCCTTGGGATGGTGGTGCTGGTGGTGGTTGCTGCTGCTGCTGCAGGTGTGCCATCTGTATCTGCTGGCAGGCCACCAATGTAGTCAGCGTGGCCAGGGTATCTGCAAGGACCTGAGGAATGGTCTCCTGGCCCTTCTGATCATCGCCATCGTGTCCTCCGTTTCCAGCTGGCGGCTCGCGTCGTGGAGGCATTATCCGGAATTTGAGTTCAAGAGACGAATACAGATTAGTCAATATTAAGTTGAAAGGTTGAGCGCTGATAAATCGATAATTAGACAAGGAAAGCTCACCATCGACACACACCTCCCATGGCCCAATCATAACTTAGGTCTAAGATCATCGCTTAAGTCTACTTTGTTTATTAGGAGTAAAATCGTAACTTATGTCTAAGTGTTCTAATTAATCCTGCGTTTCCGAGGCGGATCTGAAGCCTCAGCTCTGATACCACCTGTAGCGCACCGCTCCCGAGCCCTAACATCGGGAACAGTGCACCCGCCGTATCTCACTAAGGAGAATACAAAGCGTCGAATCAATCTCTTACTTGTCATAAATGGCGTAGAAATTTTTCGCGGAAACGTAAGCCATAACATATGTTAAACTCCAATAATCGTCATTACATTGCTAAATAAAAATTCTGGGAATAAAAGTAGTAAAGTAGTATGTGGAAAATCCTCAAAGTATAAACAAGAACAAAACAACTGCAGAGTCCCCTCATATCCTAGCTGCAGCCACTAACCAGACCACTCCGCTACGTTCGTCCCGTCCTCAACAAAGTTGTGCTCGTAGTTCTCATCCAGCTCACCTGGGAAGTAGGGGTGAGTGACAGAAATCACCCGGTAGATGCCCGCCTCAAACAAATACAAAACGTACATACCGAAATGATATAACCACATAGCACATAAATATAAGATATCCACATAGCACATAAATATAGGATAAAACCACATAGCACATAAATATAAGATAACATGCATAAGATAAAGTAAATGCGGTAAGTAAAGCACTCCACATAAAATGCACAAGTACGCGATGCATGCTCAACCAACGTGTCACACGCAACAAAAATCATGTCATGCAATATGCCCTAGACCTATATGCAATGCATGATCCCGGGATTGACTGGATGCCTGTAGCCCGTACACTACAATCTACCCTTACGGATGCCCGTGGCCCGTACACCACGATCCACCCCAACCGATGTCCGTGGCCCGTACACCACGATCTACCATAACCGATGCCCATGGCCCGTACACCATGATCCACCATAACCGAATACTCATGGCCCGTACACCATGGTCCATTCCACTCGAGCGTCTGAGACCCGTACATCTCAACCCACTCCAAATGCAAATGCACGTGCCATGAATGCAACAACAAAAGTCGTCTGGGGCCCGTACGCCCATCCTCACCAACTCCGGCACTCAACACAAAGTCGCCTGGGGCCCGTACGCCCATCCTCACCATCTCCGGCACTCAATTTTTGGCTTTGTAAATTTTACAAAAATTTGAAAGTTGTTATTTAGCATCCCGCTTATTTTTCCTTAGCTTATATTAATTTTCTAGAATTTTCTATTAATTTTCCCAAATTTTCCCTTATTTAATTCTATTTATTACTAATTATTTTTAATTACTTACATTTACCAAAATTCATAAATTGAGTGGAAATAATTTAATTTTAACCTTTTATATTTTCTGGAATTTATTTAGAATTTTCTAATAATTAAATATATTTTTCTGGAATTTTAAACTAATTTTAATTATTTATTTATTGTTTAATCATTTCAGAAATTAATTTCAGATTTTTTTTTAAATTTCGGTCTGGGCCGGCCTGCTGGCCTGGTCCGGTCCGCTGGCCATCCGGTCCGGTCCGGCAGCCAGGCCGGTCCAACAATATTTTCCTTTTTTTTATTTTTTTATATTAAATTATATTTCCTTCTAACCTTCATAAAATCTTCGTTTTAACTCCGATTGACCTCAAACCAGTTGCGTTAGACTCGTTATAACGAGACGCAACTTTTGGGAGTGGACACGTCAGCACGTGTCCCGACGCGCCGTCAGGGGCCGCGCGTGGGCCTCACGCGCCATCCCCTGAAACGCATCCGTCAGACCCGTTTTTTCGACTTTGAACCTAATCCCAACCTATTCCGTGCTAGATGAACTTATCCTAAGGCCAAAACGCAATTTTAAAGAACCCTAAGTGTGAAAATATTTAACCTTTTGATTTCATTCAAGGGTGTTTCCAATCCGAATCACAACAACCTTCAATTTCAATACACACGCACATACACATACATCCATAAACAACACATCTCATGCTTTCCCATATAAAACAAGACAAAATTCACATATTAAACAAATAAAAACAATGAATCACATAAATATATCATCAAAGCATGCATGTATTATACCCGTTTGAGGGGGAAGAGGCACCTACCTCGATTGACGATAGTACAAATGATTTGGCAGATTAAAACTTGAGTTCGGGGTCTCGCTAGCCTTCTTCTCCTCTCTCTTTTTCTCTTTTCTCTCTTTTTCTTCTTTTTTTCCCCTTGTGCGTGGGTGTGCTGCCGATTATGTGGCTGAGGATTTTTTTTCCTTGTTGTGTTATGCGTGTGTGTATATATATATATATATATATATATATATATATATATATATATATATATATAGTGAGGGAGAGTTAGGGTAGATTTTAGGTTTTTCCCATTTGATTTTGATTTAGGTTTTCTAATGTAACTCTAATCACAAGTTAGTTTGTACTTATCTCTATTTTTATTTTATTATTATTTTTATTTAGTATTATTATTATTATTATTTGTCGGCCGTAACACTTTGCCTGCTGCATCTGCTCAGCCTGACGACAAAGGATTTGAGGACGATAGACGCAGAAAAAAGAAAGCAAGAGAAGAATAATCAGAAGAAACATGAAAGGCATGACAAGAGAGAGATAAGGCACTCTGGCGATTCAGATGAGAAGAGAAAACACAAGGACAAGGGAAGATCGGAGAGGAGAAGGCACGATTCAAACTGAGGTTCTTTTTACTCTTGGGACTGCGTATTATGGTGTAGGCAGCCTTGCGCAGATTCGGTAAAACTGAATTTTCCGAGTCATCCATCGGTGGATCGTCACCAAATTTTGCCATATTATTCCTAACACATAAAGGTTCGTTTTGAACGGCCATATTATTCCTAACACATAAAGGTACGTTTTGAACGGTGAAGATGTGTTTTGATAGTCTCTAGGTTAGTCTGAAAGTATCATTTCCGACACTGCTTTTTCTGTTGAAAATGTTTTCAAATTTATGATTTGTTCGTTTTTTACGTTTCTATTGTTATCTATTTCTATTTTATATTTGAATATTTATAAAAGAACTAATCTAATGTGAAATCTAGATTTATTTTGAATGTAGAAGAATAATATATGGCTTGCAGCTATATGGATAAACTGTTATCATACCCGAAGCATGATTATAGCAGCCATGTCTGAAGCATAAATTGTTAACATGTCTGAAGCATGAATCGTTGACATGCCGGAAGCACAAATAGTAGACATATTATGTTACAACCGCTGTATAAACAAAAAATAATAATAGAAATAAAAGACAAAAAAAAGAAAAAGTACTTTAATGTCAAAAAAATTAACTTAAAAAAACCGTCAGTTATGGGGGCGGTTAATTCCCCCACAAACCAACCTGTCGAAACTTCCTCTCCCATCAGTTATTTCATTTAAATTAAAAAAAGAAAAATAATCTTTTATCCCCTTAAATTCTCCCCTGCCGTCCCCATTTTCCGAAAGCATTCCTAATACCCATTGAAACAAAATATTCCCCCAAATGATGAGTTGCTGAGAGTATCATTGGAGAGAAGGAAAATATCAACTTCAACCTATTTCGAATCTATTTACGGTATAGTATAATCCATTTGAGGTAAGTAACCTTGATGTATTTACTATGAATTTGGTAAAACTTATGTATGTACTTTTGATGTTAAACTCGGATCATGCATTAGTATATGTGTATTCGTATAATTGCTTGCGTGTATGTTTATGGATGGCCAGTGGCCGAGGGTTGTGTGACTATGTGTAGTATATGGTTTTGTACCTACATAATATAGCGATGATGGTGTATATAAATATGTTAAGGCATGGAGATTATTAAGCATGTGTAAATAAATGTTAATGGGTCAATTGTACCTCTTTTGTTAAAGGTGTAAGTGGGGCTTTGCAAATTGAAGAATGATCAGTTCCTCAGTTTTGCTTTGTGAATCCTTATTGGACGATGTGGTACTGTCTTTTGTGCCAAATTTAAATATATATATGTTATAATGTTGTGTGTGATCCTGTGTGACAGTGTCAGTGGCCGAATGGCTACTGCTGTTTATGTGCCATACTCGTGAACTTATAAAAGTATAGTATTTAATTTATGGTGAATTGTTTATGTACTTTCATATTTGTATTATTATGTTTTGTTGTGATTTGTACAATTGAGGGGTTGGAGGTGAGTCGAGTAGTGGGTTGGGGGTAAAGTGGGCCGAGGAGAGGTGCGTATACATACGTACATGTATATGCGCATGTATGGGCGTGAACATATATATGTATATATGTATACGATGGCTAAGATTGGACTCTTGGTATTTTTGGTAATTTGACTAATTTTTAGACTTGAAAAATGATTTTGGAAAATGTACATTAATATTTCGAAATTCACCCCTAAACGTGAAATATATTGTTAAGCCAGATTGGTTCCAATTGAACGGAGCGTCCGGGCATATTGACTATTTTGGATATAGAGCGCCCGGACATATTGGCCGCTATTGAGCGTCCCGGCATATTGGCTATTGTGATATAGAGCGCCGGGGCATATTGACTATTGTGGGACCAATTCGTAAGTCTTACGGTATAAGTCATTTGTCGGAAAAGTGCTATAGCCATTGCATTTCATTTTGGACTTTGGACCAATGAAACCGGATTTTGGTTATTTGGATTTTTGGACTGGTTTAATCGGATATGGACATTGGTTTTGGATATTAGATTTGGACATTGGACATTGATATTGGAAACATTAGTAATGAAATATTGGAACATTGGGATTGCATCATTTTGGAAAATTGTATCACGTTTTGTCTTGGACTAACCTTTACTTGGCTATCGTTTGGTTTGGCTTGGTTATTGGTCGATTTCATTGTATGTCTCTGTTGGGTCTATTTGCTATCGTTGTTTTGGATGCTAGGGTTAAAACTGTAAAATCATTTGTAAATGAGAAGCATGTGATTTTCCGTATTGTTATTTACTATTATTACCCTTGCTTCTCCGTGCATGATCCCATATTAAATATGTTAAGGCTACTTGCTGGGCGAAATGTCGCTCATACCACTCTTATCAATTTCAGATGATCGGAGTACGTTTTAGTGTACGTCGAGGACGATGCTGAGTGAGGACATTGACCGCTTGACCGAGGACATTATTGATATTTAGACTAGAGATCACAGTTTCATTTTATGTACTTGTTGGAGATTTAGACATTTGCCTTTATTTTCGATGATGTATTATTGACCTTTGACTTGACCATTGTACATATCTATTATTCATGATGATTTGAGGCTTTATTTGACTTCTATTGACATCGATTTGCGTCGCACTGCTGATGTGTTTTGCATCGATATCCACGCCTTGTATCTTCCTTATCAAAATACGGCGGGTGACTCATTCCGAGTACTAGCACTCGGGATGGGTCGCTACAGTTGGTATCAGAGCATGGCTCTAGATCCACTGCGGAAATGTAGATTTAAGTCGTGATCTTAGACATTAAGCCACGATTTTGCCCCTAGGTCAATATTTTAGACTTAAGCATTTTATACTAAGTATTGACTCTAGAATTAAGTTTTGGACATTAGACTTAACGGATGATCGGGTGAGGCACATTACCCTAGATGATAGGTGTCTGGTATTTATTTCATTAAGTTTTGGATCTTGTCTGCTATTTATCTTTACTTGACCATTTCAGCTTCGTTCATTTATTTAAGGATATAAATTTTGATTAATCACGTACAATTGTATGGTTACAGCATCATGGCGCCAAGAAGAGATCCCAACGGCAATGGTAATGAGAATAATGAGGGTGCAGTGCCTCAGGCTTTGACCGATGCACTGAATGCGATAGTGCATTTATTGGCCCATCAGCAGCAGCACCAGAGTCAGCCACCGCCGCCACAATCGGGCCTCTGATACTTTTATCAGGAGATGAAGAGGGCCCATGCGCTGACGTTCAAGGGAAACACTGATGTAGATGAGGCTGAGGCATGGCTGAAGGAGGTAGAGAATAACCTCCGTCTACTACAGGTACCTGAGGAGTTACGAGTAGAGCTCGTCACACCATTTCTACTGGGAGAGGTTGAGGAATGGTGGAACGGAGCTACGCTGAATCTCCCTCAGCCGGTTTCGTGGTACCAATTCTGAGAGGAGTTCTGCCGATACTACGTGCCGGTGACAGCGATTCTTCAGAGATGGCTGCCTTTAAGGCATTGACTCAGGGGAGCATGACAGTATCCGAGTACTCTGACAGATTTCATGCTCTGGGAAGGTTTGTTCCATCTACGATGTCTGATGCCCGTTTGAAGATGCTAAAGTTTGAGACCAGACTAAACTCTCGCATTCGCTCCGGCATTGTGAATGCGAATGCGAAGAACTTTAGCGAGCTGCTAGAGGCGTGTCATCGAGTGGAAACTGATTTGTAGAGAGTTGTTGTGGAGGAGAAGAATAAGAGGCCTCGAGAGGAGGGCAGCAGCAGTCGACCTGGTAGATGGGCCAAGGTACCGCGACATCAGTCAGGGGGTCGACCAGTCATGCCCCAGCAGCCACGAAAGCCGTCACAACCACAGGAGCAGCAGGTCGCTAAGGTTCCGCCAGTGGGGGTTCCAGTCTGCCCAGTGTGTGGGAACAGACACACCGGGGAGTGTTGGAGGAGAACTGGGGCGTGCTTCAACTGTGGCAAGGTAGGCCACATGGTGAAGGACTGCCCCGAGCCACGGAGGAAACCTTTGAAGATGGCTCCACAACAGCATCAGCGAGGTCGGCCGCGACCCAATGCGAGGGTCCATGTCATGACAGACACAGAGGTTCAGGAGTCCAACGACGTAGTGATAGGTGTCGTACTACTAAATAGAGTCCCAGCGAACGTTCTATTTGATAGTGGTGTGAGCCATTCGTTCGTCGCTAAGAGGTTTGTTAAGAATCTCCAAAGTTGTCCCGAGAGATTAGATACACTATATCATGTCCTAGTAGCTGGCGACCAGGTGATCGTCTCCCATCACTTGTATAAGAATTGCAGATTAGAGATAGAGGATCGAGAGTTCGAGGCTGCATTGATACCAATCACTATGAGCGACTTTGACATTATTCTAGGGATGGATTGATTGGCCAAGTACTACGCCCATATTGATTGCAGACAGAAGCAGGTTGTGTTCAAGGACCCTACGACGGAGGAGTTTGTATTTCAGGGGAACACAAAGTTGAAGAAGCTACCTCGCAACATTTATCTAACCGTAGCACAGGCATACAAGGCATTGAGGAAAGAGATATTGAGGGAGGCGCACAGTTCAAAGATGTTGATTCATCCAGGCGCCACGAAGATGTATCATGATCTAAAAAGACATTATTGATGGAGCAGTATGAAGAGACAAATTGCTGAGTTTATCAAGAGATGCCTAGTATGTCAGTAGGTGAAGGCTGAGCATCAGAGAACCGGTGGATTGATGTTGCCGTTAGAGATACTCGAGTGGAAGTGGGAGCACATCACGATGGATTTTGTTACAGGGCTTCCCAAGACGAGAAACGGCAACGATGTGATTTGGGTGATTGTCGACCGATTGACGAAGTCTACGCATTTTTTGCTGGTATCCAGTTAGGCAACTATGGAGAAGTTGGTGACGATGTATGTGGATAATATTGTGAGTCTCCATGGCGTGCCAGTGAGTATTGTTTCTGATCACGATCCGAGATTCACCTCCAAGTTTTGGACCACTTATCAGAGAGTTATGGGGGCCGAGCTGAGATTGAGTAATGCATTTCATCCACAGACAGATGGTCAGACCGAGAGGACGATTCAGACACTGGAGGATATACTGAGAGCTTGCGCATTAGATTTTAAGGGGAACTGGGACAGTATGGTGAAGTTGATTGAGTTCTCCTACAACAACAGCTATCACAGCACCATTGACATGGCACCTTTTGAGGCTCTTTATAGACGTAAGTGTAGGTCTCCAGTGTATTGGGACGAAGTCGGTGAGCGTGTTATCACTGGACCAGAATTGATTGAGCAGACGGAGACAAGATTAGAATCATCTAGGAGAGACTTAAGGTGGTGCAGGACCGGAGTAAGAGTTGGGTGGACTCCAAAAGATGACCTATGGAGTTTATGGTTGGGGAGAAAGTTTACCTGAAGGTGTCGCCCACGAAGGATGTTATGCGATTTGGAGAGAAGGGTAAACTAAGTCCGTGCTACATTGGCCCGTACGAGATACTTGAGAGGGTCGGCACCTTAGCATACAGACTAGCTCTAGCCCCGGCATTGGCTCAGGTACATAATGTCTTCCACGTCTCGAAGTTGAGGAGATATGTTCTGGACCCCAATCACGTGCTCGAGGAACGACCACTGAAGATTAAAAGTGACGCTACGTATGAGGAGACCCCGGTTAAGATTTTCGACAGGAAAGATCAAGTATTGAGACACAGGGTGGTTCCACACGTCAGGGTTCAATGGACCAATCACACAGAACGCAAAGCAACGTGGGAGCTTGAAGAGAAAATACGCGAGAGATATCCGCACCTCTTCAACTAAGGTACATACGTTTCGAGGATGAAACTTTTTGTAAGGCGGGTAGATTGTTACAACCTCTGTATAAACAAAAAATAATAATAGAAATAATAGACAAAATAAGAGAAAAGTACTTTAAATGTCAAAAAAATTAACTTATAAAAAACCGTCATTTATGGGGGCGGTTAATTCCCCCACAAACCAACCTGCTGAAACTTCCTCTCCCATCAGTTATGTCCTTTCAATTAAAAAAAGAAAAATAATCTTTTATCCCCTTAAATTCTCTCCTGTCGTCCCCATTTTCCCTGAGCATTCCTAATACCTATTGAAACAAAAAATTCCCCAACTGATGAGTTGCTGAGACTATCATTGGAGAAAAAGAAAATATCAACTTCAACCTATTTCGAATCCATTTACGGTAGAGTATAATCCATTTGAGGTAAGTAACCTTGATGTATTTACTATGAATTTGGTAAAACTTACGTACATACTTTTGATGCTAAACTCGGATCATGCATTAGTATATGTGTATTCGTATAATTGCTCGCATATTTGACTGAATACATAATATGTGATGTGCGTGTATGTTTATGGATGGCCAGTGGCCGAGGGTTGTGTGACTATGTGTAGTATATGGTTTTGTACCTACATAATATAGCGATGATGGTGTATATAAATATGTTAAGGCATGGAGATTATTAGGCATGTGTAAATAAATGTTAATGGGTCAATTGTACCTCTTTTTGTTAAAGGTGTAAGTGGGGCTTTGCAAATTGAAGAATGATCAGTTCCTCAGTTTTGCTTTGTGAATCCTTTTTGGACGATGTGGTACTGTCTTTTGTGCCAAATTTAAATATATATATGTTATAATGTTGTGTGTGATCGTGTGTGATAGTGTTAGTGGCTGAATGGCTACTGCTGTTTATGTGCCATACTCGTGAACTCATAAAAGTATAGTATTTACTTTATGGTGAATTGTTTATGTACTTTCATATTTGCATTATTATGTTTTGATGTGATTTGTACAACTGAGGGGTTGGAGGTGAGTCGAGTAGTGGGTTGGGGGTAAAGTGGGCCGAGGAGAGGTGCGTATACATACGTACATGTATATGCGCATGTATGGGCGTGGGCATATATATGTATATATGTATACGATGGCTAAGATTGGACTCTTGGTATTTTTGGTAAATTGACTAACTTTTAGACTTGAAAAATGATTTTGGAAAATGTACATTCATATTTCGAAATTCACCCCTACAACGTGAAATATATTGTTAAGCCGGATTGGTTCCAATTGAACGGAGCGTCCGGGCATATTGACTTATCATACCAAATCATGACTTACCAACTAAAATCATGTTCTTATTCTATCTCCCCCTTTATTTTGCAATAGAACTATACAATGGTGTCGTAAGTCATCATACCTAACTTGGCTCGTAAGTTTTCAAACGTGGCTTAATTAAGGGGTTTGGTAAAGATATCAGCGATTTGGTGATCAGTTCTTATATGGTTTATGACTATATCCTCATTTTGAACATGATCGCGAAGAAAGTGGTATCGCACCTCAATGTGTTTGGTCTTAGAATGAAGCACCGGATTCCGAGAAAGATTGATCGCACTTGTGCTATCGCAGTAAATTGCAATATTTTTCATTTTAATGCCAAAATCACTAAGTTGCTATTTAAGCCAAAGTATTTGGGTAGCATATAGACTCAAAGCAATATACTCGGCTTCATTGGTAGAAAGAGTTACACTAGCTTGCTTTTTAGAAAACCAAGAGATCAAGTTGGTTCCTATGAATTGACATGTACCGCTAGTGAATTTTCTATCTAACTTGCAACCACCATAATCAGCATCACTATATGCGTATAATTCTAACTTAGCGTTTCTATCATACCACAGTCCTAAGTGAGGTGTGTGTTTAAGATATCTAAAGATCTTTTTCACTGCATTGTAATGTGATACCTTAGGACAAGATTGAAACCTAGCACACATACACACACTAAACATGATGTCAGGTCTTGATGCGGTTAAGTGTAACAGTGATCCAATCATAGACCTATAGAGTGTGTCATTAAAAAGGTTTACCATTTTCATCCTTATCAAGTTTGGTGCTAACACTCATGGGGGTAGTTGTAGGTTTCAACTCTTCAAAGTCAAGCTTCTTAATCATATCATTGACATACTTAAGTTGGCTAATGTGAATTCCTTGAGGGGTTTGTTTGATTTGAAGGCCTAAGAAGTAGTTCAATTCACCTACCATTGACATTTCAAATTCTGACTTCATACACTCTTCGAAGTCTTTTACTAAGGTAGAGTTGGTTGAACCAAAGATAATATTGTCTAAATATATTTGAACTATTAACAAGTCATTATCTTTTCTTCTTAAAAATAATGTTGTCGATGGTCCCCCTTTGATAATTATTTGCAATAAGAAAGTTTGCAAATCTATCATACCAAGCTCTTGGACCTTGTTTCAAACCATACAGAGCTTTCTTAAGCTTGTAAACGTGGTTAGGATTCTTTGGATCTTCGAATCCAGGGGGTTGTTTGACAAACACCTCTTCTTGGATGTATCCATTCAAGAATGCACTCTTGACATCCATTTGGTAGAGCTTAATATTGCTTAGACTTGCAATCGCAAGTAACGATCTAATTGCTTCTAGTCGTGCAATAGGTGCAAAAGTTTCTTCATAATCTATTCCTTCTTGTTGAATATAACCTTGTACGACTAGTATAGCCTTATTCCTTGTAATTTTTCCTTGTTCATCCATTTTATTCCTAAACACCCATTTCGTTCCTATTATTGACTTGTTTTCGGGTTTAGGTACTACGTCCCACACATTGTTCCTTGTGAATTGATTTAATTCCTCATGCATAGCATCTATCCAAGATATATCACCTAAGGCTTCCTTTACATTCTTAGGTTCTAATTGTGAGACTAAGCTATGTCCTTCAAGTTGACTTATGTTTCTACGTGTTCTAACCCTAACATTTGGATCCCCAATGATTAATTCTCTAGGGTGCCACCAATTCCTAGATTGACTAGGTTCACCCTTATCTTGTTCAAATGTTTCATTAGTGTGAACATTATCATATGTAATTGGATCATTAGTTGTATTATCTTCCAATTGCAAAGTCTCTTGATTTATTTCATCTAAGGGTTCATGCATGTCTTGTTCAGGGGGAGTTGGTTCTAGATGATCAAGTACAGGCTCAATTATTACATCATCATCAAGCATGTTTTCAACATTTGTTTCTTGTTTATGTTGATGTTTATCACTAACTTCAAAGCATGCACTTTCATTGAATTTCACATGTATGGATTCAATTATCTTTCTAGATGCAGGATTATAACACCTATATGCTCTTGAGTTAGTTGAATACCCAACAAATATGCATTCAATAGACTTTTGTTCAAATTTATCTAGATTATCCTTAGTGTTCAGACAAAACATTTACATCCAAATACTTTAAGATAATCTATCTTAGGTTGTCTATTGTTTAGCAATTCATAAGGTGTTTTATTTAATTTCTTTCTAATAGTAAGCCTATTTATAATATAGCATGCACAACTAACAGCTTCATCCCATAAATATTTAGGTAATTTATTTTCACACAGCATTGTCCTAGCAACTTCTTGAATTGTTCTATTTTTGCATTCAACAACTCCATTGAGTTGTGGTGTTCTAGGTGGTGAGAATTCTTGTTTAATTCCATATAGTTTGCAAAATTTGATTACGTCTTTGTTTTTAAATTCTCCACCTCTATCACTTCTAATCCTTTTAACATTTTCTTCATAAATGTTTTCAAGTTGCTTAATAAGGGTTTCAATTGCTAATGGAGCATCATCTTTGTGTGTTAAGAACAATGTCCATGTGTAGCTTGAGTAATCATCTACTACGACACATACATAGTAGTGTCCACCTAGACTTCTTGTCCTACTTAGACCAAATAAGTCTAAGTGAAGCAATTCTAGTACATGACTAGTACTCACTTCATGTTTCGGTTTTAATATTTCTTTAGTGTGTTTTCCTTTTTCATTTATTATATCACAAGAATTGGGAAGAAAAGAGACATTATAACCACAATCTATAAGTTGAGAAATACTAAGTAAATTATAAGAGAGATTGCTTACTAACAACACATTTCGTATTTGAAATGTGTTAGGGTCCCCAATTGTTCCTTTTCTAACAACTTGTCCTTTGTCGTTGTCACCGAATGTTACTTTTCCACCATTCTTGATATGTTCTAATTCGAAGAATAGTTTGGGGTTACCCGTCATATGCCTCGAACATCCACTATCTAAAAATCATTTGGTTTTCAGAATCTTTGACTTTGCCTCCTTCTTGCATTCTTTGCGTTTTTCCTACAATAGAGACAAAGTTTTAGGTACCCTTTATTTGGGTCCTTGAATGCTAGAGGCACTATTCTTGTTTAGATATCCCTTAGGTATCCAAACTTGAACATACCTTTTAGGCACATTTTTAGCATAATTATAATTTGGAAAATAAGAAGGATTAGCATATAGATGATCATTCCACATCAGTGAAGATGCATTGTAATACACGTTGCGCCATGGTTGATAATCATTATATGCCGACCGATTTTTATAATGTGTATAAGGCATGCGATTTTGTGTCTTGAATGGCACTATATAACTGTTTTCATAGGCATTTCTATAAGACTTATAAGAGTGTTGCCTATACTTCGGTTTATAATATGTTGGATGCATTTTAGTTGCATTTGTATACATATAGGCATAATTTCTAGGTTGTCTAGATGCAAAGTTTGGCCTAGATGTATGTTTATGCGTGTGTGCGTTTATGGGTGTACATTTTTGCCTTAGAATAAACAGAAGAAAAAGTAGAAGAAGATTTAGCAGGCAAAGTTGTTTTTATATCTTTATAAGGTTGTTTAGTAGTTGAAGATACAAACTTAGTCTTTCTACCTACTTTGTCATCTTCTTCATTATAGCCTAAGCCAGTTTTATCATTTCTATACTTTTGTGATGAGATTAGTGTATCTAACATATTAGCACCCAATTTAAATTGCTCTAACATTTTTTCTAAGTTTAGAAGATTTAAGTTGTACTATCTCATGATCACAATTTTCCAACTTAGACTTTAACATATTATTCTCCGTTTTTAACTTTTGTTCATCTTTCCTATATGATTCAATTTTACTCTCTAAAGAATCAAGAGTATTAGTAGACTCTTGTTTAAGAGATTCTAATTGATCGGAAAATTCCATGTTGGTTGTCTTCAACTTGTCATTTTCTTCAATTAGTTTCTTTTTCTCTTTTGACAACCTTTTACAATGAGCATTTATTTTCATGAATTCATCATATATTTCATCGAAAGTCATCTCATTATCAGAATCAAAATCAGGAGTAGATGTTACCTCTTTCGTAGACTTTGAGAACGCTCATTTATGGGAGATTGATGACATGATGTATGATTTTAGATGAATACCTTGAATCTTTAATCAAGTGAATACAAATGCTCCAAACCTTCTTGAAGTGTTCAAATGCTCCAAACCTTCTTGATTTGGGATTAGCAGGCTACTATGAGTTCTTGATTCTTAGCCTTGTCTTGTTTGTACGGTGTTGAATCTTGCTTCTTTGAGTAGTGAAGACCTTGCTCTGATACCAATTGTTGGACCGTGCACCTGAAATAAACACCACTAGATGGGGGTGAATAGTGGTTAGCGGAAATTACACTACAACCCTTCGTAAAAATCCCCTTTGAAAACAGAATCTGAGACCACCTCAGATTCATAACCTGTTTTTGAAAAATTCAAAACTAATTGTACACAACTCTAAAAATTATGAAACTCTTCAGAATATAACTTCAATATGTTAGCAAGACTTTATCCAAAAATCAGATAAAAATAAGATCGTTTGACCCTTCAAACAAATAAACTGATTCAGATGGTCAATCTGAGCAGAATTGGACAAAATGTTTCTGATTTTGCAAAACGTGTTTCTCTTTGAATGCTCAACAAAAAAGGTTGATCTTTATATCAAAACACTCCTTAGGATGTGTAGATGATGTTTCCAAAAGGCACTGACCTTAAAAATGTTATGATAAATACAGAATTTAAGTTTTCTCAAAACTGGTTAGATTGCAGCCAGATTGGAGCAGTTACCTTGCAAAGAATGAAAGACTAACTTTCCCTTGCTCAAATCAAGTGGTTCTTGTTGCAAATGAAAGCTAACAGTCTGAAGTATAACTCCACAAAAAATCACAAATTCGGAAAATGTTTAGCTATTTTTTCAAAAGGTGAGAAGTTGTGTGAAATCTGCAGTAAAAACGGGCAGAAAACAGAAATGATGAAACGAGACAAGAACACCGAGGATTTATCCTGGTTCAGTCAATGTGACCTACTCCAGTCCCAAGGAACACCTTTTCTTGGATTTCACTATCAAATGAATAACCTTACATCATGAACCAAGCTTGATCCTTGGATTATACACCAGCCCTATTCAAGGCTTGGATAATCACCTTCTAAGCAACACTTAGTTGCAACACCTCTACAACCTATTGATATAGCCTTATAAGAATGGCTAATCAATCTTATAAATGAATCTCAAGAGGCTTGTAGCACAACAAAAACAACAAGAACACCTTTGCTACAAAGAATGGAACAAGAACAACAACAAGAAGAAGATGATAGCTAGACAATTCAACAAATGCTTGTGAGCTTCAAGTGTGTTTCATCTTCTTCACGATTGCCTCTATTTATAGTGTGATTTGAGCCTTGAAGATAAGATTTCCAATGTGTCACCATCTTCATCATCAAGTCCAAATGTCTTCTCATCATTGGTTGGCCTTGTACATTTGGCAAAATAAGACAACATAATTGGTCTACCTTGGCAACTCCATTTGGCCGAAAGTTTAAGCTCAAAGATGACTTGGAATTATCTTGAAAATGTGAAGATAATAGCAAGGGATAATACTCCATTATCTCCTCAACTTCTTTGGCACAAGAATAGGCATGTGAGGCTTTGATCAATTCAAATGAAATTCAGCTCCAAAATCAAGTGTAGTAGCCGTTGGCTACTTTTGATTTTCCCAAAAAAACTTTGATTTTTCTTAATAAAATAAGAAAGGATAATACCACCAAAATATCCCCAACTTCAAGCACAATAATAGGGCATGTGAAGTCTTCATTTGACTTCAAAAATCTGCTGAAAATAGCCAAGACAACCAAGTAGCCGTTTGGCTATATTTGAATATTTCCAAGTTGGCATTTTTGCCAACTAGCTCCTTTTTGGTTGGTCCACTTGTCTCCACCTCACAAAATGAATTACACATCATATTCAACTGTTTATACACGTTTGGAGGCTGGCAAATATGTATATCAACTCAAATTTTTGAAGAAGAAATCACAAAATATTGTTGATCACGATTATGTTAACGTGTAACACCGAAATTTCCAATATTTCTTCTTAAATGTCGTGATCATTTCCGCATCTTTAACACCTTGAACAACTCTGAACAATGATGATAAATATGCTCTTATAACATATATAAGAGGGTCTTCAAAAAAAAATAGAATGCGACATCTCAAATCGTCACATATCCAGTTATAGTCAATAATATCATCATGTGAGAGAATAAGATAAAGAATCACCATATTATCTTCAAGTTAATAATAAATCACCTCCAGAATGAAGATAATAATATGCTCAAGAGATTCCTTGAGTGAAAATAACAAAAATACCTTCGGGGATAAAATGACCAAAATACCCCTGGTATATGAAGACTCCAGAAATGACCCGGATGGTCATAAATACTCATGCTATCACCTTTGTCATGATAAATAGTATAAGAATACATCTTTGAAATATTTTCACCATGTGATGTTATTACAAAACTCAAA
The DNA here is from genome assembly GCA_036186865.1 of Eustoma russellianum. NCBI lineage: Eukaryota > Viridiplantae > Streptophyta > Magnoliopsida > Gentianales > Gentianaceae > Eustoma > Eustoma russellianum. Next base: position 24,323,440 of record AP025062.1, on the reverse strand, counting down.
ATAAAAATTTTGCCCTTTTTGGTAAGTTGTAGAAACTTCCAAGGCACGTTAGTCACAATAAATTTAAAATCATCAAAATCACATAAGATTCACATAATGAGCATGTATAACATCGATTCACATAATGAAAACAACCATTTTAACATATTTTAGAAAAATATTTCTAAAAATCCTAAACATTCTGTGAGACGTGGATCGATCCATTTGAGGGGCTGACGTACGTCGATCGATCCATGTAAGGGGCTGACGTACGTCGATCGATCCACGTGAGAGATCGACGTCTCACAGTAATTTTTTGGTTCTTCTCAGTCTAACATCGATCGATGCATGTTAGGAGATGATGTACATCGATCGATCCATGTGTCTCTGCCTGAGAGATCCACGCCATTTTTCTTCACTTTTTCATCCTTTAATCACTTATAACACCATCATCCTTTAATCACTTATAAAACCATATGTGACATTTCTAAGTATTCACCACTTAAAATCATGACTTTGAAAATTATCCAAACATATTTCCCAACAGAGTCAACCGCCGACATGTGCCCAGTTCAGGGAGGAGTAACAGAAACACTTTATTCTAGAGAGTGCCCTACACTGGCACAAGAACCCCCTTCATCATCGAGTCAGGTGTAACAGAAAGCAAAGGGACGCACCAACGCCTGTGGGCATGTTATGACGGACGCTGAGGTAAAGGAGGTCGAGGATGTAGTTACAGATGAGATATTAAATAACAAAGTCCCAGCCTACGTCCTATTCGATAGTGGTGCCAGCCAATCGTTTGTTGCCAGGAGATTCGTCAAGAACCTAGGTATCCTACCAGAACGACTCGAGATCCCTTATCGTGTTCAAGCCACCGGCGATCAGGTGCTAGTATCCTATTATTAGTACAAGGACTGCCAGTTGGAGATTAATGAGTTTGAGTTCTCTGCAACCCTGATTCTGATCCAGATGCAGGATTTTGACATTATTCTGGGCATGGATTTCTTGGCAAAGTATCATGCTATCATTGACTGTCGACAGAGACAGGTTAGTATGTAGACACCGGATAAGCAAGAAACCATCTTTCAGGGGGATGTCAAATTGAAGAAGTCCTCCGGGAAGATTTATATGACCGCAACACAGGCTTCTCGAGCACTGAAGAAAGGAGTTGAGGGTTTTCTTGTGTATGTTTTAAACGCCAGTGCCGAGACTCTATCGATTGAGGATATTCCAGTGGTACGATACTTTAAGGACGTCTTTCATGATGAGCCACCAGGTTTACCACCAAGCAGGGACGTAGATTTTGAGATAGATCTTATACCCGGAGCTGAGCCGATCTCGAAAGCGCCATACAGGATGACACCAGCAGAATTACAGGAGCTTAAGGAACAATTGCGGGAGTTACTAAAGAGAAAGTTCATCAGGCCTAGTGTTTCGCCCTGGGGAGCACCAGTATTGTTTGTGAAAAAGAAGGACGGCACCATGTGACTATGCATCAATTATCGTGAGCTTAACAAGATCACGATAAAGAATAAATATCCACTACCGAGAATCGACGATCTATTTGATTAGTATAAAGGTGCCAAAGTGTTCTCGAAGATTGACCTTCGATCACGCTACCATCAATTGAGGATTAAGACAGAAGATATAGCAAAGACAGTGTTCCGCACTCGATACGGGCACTACGAGTTTCTTGTAATGACTGGCAAATGCACGTGTAGCCTTCATGGATTTAATGAACACAGTATTCAGGAAACAGTTGGACCATTTTATGGCAGTGTTCATCGACGAGATCTTGGGGTATTCGCCTGATGAGGAGACTCATGTTGAACACTTGCGGGAGGTATTAGAGACTCTCAAGAAGAAGAGGTTATATGCAAAGTTCAGCAAGTGTGAGTTCTGGTTGAAGAGTGTGACTTTATTGGGCCACGTGATCTTGGAGGAGGGCGTTTCTATCGATAAAAAGAATATGGAGGCGATAACAGAATTGCCCCAAACTATTAATGTCACCGAGGTATGCTGCTTCCTTCGGCTTGTTGGTTATTACCGCAAATTTGTTGAGTGATCGAGGATTGCAGCACCACTGAGTCGATTGAATCAGAAAAGGACCGAGTTTGTATGGACAACCGAGTGTGAGGAAAGCTTTGTGGAGTTGAAGCGGGAGTTGACGACCGCACCAGTACTGGCACAACCCTCCGGCACGAAAAGGTTTGTTATCTACAGCGATGCGTCGAAGAATGGGCTAGGGTGCGTGTTAATAAGGGAGATAAGGTTATCGCATATGCTTTGAGACAGTTGAAGCAATATTAACAAAATTACCTGACTCATGATATGGAGTTAGCAGCGCTGGTGTTTACACTAAAGATCTGGTGCCATTATTTATACGGTGCAAAGTGCGAACTTTTCACTGATCACAAGGTCTTGAAGTATTTATTTACACAGAAAGAGTTGAATATGCGTTAGAGGAGATGACTTGAGCTATTGAAGGACTATAGCCTGACCATTAGTTATCATCCGGGGAAGGCAAACCGAGTTGCAGATGCCTTGAGTAGAAAGTCTAATCATGCCAGACAGACACCATTGGAGAAAGAGATGGAAGAGTTTGATCTCGACATTGTTGAGTCCACTGTTGATGTCCTGGCAGCCTTAGTTATTACATCATCTCTGATTGAGCCTATTAAGGAGGCGTAGAAGGAGGATGTGACGCTTAGACGTATCTGAGAGAGGAGGTTGACCACTCTTATTGAGGGCTCTTAGGTTCATGATGATGGCTGTATTTGGTACCAAAGAAGATTGTGTGTGCCTGATGTTGAGGACCTCAGAAAGGGGCTATTAAAGGAGGCACGCAATTCGAAGTTATCGATGCATCCAGGTACTACAAAGATGTATACTGATCTAAAGAAGCATTATTGGTGGAGTGGTATGAAGCGACACATCGCCGAGTTCATTGAGAGATTCCTCGTTTGTCAGCAGGTTAAGGCAGAGCGTCAGATGACGAGAGGTTTGATATTGCCATTGGAGATACCAGAGTGGAAGTGGGAGCATGTGACGATGGACTTTGTTGTAGGGCTCCCCAAAACAAGAAACGACAACGACATGATCTAGGTGATTGTTGACCGATTGACGAAGTCTGCTCACTTTCTACCTGTGTCATGTGATGTACCCTTGGAGAGATTGGTGACGCTGTATACGATGATATTGTCAGTCTTTATGGGGTTCCAGTCAGTATCGTTTTAGACCGTGATCTGAGATTCACCTCCAGGTTTTGGTCAGCTTACCAGAGAAGTTTATGGACGAAGCTACAATTGAGCACTGCCTATCATCCGCAGACCGATAGTAAGAGGACCATTCAGACTCTAGGGGATATATTGAGAGCGTGCGCATTGGACTTCCAGGGGAACTGGAATGGTATGATCAAGTCAATTGAGTTCTCCCACAACAATAGCCACCAAAGTGCCATCGGCATGGCACCCTTTGAGGCGCTCTATGGACGTGAGTGCAGGTCCTCTGTTCATTGGGACGAGGTTGGTGAGCGAGTCATTACCGGTCCGGAGTTGGTTGAACAAACTAAAAAGAAAGTGAAGTTGATATGCGATAGGCTCAAGGTGGTCTAGGATAGGAGTACGAGTCGGGCTGACTCGAAGCGACGTCCTCTAGAGTTCGCTGTGGGTGAGAATGTTTACTTGAGAGTGTCGCCTATGAACGGGGTTTCACGATTTGGTTTGAAGGGTAAGCTGACGCCTTGCTACATTAGTCCATATGAGGTACTCGAAAGGGTCGATACCTTGGCCTACCGATTAACGTTACCCCATTCCTTGGCTCAGGTTCACAGCGTATTTCATGTTTCTCAGTTGAAGAGATATGTTCCGGATCCTAGCAATGTTTTAGATGTGCCACCATTGAAAAATTCGACCGGGCACGACCTATGAGGAGAGTCCTATCAGGATCATGGATCGCAAAGACCTGGTATTGAGACACCGGGTCATCCCTTATGTTAAAGCCCAGTGGAAAAATTACACCGTGCACGAGGCGACCTGGGAGCTCGAGGAGCATATGCGAGAGAGATATCCACAGCTCTTCGGAAAAGGTACGTCAAGTTTCGAGGACGAAACTTTTTATAAGGTGGGTAGGATATCCTGGAAATTTTTTTAATAATAATAAGTAAAGAAACTGAAAAGAAGGAATATAGATAATATATATATATATATAAAGGAAATAATAAAAAAAATAGGGGAAGTGCAGGTGTGCGGATGGAAAGGGGATAAGGGATGGGGGATATTTTAGTTAGTTTTTAAATTTAAAATGGTAATTCCTAATCTAATCCTAAATCAACCCTAAGAAAATCCTCCCCCACTTAAATAAATATCTCAATTACTCCTCCCCAAGTCAAAAGAAAACGGCAGAGGCAGCAACAAAGAAAAAAAGAGAGAAAAAGAAACGTGTAGAGGAGAAGGGAAGAAGGAAGAAGGAAAGAAAAAAAGAGAGACGAGGAGAAGGGCTAGCCAAGAGTCACACACGCGTTCTTAATCATCATTTTTAATCTACAAGTTTAAGGTAGGGGCCTCTTCCCCCTCAAATGGGTACGATCCATGCATGTATTGATGGTATATTTTATGTGATTCATTGTTTTTATTTGTATTGGGTATAAATCTGTATGTGTTTATATTCAGAAAAGCATGAGGTGATTGTTTTATTGCTGCTATGTGCTTGTATGTGTTTCAACTTTGGTGGTAGGATTGTATTGAATCAAAAATAACCTTGAAGGAAATTGAAAAGTGGAAACTTTCATATTTGGAGCCTCTTAAACTTGTGTTTTGGCCTTAGAATAGGTGGGGATGGGGTTGGAAGTCGAAAAATGGGTCTGCCGGACGCGTTTCAGGGGGTGGCGCATGGGGCCCACGCGCGGCCCCTGACGGCGCGTCCAGACACGTGCTGACGTGTCCACTTCCAACAGATGCGTCTCGTTATAACGAGTCCTATGCAACTAGTTTGAGGTCAATCGGTGTTAAAACGAAGTTTTATTGAGGTTGGAAGAAAATAGAATTTTTTTTTAAAAAAATGCTATTGGACCGGCCAGGCTACCGGACTGGATTGGATGGCCAGCAGACAGGACCAGAACAGCAGGCCTGCCCAAACCAAAAATAAAAAAAATCTGAAATTTAATTTCTGAAATGAATAAATAATTAATTAAAATTAGTTTGAAATTCCAGAAATATATATTTAATTACCAGAAAATTCCAAATAAATTCAAAAAAATATAAAAGGTTAAAATTAAATTATTTTCACTTAATTTATGAATTTTTATAAATTTAAGTAATTAAAAATAATTAGTAATAAATAGAATTAAATAAGAGAAAAATAATAAAAATTAGTAGAAAATTCTAGAAAATTAATACAAGCTAAGAAAAAATAAGTGTAATGATAAATAACAGCTTTTCAATATTCGGAAAATTTACTAAGCTGAATATTGTGTGCGGGAGATAGTGAGGATAGGCGTACGGGCCCCAGGTGACTTTGTTGTTGCATTCATTTGGAGTGGGTAGAGATGTATGGGTCTTAGACGCTCGAGTGGAGCGGATCATGGTGTACGGGCCATGAGTATTCGGTTATGGTGGATCATAGTGTACGGGCCATGGGCATCGGTTATGATGGATCGTGGTGTATAGGCCACGGACATCATTCAGGGTGGATCGTGGTGTACAGGCCACGGGCATCCGTCAGGATGGATTGTAGTGTATGGGCTACATGCATCCAGTCAATCACGGGATCATGCATTGCATATAGGTCTAGGGGCATATTGCATGACATGATTCTTGTTGCGTGTGACACGTGGATTGAGCATGCATCACGTACTTGAGCATTTTATGTGGAGTGCTTTACTTACCGCATTTACTTTATCTTATGCATGTTATATTATATTTATGTGCTATGTGGTTATATCATCTCGGTATGCACGTTTTGTATTGGTTTGAGGCGGGCATCTACTGGGTGATTTTCTGTCACTCACCCCTACTTCCCAGGTGAGCCGGATGAGGACTGCGAACACATCTTTGTTGAGGACAGGATGGGCATATGGGAGTGGGCCGGTTGAGAGCTGCAGCTAGGATATGAGGGGACTCTGCAGCCATTTTGTTCTTAGTTATCTTTTGGAGATTTTCACAGACTTCTTTATTATTATATTTTCAGATTTCTTTTTATTCAGTGATGTAATAACAATTATTCGAGTTTAATTTAAGTTATGGTTTACGTTTCTGCGAGAAAAATTTCTACGTTATTTCTGACACGTAAGAGATTGATTCGACGCCTTGTATTCTCTTTAGCGAGATACAGCAGGTGCACTGTTCCCGACGTTAGGGCTCGGGAGCGGGGCGCTTCGAAAAAGAGAATATAAAAGGATAACAGGTAAAAGATGAGATGAGTTGAAAAAAGAAAATGAGAGGGAGAGAGGGAGTGTATGCACGTTTGAGGAAGAAGAAAAGGAATGAGGTGAGAGGAGTAGATTGAGAGAGAGTGGAAGAAATGATGACGGTGGTTTGAGTTGTGTAAGAAAGTAAGATGGGTAATGGAAAAAGAAAGGATTTTTCCCCTTTTTTTGAGGGCTTTAGCCGAGAGGGGGTATGGGGGAAAGGGAATGGGTTTTCTTTGATAAGGTGAGGGATGGGAAAAAAAAAAGAAAGGTATGGTCTTCCTTGGAAGCAGGGTAGTAAGTAGCATGTGAAGGGAACAAAGTAAAGGGTTGTAAGGCTTTAGGGGGAAATGGGAAGGAAATTAACGTGAGGTGAGAGGGAGAGGGGGAAAGAGAAGAAAGTGGAGTGATTGGTTGGAAAAGTTATGTGTAAGCTATGATGAAAAGTAAGAGTGTGTAAGAAAATGTAGAAAGATGTCCTGACTTTTTGGGGAGTCAGGGGCGGCTTAGGGTTTTGGGGAGGGGAAAAAGTTTGTCTTTTGTGCATTGTAGGATAGAGTGGAAAAAATGTGATGAAAGTGTGTAATGGAATTATCGTATCGGGTATTTTTATTTGGTTTAATTTATATTTACCGACTAATTTATTTAAATCGTATCGCATATCCGAAACGTTCGTTATCTAGTCCCGTAAAGTCTCACTATATCTTATTTTACCGAGAGTTTCTAACCCCGATATTTAATGTCGATGTCTTTATTAATCCTAAATAAAAATTTTAAATTCCACCGAAATTTTATCGACATCGCATTTGCGTTATATTTCCCATCACTTTATTTTATTTTCCACTGACCCAGAATTGCGGGTCGTAACATTCTTCCCCCTTTATAAAACTTTTTGTCCTTGAAACTTAGGGGTTGCATCGATTTTACCCTTAATGATTTAAACACCTAATTTCTAGTGTTATTTCTTAATCGCCTATGATTCAGCTTAGTATTCACCCACTTATGATAAAATTTTTCTTAATTTAAGATTTATGTATACCTCTTATTGATCCGCTTAGTTATTCTACAACCTCATATTTCTGTGCATTACAGTAACTTTTATACTTGCCAATTTCAGCCGCTAACCCTAATCAAGTTATATCATATCAACTCAAATCTAGTCATGCTTACTCCGATTCAACTTACGCATACTAATTCCAATCAGATAATCCGACGACCTTCAAAATTCATAATTTAAATCCCGATGTGGCCTGACTCATTATATCCTTATCTCTATTTATATATAATCCTACTCTTGTCACTATGAATCTACATCCGTAATGCGACTAACATCTTTGACCTACTCTGAAAATTTCTAATTTCATCATCTTATTCATACTCGCACTATTTGTGGAAGATATTTACCAAACTCTAAACGTCATAATTCTTATAAATCACTGTTTATAGTTTTACTACATATCATGTCTTTATCAGCCTACGAAGTTCTATTACTGTCTCCAAACATTATCCCAACTTGAGCTGAACTTGAAATTGTGGAAATTACACTTTATGACTACTATGTTACTAATAGGAAAATAGAATTGAGGTATTCCAGTGAATCAACCTGTATATATGCCGGAAAGCCTAAACGACTTACTTATACTCTCTGGTTTCTCGTATTTGTAGGACCTATATAGAACCAATAGAAGGGGGGTTGAATAGTGGGTGCAGGAAATTTGGTTTTTAAAAACTTTTTAACCAAAAACCTCACTTCTGAAAACAGTTTCTGTTTTCAGATTATGATTTGAAATAATTTAAAGGCTTAGTTACAAACCTCCAAAAATTATGCAATTTGGTGAGAATCTAATCTCAGATGTTCTTAGTATCGTATAAAAATTACAAATTAAAATTCCACTTCTAACCCCTTGAAAATACGTTTTTGGTCAGACTGCGCAAATCTGCCAGAAACAGTACTCCGACTTGAAAAATTTATTCTGATTAATTTGTGGCTTTAAATGGTCTTAAAAGTTAATGAAAAGACCATAAATATATGTATTTTAATAGGTTGAAACAATTTTAGCAAATTCCTTTGGGAAGTATGTCAATCACATTGATGTTCTCAACCTTTGCAACTCTGAAAATCAGATTGCACTAGTATCAGAACTATTCATGTTTGACTGACTTATACTTATCCAAATGAGTTGAAATTTATGCCAAATGAAAGCTAAGAGGTCTGGCTATGTTTCTGCAAAAGTTTATGATTTTTGATATTCGTTTTCTATTTTTACCATTGCAATGAAATTGATGCAGAATGCTGGAAACTGAAAGTAAAGTGCAGTAAAGTAAAGACACCATGGATTTTATACTGGTTCGGTTAAATCAACCTACTCCAGTCTTCGAGGACACCTTGCTCGGTTATCACTAAACAAAATAAACACCTTACCACAAGGGTTACTAGAGTTACACACTAACTCCACCCTTTTACAAACAATACAATCAAGCAAACGGATCGCGGACACCACCACAGAACGAATGAGGGTTTGATCACACCTTGATCAACCATTTACAACAAATGAAACGTGTATGGTGGTATATTCAGAGCCTATATAATATCAAGATTATATGAACAATAGGCTTGAGAGAAGAAGAAGAAGAAAGAAAGGTAGAAGAAGAGAGTAGAAGATCCTTTTTGTAGCGCCCCGCACCCCAGCCTAGCCGGATACGGTGCGCCCGCTGTACTTCACTACGGAGAGTACCAGACATCCATTTATAACATGTCGTAGTCCATAACAAAATATGTGGACCTTCCTGCTTGCACATCAACAGGTAATCAAAACCGAGGCAGAATAAAAACTTTTAAAATAAAAGAGTCTAAACATCCGTCATAAGTCTTACAAACCTGTTCCCAAAATGAGGAAATCCGAAAATCAATGTTCCCAACATAAGTTCATAAAAAGTCCATCAAACATGACCATCATAAAAAAAACCCTTAAGCCGTCCTTCTTTCGCTCTTCTACGGATAGGAAACCTTAGGCTCATCCTCAATCCACTCGACCCTATTTCTTGCGGGTTCTAGGAGGAAAAATAAGGGGTGAGTGACAACGTCACCAGCAAGTAAACCATAAATAATCATGAATTAAAAAGGAAAGTACACACAAGAACCAAAACCCCAAAATTTTGGTTTTGTAACATACCTGATTATCCATCTAATATCCGTTAGTAACAAGATCATAACTTATACGACATAACATTAAAATCATAACTTAGGGGATATCAAGTCATAACATACTAGTCTAAGTAGCAGTGTACCAAACGTACGAATGGCCATTAAATGCAACATGTATGAATATGCACGTGTGATGCCGTATGATAAAATAAGGACAAATTCGTTCATTCTTTCTTTCAAAACATCATCGTCAATAACAACAAGAGAGTGTTCAATCTATTATATCCGGATCTGAGGCGGTCATGCTCATCCCTTCGAATCTATTATTTCCAGATCCAAAAACGGTCATATAATCAATCATAGTCATCAGGTCTATTCTCTCCGGGCCTGTACTGTCATAATCGTCATAATCAGGTCTATTCTTTCTGGGCTTGTACGGTCATAATTAGGTCTATTCTCTCCGGGCCTGAACGGTCATAATCATCAGATCAATTAATCCCGGATCTACAGCGGGTTAAGCTGGCCAGAAATAAATGGTACCAACGGAAAACGTTCTTGTCAAAACTGAATCTTTTCTTTAAAAAAACACTTTTTCATCATTCTTTGTCATAAAATCAGTTTCATGAATCAAGAAAATGACGATGATGCAATGTATGACGTGCACTATGCAATTCGTGACAAAATGCATCACATACATACAAGTACGGTCTTATTCTTTAAGCTGGAAAAATTTCCAGAATTAACGTTCTGTTTGCGCGGCTTCAAAACCTCATAATTCGGGCCTATTTTCATGGTCTCTTGACATACGTATGCATAATGGTGTCTTGCCTCCTTGTCATAAAAATTACGTAACGAGTCAAGACGTAGAGAACCCTCAAATCATTAAGTTACCAAACAGGGTACTGCTGAATTCAGCAGTGCAGTACCCTTCTTTTACCTTTCTTTCAAGCCCATTAAATCTTATTTAATTTGGGCCAATACCTGAAAAACACTGCAAACATACCAGGAATTAATGTTCATAAGCCCAAACCATACAAACAAGTCTAAATCCACAAGATCGAAGCCTCCCAACTAATTCTGTAATTGTGCCCAGTTTTCCAGTTTGGTAGTGCCCACTTAATTTCAGTAGTTACCCCTTAAAATAATAATTCCAAACTGATTAATTTATATGGACATGCTCATCTATGTCCTAAGTAATTACCATAAAAATCCCAGAGCAATATAATAACTTTAAAGGGGTCATTTACTCGCTTTTCCAAAACTGGTTACATGCCGATTCTGGAGTGACCAGTTTTACTAAAACTTTTATTGTGACTGAACCATAAGTTCTTTTTCTGAAATTCCAACTCACATACTTAGTAAACACACAAAGATAGCATCCTACCAAAACTCAGCCCATTTGCATGTTTTTAAGGTCAATTTTCGGGTCAACCAACATATCACTTAATTCTGTCCAGTTCCAGTAATTTCAGCTTGGTCAATTTTACTAAAAATTCTATTAAGGATAAATTATAACCTCTTTTATCAAAATTCCAACTCTCATATTTACTACACACATAAGGCTAAAACCATGCCAAAAATCAGCTTATTTGAACACTTCTAAGAATCACTTCCAGGCCATACAAAACGTTACATTATTCTGCTCTGTTCCAGTAATTTTCCCTTTTCGTCACCTTTCTTGCTAAAAGTGTACCAACTAAAATTATTCTTCAAAAATGGCTTACTAACCTTGACATACACTTTTTAACATAGCATACAGGTTCTAATATACTCTAAAAGCCACATAAAAATCCTCTCAAAAACAGTTTTGAAAATTACCCAAAGCACACTTTGATAATGCACATTTTGTACATAATCAAGTCTATCCTTGGCATATCTAATTTGTATGCTCCATACCCCCAAAACAGCCCGTTTCTTACACATGTAAGGCTTATACTTTGTTTTCACAATGCACATAAAACACCTAAGTCATAAAAACATCCAAACATACAACCTCTATGTATCCTTTACCCCACAATACATACTCTTTCACAAAACTCATTGTTCATCCTACTCCCCATTTCAACCGTCCCCCTTGCATGGTAACAAAGAGAAATTTTACCACATTTATCTTATACATGCAACACATTCATATTCTAAGGAGGCAAAGAACTCATCTTTGGAGGAAATTCACACATGCAAGTCACCTGTCTTAAGGAATGCTAATCTTTCGTGCTTCAAGCCTAATATTTTCCATCTAAGATTAAATCTTACTAATAGCTAGACATTCAAGCATATACTTTCACACATAAATCAAGAGTATTTATAGTGTACTTTCCCCTTCAAGCTAGAACCTTTTCTTAGCTTAGATTTTGAGTGGAATGAGTTGATGTTTTTCCTCCACTTCATTCATGAAGCACACGGTTTTGAGGAGGAAAAAGAAGGCATATTAGCCACCATTTTAAATGTAAGATCGAGCTAGATTAGGACTAGTTTAACTTACCAAAATGAAGCTTGAATGGAGCTCAAACCACCAAGGAGCTAACACCACTTAGGAGTTTGGAAAGTTTGAACCTAGTGACCATGAAGGTCACGGTTTTGGCAAGCATAAGAGAGGCAATGTGAGCTTCATTCTAGGAATCATGAAATTAAACTAAATAGCTAGACATGCAACTTACCTAGAGGATTCTTGGACCTTGAAGATGAAGAGGATTTTGGGCTTCCTTGGCTCAAGTTAGCTATGTGCCTTAAGAAAAAAGGAGAGGGAAAGTCTCTTGCTATTTGGTAATTTCTTAGATAGCTAGTACGTTAAAGATGTATTAAGAGGCTCTTTATTGATAGAAGAAGAAAGAAGCTTCTTGGTTAGGGAGCATAGCCGGCAGTTTCAATCGTGAAGGAAGGGGAAAATTTCTCATGTGCATGAACATCATAATGAAACTCACTTAAATCTTAACCATGATTTACCTTTCAGGGTGCATGAAGAGTCTTGAAGCCATTATTAGCTCAAAAAGACCTCATGGCCGAATTTATAAGTGAGTGCTCTTATGAATTCAATTTATTGCATTTATCTATTAACTTAGCTTACCCATTTTCATATCTTAATTTATATACTATACATATATGCGTGTTTAAAGTGTATTTTCAACTATTATCCTTTAAATACACTTTTCATGGAGCTAAGGTCCTTTAGGCCACTATTACACCATAGGCCGAAATATATGTACATCTTTTTTTTGCAAAAACAATTTTATTAATAGACGAGCCTCACTTGTGGTGGAGGAAAGCCGTAATACAACAAAAAGTCAGTGTAAGAGAAAAATGAATACAAAAAGGTGATGATTTGACGTCTTCAGTCATATATGTTATGCCGCATTAAAACCTTACCAAGTAAAACCATCCTTGTGGATAAAACCTTGGAGAAGGAAAAAGCATACATATTTATACAACTGGAGTGGGGATTTGGGGTACAATACATTTGAGGAGAAGACGCTAGACAAAAAAATAGAGAAGGACGCCATGCATGTCTCGCAGATAAAGATGCCACCGCTGAGGCCAGGCGAGTGAGATGGGATTGTTGTGTTGTCTCGGCCGCAGCATACATAAAGGCCATCGTGATAGAGTGTCCAATCCATGCACATGGGAAGAAAAGGATCAAGTTATAAGGGAATATCAAGCATAGCGTAAAAAGCAAGGCCAATGGAAAACAATGCATACCGTGTCTGCCTGGACCCCGTAGGATACAAGCACAATGAGGAAATGAGTGCCAATCCATATGGAAGATGTGAAAATGTCAGGGGACACGCAAGTGGACTGATAAGGGATCCAAGGAGATCGAACCACGAACTAATGGAGGTAGAGTGTGAGAATTGTAAGATTGTGTTCTAGGGTTCAACATTGCATGCTATGCAAGGTAGTGAGCAGCCATATTTGCCTCTCTATAAATATGATGAAAGTCCAGACGATGAAGATGAGTCAACATGTGAAGTAATCGAAGATAATAGTTCCCATGAACCAGCTGTGGGCGAGACAAACGAGATATCATCTGAGCACAATCTGACTCCAGAATAATTGAGCGGTACAATGGAAGAAAATATAATAGTCAAATACTGGTGCCAGTATTTCTGCATTTAGAGGCGTACTTGGAGGCAGGCGGAAAGGAATTGCCCCCACATATGAACCAACATGATCACGCAAAATAGCACCCCCTGCTCCATAATGTCTGCCGACTGCCGCATCTATATTTAATTTGAATCGACCTGGAGGCGGAGTAAGCCAGTGAATCAAGTGTGGGCGTGGCGACTGAAGTGTGGGAAGCCAAGAAAGACGCTGCAAAGATCCAGCCGCTAATTTTGATCCAGCTATTGTTTTGCACCGCATGGTAATATCATAGTGTATTGAGGCCCGAAGAGATATCATTGTAAAAGTGCGTTGCTCCCCATATACTAAGGAGGCATAGACTCGCCATATATTGTACACAATAGTTGCTGGAATAATGATTTTTAAGACCCCAAAGAGAGATGAGAAAGTAGAACGATACCACAAAGATAGTAGATATTGACAAAGGTGCAACGATGATGGGAGAGGACAGTGCAACTCATTAGCAAAATAGTGCCACAGCGGACGTACTCCCGAACAGTATAAGAATATATGATCCATTGTGGCCAATGCATTCTTACAGAATGGACATTGCGTTGGGTGGGAACTATTGTACCTACCAATATAGTCCTCCAAAGGCATTTCAGAATGCACCATAGAAATAGTTGAGTGACGGGTGAATGGTGCTTGAGCCAAATGAACTTTGCCGAAATCAGCATGGGACTGGGTGAACGGCAAATATCATATGCACTGCGCAAAGAAAATTCCATTGTGGCCGTATGAATCTAGGTGAGATGATCTCCTTGACCTTCTGTCTGAGCAAGGCAGGTAGGATGAATTCTAGAAATAATCTTCCAAATGGGTAAATCTGGCAAGCGAGGCAAATAGTCTCCGCGGTGACCATAATTTTTTTGAAAAGAAATTTTATTAATAGACGAACCTCACTTGCGGCGTAGGAAAACCGTAGTACAATAAGAAGTCAGTGTAAGAGAAAAATGAATACAAATAAGTGATAATTTGCAGTCTCCAGTCATATATGATATGCCGCATTAAAACCTTGCCAAGTAAAACCACCCTTGTGGATAAAACCTTGGCGAAGGAAAAAGCATACATATTTATACGACTGGAGTGGGGAGTTGGGGTACAACATATTTGAGGAGAAGATGCTTGACCAAAAAACCGAGAAAGACGGCATGCATGTGTCACCGATAGAGCTGCCAGCGCTGATTTTGTGTGTGTATAATGTGATTGTTGTATTGTCTCAACCGCACCACACATAAAATCCACCGGGATAAAGTGTCCAATCCATGCACAAATACATAAAAAGACCAAGTTATATGGGAATATCAAGCGTAGTGTAAAGAGCAAAGCCAATAGATAGTAAAGCATACCGAGTCTGCCTGGACCCCGTAGGATACAGGCAGAATGAGGAAATGATCGCCTATCCATATGGAAGACGTGAAAATGTTAGGGGACCCGCAAGTGGACTGATGAGAGATCTAAAGAGATAGTACCACGAACTAATGGAGGTAGAGTTTGAGAATTGTAGGATTGTGTTCTTGGGTTCAACATCGCATACTGAGCAAGGTAGTGAGCCGCCATATTTGCCTCTCTATAAATGTGAAGAAAGTCCAGACGATGAAGGTGAATTAACGTGTGAAGTAACCGAAGATAATAGTTCCCATGAACCAGCTGTGGGCGCGACAAACGAGATATCATCTGAGCACAATCTTACTCTAGTATATATATTTCCAATACTCCGCATATATGTATAAATATATCATGTAAACATACTTTTCATAAAATTTGAAGTTATTAGACCAAAAATGACTAAAGTTAGTGATGAAGTACTCTTGGCTCACCCCAAGAGAATAGCCAGCGTTTAAGGGGTTTATCCCCAAGCTCATTTACTACTTAATTGCTTTATCTCCTCTTATTTCTTAAGTTACTTTTTAGAAAGTTACTATGGTGGTTTAAGGAGTTACTATGGACTACCCATGGGTTCAACCGGCGGTTAGGGTGCAGTTAGTAGGCTCCATCATGCTTGAGTCACTTTTGAGAGTGTTTAATGGAAAAGCTACTAGGTAGTTGAAGGAAATGTTTATAGTAAAATTTGATCCCTAATTCTCCCTCCTATGTATCTCATGGTTTTTAATGGGGATTTTAGTGAGTTACCCATCCTTCTAATAATATCATATTGTGACTACACCATGCATAACTATTTTATATTATTGCTTTAGTAAGAAATTAATGTGTGTAGTTGGCCTTTTTAGCAAAAGGGTGGCTTCCTACTTAACTCCCCTACCCGGCGGCTTAGTGGAGGAAAAGATAATACTTTTCCTCTCTTTACGTTTTTTTCTTTTTTAATCCCATTTAGTAGGACACTAAATGCTAGAATGACTTTTCATGTTTTCTTTTACTAAGACTACTAAGGGTTTGTTGCTTGTAGTAAAAGAAACCCTATTTTAATATCCCCCAATACTCTTAGGGCCGAGATTTATGAGTATTCTTGGGAGGGTAAAGCTGTCAACTCACATGCTTCATAATTAATACTTGAGGTAATATGCGATTTCCCTTCAATATTAAATAAACGTTGATAAAGCTTAATAAAATGTACTTCTTCAGAAATAACGTTCCAATGTGTCACTTTATACTAGTCTCAGATATAGTACTATATTTTGTGGGGTACAACATCCTCCCCCTCTTATTGTAAGTTTCGTCCTCGAAACTGGAATTAGTGTGGTATAAGCTTTCATGTTTCTTTATGTCCCTCAAGTGGTTTCATCAGTGGTGCTTTTAAGAATCATTTTCTTTCTTGTCGGAAATTTCCGTGGTTGTCGTTTTCGTTAATCCTAACTCTGCTCCTATCATGGCCACTTCCTCTCCCCTACAATGCTTTGCAAGAGGCCAGAGAATGTGCAGATTTCATTGAACAACTACGATGGCCCTACTGGCATCCTGTCCATTTTGCCCTTGGAAGGTTGGTCGTAAAATCTATACGGACGTAATCCCCTTTCCACCCAGAACTCAAGAAGGTTTATAACAATCTAGTAGGTCTTCGATTCTCTGTCCTCGCCTTCTGATACATAAGATCAAATAAAATATCTATTTAATCCCCTTAGAACCGCTCTTGTTCAGCCTATCTTAAAGGTTACGTCAGGACTTATCCTTTATTCTCTATAATCATTATCATAGCCCATCTCTTATCTTAAGTACCTCTAATCTTGATTCTATGTATCGATAACAATATTCATTCTAGGGTTAATAATGTATATAACCACATTCGAATAACTTCCATATACGATGACCCGTATATTTATCTGATAATGTACCTTCGCAGCCTGGTGAACCCAATCCTTCACCAGGTATTCCCAGTTCGTCCATCTCGTAACAATCGAACTAGAATTGTTGTTCCTGCTTTAAAACTTATGTCCTTGACATTTCAAATATTCCTCTTTCCCTATAAAATCTATGATTTGTCTTTCAAGGCATGAAATGAATAAAGGTATTATTGTTCACCCGAAGTTGATCAACTAACTCATCGGACTAAAGTAACGGTACCTATTCTTTATTGTAGTCCTGTTGAGCTCTATTTATCCAGGTACTTTCCTGACTGTTGAGGACCCTAACATTCTGTAACGTGTTGTAGCCTTTATGCTTCGGTTGCGCTACTTCAGTTGTCTTCCCCTATCCACATACCATTGGTTACGTAGAAATCTTTCTTAGGGTTCCTTATCACACCGTTCTATGACCATTCATACTTAGGAAAATAAGTAAAGTAGAACATAGGTACTTTATATTTAAATTGGATAGTCAGATGTACCTGTTTAGGGTTTGGATGTTTCGAAGATCCCCGGATCAATCATTCTTCGGTCTAGATTGGTGTCTCTGTTGGTCTTGTTGTTAGTCCTATATGAATATGGCTGCCACCTTCTACCTCGTTTCTTATTACGCTCATTAAATCTCTTATTTCGTTCCTCCATTATCTTATTATCGCGTTCCGCTCTATAGAAGTCCTCCAATAATTCATCAAAAGTTCTTGAATATGCCTTGACCAACCGAATCTTGACCTGGGGTTCTAAACCGAGCATGAACCTGATCACCTTATACTTTCCATCTTCCATAATCAAAGGAACGTACCGTCCCAATGTGTTGAACCGATGAGCGTACTCTGAGACAGTAGTGTCTGGCTCTTGTCTTAATGCATCAAATTCCTCAATCCTCCTCATGATCAAGTCCGGAGAGAGAAAGAAATCACAAAATTCTTCTAGAAATTTTCCCCAAGTTACCGGTCGGGGCAGTGGCTGGATACTAGTCCTCCACCACTGGTTGGCCTTACCAATCAGAAATGGTCGGACAATTCGTGCCCTTATTTCATCCGTCACCTGTACCAACAATAAGTTACTTTCGACTTCGTTTAACCATTTTTCTGCCTCCTCCGGGCTAGACTCCCCACCAAATATCGGAACATGTGCTCTCACTAGTTGCCGATAGTAAAACCCACTGCTTCCCGGAGGTGATAGTGATAATGTCAGTTTACCAAATCGTGATGCCATCTGCACCAAAGAGCGTTGGGATTTTATTCAAGGAACAAATATCCAGGTAAGCGACAAAACTTAATTCGTAATCCAATAGAAATTTTAAGTGGCAAGCAAGCAGACATGATACAATTACACTTTTACAAAATGTCATCGACTAGGGTTTTATCATTCGGTCAAAAGCCCTAATTTCCAATCTATGTCATCCCAATCTAAGGTCAACTCTCATCTAAGATCATGACTTAGATCTAAGGTCAAACTTAGATTTCTAAAATCATAACTTAATTCTATATTCTGTCCGGATCTAGAGCCTGGGCTCTGAGACCACCTGTAGCGCCCCACACCCCAGCCTAGCCGGATACGGTGCGCCTGCCGTACTTTACTACGGAGAGTACTAGGTGTCAATTCATAACATGTCGTAGTCCATAACAAAATATGTGGACCTTCCTGCTTACACATCAACAGGTAAGCAAAACCGAGGCAGAATAAAAAATTTTAAAATAAAAGAGTCTGAACATCCGTCATAAGTCTTACAAACATGTTTGCAAAATGAGGAAATCCAAAAATCAATGTTCCCAACATAAGTTCATAAAAAGTCCGTCAAACATGACCATCATAACAAAAACCCTTAAGCCGTCCTTCTTTCGCTCTTTTACGGATAGGGAACCCTAGGCTCATCCTCGATCTACTCGACCCTATTTCCTGCGGGTTCTGTGCGGAAAAATAAGGGGTGAGTGACAATGTCACCAGCAAGTAAACCATAAATAATCATGAATTAAATGGAAAGTACACACAAGAACCAAAACCCCAAAATTTTGGTTTTGTAACATACCTGATTATTCATCCAATATCCGTTAGTAACAAGATCATAACTTATATGACATAACATTAAAATCATAACTTAGGGGATATCAAGTCATAACATACTAGTCTAAGTAGCAGTGTACCAAATGTATGAATGACCATTAAATGCAACATGTATGAATATGCACGTGTGATGCCGTATGATAAAAGAAGGACAAATTTGTTCATTCTTTCTTTCAAAACATCATTGTCAATAACAACAAGAGAGTGTTCAGATCTATTATATCTGGATCTAAGGCGGTCATGCTCATCCCTTCGAATCTATTATTTCCGGATCCGAAAACGGTCATATCATCAATCATAATAATCAGGTCTATTCTCTCCGGGCTTGACGGTCATAATCAGGTCTATTCTTTCCGAGCCTGTATGGTCATAATCAGGTCTATTCTCTCCGGGCCTGAATGGTCATAATCATCAGATCAATTAACCCCAGATCTGGAGCGTGTTAAGCTGGCCAGAAATAAATGGTACCAACGGAAAGTGTTCTTGTCAAAACTGAATCTTTTCTTTTAAAAAAACACTTTTTCATCATTCTTTGTCATAAAATCAGTTTCATGAATCAAGCAAATGACGATGATGCAATGTATGACGTGCGCTATGCAATTCGTGACAAAATGCATCACATACATACAAGTACGGTCTTATTCTTTAAGCTGGAAAAATTTCCAGAATTAACGTTCTTGTTGCGCGGCTTCAAAACCTCATAATTCGGGCCATTTTCATGGTCTCTTGACATACGTATGCATAAGGGTGTCTTGTCTCCTTTTCATAAAAATTACGTAACGAGTCAAGACATAGAGAACCTTCAAATCATTAAGTTACCAAACAGGGTACTGCTGAATTCAGCAGTGCAGTACCTTCTGTTACCTTTCTTTCAAGCTCATTACATCTTATTTAATTTCGGACAATACCTGGAAAACACTACAAACATACCAGGAATTAATGTTCATAATCCCAAACCATACAAACAAGTCTAAATCCACAAGAACGAAGCCTCCCAACTAATTCCATAATTCTGCCCAGTTTTCCAGTTTTGTAGTGCCCACTTAATTTCAGTAGTTACCCCTTAAAATAATAATTCCAAACTCATTAATTTACATGGACATGCTCATCTATGCCCTAAGTAATTACCATAAAAATCCCAGAGCAATATAATAACTTTAAAGGGGTCATTTACTCGCTTTCCCAAAACTGGTTACATGCCGATTCTGGAGTGACCAATTTTACTAAAGCTTTTATTGTGACTGAACCATAAGTCCTTTTTCCGAAATTCCAACTCACATACTTATTAAACACACAAGGATAACATCCTACCAAACATCAGCCCATTTGCATGTTTTTAAGGTCCATTCTGTCCAGTTCCAGTAATTTCAGCTTGGCCAGTTTTACTAAAAATTCTATTAAGGATAAACCATAACTTCTTTAACCAAAATTCCAACTGTCATATTTACTATACACATAAGGGTGAAACCATGCCAAAAATGAGCTTATTTGAACACTTCTAAGAATCACTTCCAGGCCATATAATACGTTACATTATTCTGCCCTGTTCCAGTAATTTTCTCTTTTCGTCACCTTTCTTGCTAAAAGTGTACCAACTAAAATTATTCTTCAAAAATGGCTTACTAACCTTCACATACACTTTTTAACATAACATACAGGTTCTAATATACTCTAAAAGCCACATACAAATCCTCTCAAAAACAGTTTTGAAAATTACCCAAAGCACACTTTGATAATGCACATTTTGTACATAATCAAGCCTATCCTTGGCATATCTAATTTGTATGCTCCATACCCCCAAAACAGCCCGTTTCTTACACATGTAAGGCTTATACTTTGTTTTCACAATGCACATAAAACGCCTAAGTCATAAAAACATCCAAACATACAACTTCTATGTATCATTTACCCCACAATACATACTCTTTCACAAAAATCATTATTCATCCTACTCCCCCTTTCAATCATCCCCCTTGCATGGTAACAAAGAGAAATTTTACCACATTTATCTTATACATGCAACACGTCCATATTCTAAGGAGGCAAAGAACTCATCTTTGGAGGAAATTCACATATGCAAGTCACCTTTCTTAAGGAATGCTAATCGTTCATGCTTCAAGCCTAATATTTTCCATCTAAGATTAAATCTTACTAATAGCTAGACATTCAAGCATATACTTTCACACATAAGTCAAGAGTATTTATAGTGTACTTGCCTCTTCAAGCTAGAACCTTTTCTTAGCTTAGATCTTGAGTGGAATGAGTTGATGTTTTTCCTCCACTTCATTCATGAAGCACACGGTTTTGAGGAGGAAAAAGGAGACATATTAGCCACCATTTTAAATGAAAAATAGAGCTAGATTAGGACTAGTTTAGCTTACCAAAATGAGGCTTGAATGGAGCTCAAACACCAAGGAGCTAACACCACTTAGGAGTTTGGAAAGTTTGAACCTAGTGACCATGAAGGTCACGGTTTTGGCAAGCATAAGAGAGGCAATGTGAGCTTCATTCTAGGAATTTTGAAATTCAACTAAATAGCTAGACATGCAACTTACCTAAAGGATTCTTGGACCTTGAAGATGAAGAGGATCTTGGGCTTCCTTGGCTCAAGTTAGCCGTGTGCCTTAAGGAAAAAGGAGAGGGAAAGTCTCTTGCTATTTGGTAATTTCTTAGATAGCTAGTACGTTAAAGATGTATTAAGAGGCTCTTTATTGATAGAAGAAGAAAGAAGCTTCTTGGTTAGGGAGCATAGCCGGTGGTTTCAATCATGAAGGAAGGGGAAAATTTCTCATGTGCATGAACATCACAATGAAACTCACTTAAAGCTTAACCATGATTTGCCTTTAAGGGTGCATGAAGAGTCTTGAAGCCATTATTAGCTCAAAAGGGCCTCATGGCCGAATTTATAAGTGAGTGCTCTTATGAATTCAATTTATTGCATTTATCTATTAACTTAGCTTACCCATTTTCATATCTTAATTTATATACTATACATATATGCGTGTTTAAAGTGTATTTTCAACTATTATCCTTTAAATACACTTTTGACACGCAGTGCATCGCACATTATTCAGGGAAGTTCCTCTACCCTTACTCAATGAATATATTAATATGGAATATTTGAGGCATGCGTGCCTCTCTGCCCCGGTTACGTGATTTGATTCGCGAACATAAATTGAATCTCCTTGCTTTGATTGAACCTAAACATACTCCATCACAGATAACAGGATATGGCTTACGTCTTGGTTTCTCGCAGGCTTATGTTTCGCAGTCTGAACATATTTGGTTTTTTTGGCGGGATAATGAGTTTCGTTTGCTTGCCATGCAGGACAAGGATCAGGTGGTCCATCTTACATTACAGTCACTATCGTTGCAATATACTTTTGTCCTTTCATTGGTCTATGCGAAACATACACCCTATCAGCGTCATGTACTTTGGCAATCTTTGTGTGAATTCAATACCACATAGCAATTGCCCTGGCTAGTGGGGGTGATTTTAATACTTTTCAATCTCTGGATGATCATTGTGGCAGATCCACTCCATCTCTGACAACATTACAGGATTTCAATGAGTGTATCGAAGACTGTTCTCTTATGGCCCCCTATCATGGCACCCGGTTTACATGGGCGGATGGCAGGGGTCTTGGCCGAGTTCGACGACGATTAGACTGGATTTTTGTCAACTCCATGTTTCAAGATCGGTTTGAAAGCTTACAGTTAACTCATTTGCCACGGGCGACTTCTGATCATACTCCACTCCTCTTGCTATGCAAAATGAGTTCACCGCCATCCCGTCGCTCCTTTCAATTTTTGGATGCATGGTTACATCATTCGGACTTTCAATCCTATGTACAAAATGCTTGGCAATCATATCCAACAACGGGTGGAATGCATGGTTTTTATCAAAAATTATTTGCTTTAAAGAAATATATACAACGGTGGAATAAAGATGTCTTTGGAAATATTTTCAGCAATCTGAAGCATGCAGAAGACTTGCTGAATCATGCAGAAAGCCGATGGGATGCAACACCCACGGAGGATACGCGGCATGCCTATTATAAGGCTAAGGCGGATTATTTGCTTGCCTCAAAATATGAAATGCATTTCTGGAAGCAGAAGGCAAGAGTTAAATGGTTAAATGAAGGAGATGCTAATACTAGATATTTTCACTCCCTTGTCAAAAGTAAACGCACCCAGCTTCGTCTACAGCAAATCCGAAACTCTGAGGGCATTCTACTTACTAACCCGGATGATATCATGGCTTCTGCCGTTGAGTTCTATACTGCTTTATTTGCACGGGAGGCAACACACAATCACTCGGAGATTCTTTCGCACATTCCATGTCTAATATCTGAGCATGACAATCTTATGCTAACTCAGCTTCCGTCGGAGTCAGAGGTAAAGACAGCTGGGTGGAGTTTAGATCCTCAAAGTGCCGCAGGACCAGATGGTTTTCATGGTAACTTTTTTTGCTCATGCTGGACTATTATACATTCGGATGTCCTTAAAGCAGTGCAGGAGTTTTTTCTTGGAGTTCCGCAACCAGCGGTCATGGCTAGTGCATTGATTACATTGATTCCGAAGATTCAATCGCCACAAACATTTAGTGACTTTCGCCCCATTTGTCGTACGAATTTCTTGAGTAAAGTCTGTACTCGTATTCTCGCCACACGCCTAGGGACGCTCTTGCCGCGATTAATATCACCGGAGCATACAGGATTCTTACCGGGACATGATATCTCAACACAAATATTATTGGCGCAGGAGATGATACATATGCTGGATAAAAAGGGATCTCAACTATGCTTGAAATTAGATATGATGAAGGCGTTTGACAGGGTAAGCTGGGAATACCTGGAGCTTTTATTTCGTAAATTTGGCTTTTCGGATTTTTTCATCCGAGTGGTTATTAATTATCTTAGTGCCACTCGGTTATCAGTTTTAATCAATGGACAACCATCACCACCGTTTCGCCCATTTCGCGGTGTAAAGCAGGGTGACCCACTGTCCCCGCTGTTATTTATATTGTCATCTGAAGGCTTTAGCAGGGGCTTAAAGTCACTTACTGCAGCAGGTTACATCCAATCTTTTCGCCTGGGGCGTATTCCCTTTGCTATCACTCACTTGGCATATGCTGATGATTTACTTATTTTTCTCCGAGGCACACAGCATAACCTTAGTCATTTTCGAGCATTCTTAACTCAGTATGAAACAGCATCTGGACAAAAGGTTAATTATCACAAAAGTAATTTCATCCCTTCGGCAAATGTTGCCTCACATCAGAGACGCATTTTTAAGGATATTCTTGGTATGCGGCTTGCTTCTCTTCCTTTTCGATATCTAGGTTCCTATCTACATAAAGGTATTAATAGAGCAATGTACTGCACCTCCCTGTTGCAACACCTGGAGGATCATTTACACGGGTGGCATACCCGACTACTTTCACACGCTGGACGATTAGTCCTGCTACGATCAGTGATTGCTGCTCTTCCATTACATATTTTAGCAGCAGGTGGTTTACCAAAATCAGTCATCTGAATTATCAATAGAAAAATGGCTTCTTTCTTTTGGGGTAACCGTCATCATTGGGTATCATGGTCCAAAATTACACATCCTATAGATGAAGGAGCTCTGGGTCTTCGAGATCTTAGCCAGTTACAACAAGCATATCATTGCAGAATATGGTGGACATACCATAAAAATGACACTTTGTGGAGTAACTATATGCATATGAAGTATGGTAGAAGAGGTGATTTTAGGCCGAGGCTTCCAGACTCGGCGATATGGAAGTTAATCTGTCGCATGCATCCTACGTGTATATCCCAGACGACTGGTTCGGGTACTTTCCTTTCGTGGATACCATCTTCTACATGTGAGTTCACTCTTAAATCAGCATACGATGTTTGCCGGACATCCATCTCCACGCAGCTATCAGCAAAATTTATTTGGTTCAAGCATCACTCTCCATTCACGAAACTTTTGTTATGGCGTATCTTCAATTCAGCTTTGCCTTTTGAGGACTACATTGGCCGCTACTCTGTGGTGCGCCCTACGCAGTGTCCTTTTTGTAAGCAGGCTTCAGCCTTAGTTGCTCACATCTTTCTTCACTGTGATCGCATCCTTCCGATTTGGGCCTTTTTTGCTTCAGAACTTCAGGGTTTGCTACCGGCAGTGTCCACTCTACGGCAATACTTATTATCATGGTGGTATCGTTCCTCAACATCATCAATCTCTGGAGTTTTAAAAATTGTTGTACCAGCTATCACAGTTTCAAACATCTGGAAAAACTATGCTCAGCTCACATATAGAGATTCAACATCCTTTTCGGCCACCATGCTGCGGAATGCTATACATTTTGACATTAATGTGTGGATTCAGAAGATACAGGGCTCCAAGCTCTCAGCAGGATCAAATATTTCTCTTTCCTGGATCCCACGCCTTCGACCTCCTCGCCTCAAGATTGTTAAATGGAAATGCCCGCCATCTGGTAGACACAAGTTGAATGTTGACGCCGCAGTCAGTGCTCGATATGCTACGGGGGGAGCAATATTGCGCAATCATCATGGGGATTGTGTGCGTGCCATATCCTTCCTGCTGCCACCGTGCACACCATTGATGGTAGAAATTCAGGCAACTTTATTTGGTCTCTTATATTTTCTTCCATTCTGCCGATCACTTGTGATAGAATCCGACTGTGAACACCTGGTGTCGCGACTACAAAACACGCAGCGAATTTTTGGCAATTATCATCTGCACCTCTTACACTCATTACTTCAGTCACATGGATTGGAGATCACACACGCGTATCGAGAAACTAATATGGCAGCTCACTACTTAGCTCAGCACGCAATGCTTTGCCCTGAGACAGGATATTTTGGCAGTCATAATCTCCCAGCCTTGGTACGCGCATCACTACTTCTCGATCTCACATCAGCTAACCTGCGCGCAGGCTGACAATCAGGTCTTCCTAATGGATTGGCTTATCTCGGTTTGTTCTGCCCATATCATTACAGTTACGGGCAGGCGCGGTATGATTTCTATTCCATCGCTATACTGCTACATTTTCTTCATTCTCAGCACTTACACTATTCTCTTTTCATTCACACGCATTGCTTGGCGGATACATTCCACTGCACCCCTGAGTTGCGGCCACCATGATCGCTCAGCGCACACTTTCCATCAGGATTGGCGGTTTTACGTACTCTCTGCCTGTACTCAATCCTCTGGCACCGGAGCATTCACACGACTGTCATATCTAATGGCATGGCTTATCTGCCGACACACTTACCTCCTGTTGCAACTCTCCCGAAGGGTTTGGCATGTCTTGCAATCGCTGCCGGCACATTAGTTTGTGCTGGCAGGCGTGGTATGATTTTCGTCAGCTTCTTTTCCAGCAATCCATTCCATACACTATCCCTGCTTTACTCAGCAACTATTTTCTTTTCTGCATGGCTGCCATTTTGGCTCGACACGGATATTACCGCCCGCTTACATGAGAGCTGCTAAAGCAACGGATCATTTCCGAACGAAGACACTTGGCACGATACTCATTCTAGTGCATTGGCGCTACCCGCGGGATTACTATGTTTTTCATTTATTCAATGGTGTATATCAACACTCCATATATATAAATATGTATGCTTTTTCCTTCGTCAAGGTTTTATCCACAAGGGTGGTTTTACTTGGCAAGGTTTTAATGCGGCATATCATATATTATATGGATGTTGATAATCACATATTGTTATTTTTACCATCTTCCTTTATTGTAATAAGGTTTTCCTCCGCCAAAAGTGAGCGCTTATTCTAATAAAATTTGGTTTTCAATATATATATATATATATATATATATATATATATATATATATTTCCAATACTCCGCATATATGTGTAAATATATCATGTAAACATACTTTTCACAAAATTTGAAGTTATTAGACCAAAAGTGACTAAGTTAGTAACGAAGTACTCTTGGCTCACCCCAAGAGAATAGCCGGCGTTTAAGGGGTTTATCCCCAAGCTCATTTACTCCTTAATTGCTTTATCCCCTCTTATTTCTTAATTTACTTTTTAGAAAGTTACTATGGTGGCTTAAGGAGTTACCATGGACTACCCATGGGTTCAACCGGCGGTTAGGGTGCATTTAGTAGGCTCCATCATGCTTGAGTCACTTTTGAGAGTGTTTAATGGAAAAGCTACTAGGTAGTTGAAGGAAATGTTTATAGCAAAATTTGATCCCTAATTCTCCCTTCCATGTATCTCACGGTTTTTAATGGAGATTTTAGCGAGTTACTCATCCTTCTAATAATATCATATTGTGACTACACCATGCATAACTATTTTATATTATTGCTTTAGTAAGCAATTAAGGTGTGTAGTTGGCCTTTTTATCAAAAGGGTGGCTTCCTACTTAACTCCCCTACCCGGCGGCTTAGTGGAGGAAAAGATAATACTTTTCTTCTTTTTACTTTTTTTATTTTTTATTTAATCCCATTTAGAAGGACACTAAATGCTAGAATGACTTTTCATGGTTTCTTTTACTAAGACTACTAAGGGTTTGTTGCTTGTAGTAAAAGAAACCCTATTTTAATATCCCCCAATACTCTTAGGGCTGAGATTTATGAGTATTCTTGGGAGGGTAAAGCTGTCAACTCACATGCTTCATAATTCATACTTGAGGTAATATACTATTTCCCTTCAATATTAAATAAACGTTGATACAGCTTAATAAAATGTTCTTCTTCAAAAATAACGTTCCAATGCGTCACTTCACACTAGCCTCAGATATAGTACTATTTTTGGTGGGGTACAACACTTTTGCACTTAAGAGAAATGTGAGAGTTGTCTTGGATTTGTTTGCACTACTTCTCTTCCTTTTAATCAACCTTTGCTGCTTCCTAGGGCCTCTCTTCCCTCTTGAGAATTCTCTTTAATGCCCTTGGATGATTGCCTTGTGTAGAAATGTCACCATCTTGCTTACTTGGCACACTATGATTGGAAGGATGACTTGACCTTGCTTACTTGTCACTTGATGATTGGGCCAACTTGACATCCTTTAATGTGCTGTAAAAATCTGAATAAAACTCATAAAACACGTGCCAAATAGTCAACAAAATATTACCAAACAATCACCATTCAATGCCTTCAATTTTGGGAAGCAAATTAGGGTGCATTAAGCACAAAAAATCGGCCATCATTTCACATATGCTGAAAATTTTCAGCATGTGCAGTAGTTTGAAATCTTTTGAATTGTTACCTTGTATAGCTCCCTCTTTTATGTCACTAAACTTGTGTGTCATATCCTCCACTAATTGAGATGCCAACTCAGCTCCACCTAGGCTTCATTGTGGCAGCAAATGCCGTGTGGAACATGTGCTGAAATTTTACTTTAGTAAGCTTTGTAAAATAATGCACAATAATTACACATATATGGTAAATTGCAATCAACCCTAATTTGAATTTTCTAGAACACTTTAACATGTCTTGAATGTGTAAAAAGTATCTAGATAAATGTTACAACTCATGCCAAAAAACGTTCCATGTGTTTTGTTCGTAGAAAACCGAATTTTTGACTTTTGTCGATTACGTGATTTTTCTCTGATTAAATTCAAACTTCTTGCACATGCCATATATGTTATGTCACACATAATAATCATAAAATAAAGTGTACATTCAGCTCTAATGGCTGATGTTATAGGCGCCCCATGTGCTTTAAAATTTTGAATTTGAAATCTCCACAATTTGGCCTAAATTGTGGGTGATTTGTGTGTGCCAACATGAAATGATTTAGTGGCTGAATTTAACATGTGAGCCACGAAACTTTTGGATATTTTTGAAGTGTATGGGCTGGCCATCTTTATATGGAAAGTACGTGACACGTCGGTGAAATTTCGGTATCACCCGATACGACAATTTTCTATTTATAACCTTGTAGCATGTCCTTATAATTTTGTTATGATATAAGACCTGAATATACTCATAAATATGATGTGTATATAATGGTGTGGCGTTGACATACGTTTGTAATATATGTAATGTGTCGGTAGTACGTCGGAATATATGTGTATTGTGCATTTTTAACAAAAATATGGATATATATATATATATATATATATATATATATATATATATATATATATTTAATGAACTACTTAGTTCATTAACTTAAGTACTTTACTTAATGAACTAATTTAGTTCATTAATTGTGGTACCTGAAAATATTTCAAAGACAAAAAATGTTTGCCATATAATGTAAGCTTTAATGATTCTTAGCTTGTTAGTACGGAAACAATATATATAAAGCATACGAGGCATGTATATCACAAAAACACGCCAACTAATAATTTTGTGATGCATTTCGTAAACTCGTACTATTTAAATCATACATTTGTAAATCATTCAAACACTTTTTCTCAACAAATCTTCCCCTTTTGATGATTTACAAAATAACACTGGTTCATGATTTAAAAATAGTTGCTCCCCCTCAAATTAGGCACAAATTCGAATTAAGAATTTTATATTATCGTTGTCTTCCCCTTAAATTGTGCAATCATGCTCTCTCTCTCCCCCTTTATTTTGTAAATAATGTCAAAAGTTCATGTAAAGATGGAAAGAAATATCAATCTATAGCAAATTAGCCGAAATCATGCCTAATTTTGAGCGTAGATTTTCGTACGTGGCTTGATTAAGTGCTTTGGTAAATATGTCAGCTACTTGTGCTTCAATGCGAACAAGTTCTATAATGATATCACCACAGTTTACATGATCACAAAGAAAGTGATATCGTACTTCTATGTGCTTTGCCTTAGAGTGTAGTATGGGATTCTTAGACAAATTAATAGCACTCATACTATCACAATAAATACAGATGCGTTTTACTGTGATTGCAAAATCAGATAGTTTTTGTTTTAGCCATAAGAGTTGTGTGCAACAAAGATTAAGTGCCATGTATTCAGCTTCAGTAGTAGATAATGCCACACTTGCTTGCTTTTTCGAAAACCAAGATATTAATGAACTTCCTATAAATTGACAAGTCCCACTTGTGCTTTTTCTATCTATTTTGCATCCACCATAATCCCCATCAGTATAAGCATGTGAGTCAAATTCACAATTCTTATCATACCAAATTCCTAAAGTCGGAATATGCTTAATGTATCCAAATATCCTTTTTACAACATTATAGTGTAACACTTTTGGTTTTCTTTGAAAACGTGTACACATACAAACACTAAACACGATATCGGATCTACTTGTGGTAAGATAAAGCAAAGAGCCAATCATAGACCTATACAAACCATTATCAAAGTCTTTTCCATTCTCATCTTTATATAGTTTAGTGGTGACACTCATAGGGTGGGGAATGATTTCATGTTCTCAAAGTTAAACTTTTTAATCATATAATTCACATATTTGACATGACTTATATGGATGCCTTTATTGGTTTGTTTAATTTGCAAGCCAAGAAAATAATTCAATTCACCTACCATATACATTTCAAATTCAGATTTCATGCATATTTCAAATTCTTCAACAAGCTTATGAGATGTAGATCCAAAAACAATATCGTTAACATAAATTTGAATAATAAGTAAATCCATTTTATCTTGTTTCAAGAATAAAGTGCTATCTATGGTGCCTCTTTTAAATCCATTTTCTAAAAGAAAAGTAGCAAAAATCATACCAAGCCCTAGGTGTAGGATCTGCAAGGCACCACTAGAAGGGGGGGGGGTTAAATAGTGGGTGCGGAAAATGTGGTTTTTAAAATTGTTTTAAACCAAAAACCCAACTTCTGAAAACAGTTTCTGTTTTCAGGACCAGTTTTAAAACGTTTTGAAAACTAAGTTGTAGATCTTCACAAATTCTGAAATTTTGAGAGAAATTAGCCTCAGATTTTATGAGTGTCTCCTAAAAATTTAAGATTTAAATTCAACCTCTAACCCCTTGAAAATTCGTCGGTGGTCAGATTGCGCAAATCTGCCAGAAACGGTAGACTGATTTGAAAAATTAATTCCTATTTGTACGTAACTCCAAATGCTCTGAAAATTTAAAGACTAACCCCTTATAAGTTATATTTAAATGGGTTGAAACAGTTTTGAAAAATTCTTTTGGGAAGTTAGTCAAATACGATCCAAGTCTCAACCTTTGTAAGCCTGAATATCAGACTGCACTAGTCTCAGAACTTTGGACGTTTGGATGACTTATACTTATCCAAAAGGATTGAAACTTGTGCCAAATTAACCTTAAGATGTGTGGCTATGATTCTGGAAATTTTCGTAATTTGTGAAATACGTTTTCTATTTTTACGAGCGTGATCAAAATCGATAAACAGTGCTGAAATAGAAAGTAAGTGCTGAAAGTAAATGACACCAAGAATTTTATACTGGTTCGGTTATCAACAACCTACTCCAGTCTTCGAGGACACCTTCCTAGGTTCACACTAATCACACAACACAAAAACACCTTAACACAGGATTGATGGAGTTATACACCAACTCCAATCCTTTACAAACCTTGTATGTTGAATACAATGCACATGAACACCACCACCTTGCAAGTCTAATATTGATCACACCTTGATCAATCTTTTACAATGATAGAAGAATATGTGGTGGTCTAGATGAAGCCTATTCAAGTATATGAATGTAAGTACAATAGGCTTTTAGGAAGAAGAAAGAAATAGAGTCTAGAAGAGAAGACTAGAACACGTTTTGATCTTTTAATTTGCAACTCTTGTTCTTCTTATTGTTTTGCTCTTCTTCCTCCCCTTTTAATCACTATGGCCGTCCCCCTTGGTGCCTCTTCTCCTCTTGAAAATTATCTTCTAAGTCCTTGGAAGAATATGTGGCATCATTGTGACATGTTCTTGCTTACTTGGCATCTCCTCATTGGATGATCATTAAACTCTTGCTTACTTGGCACTCATTGATTAGTTGAATGTTGTCATCACTTGATGACTAGGAAAATCTGAGAATTCCACCAAAAACATGTGCCAAAATCACCATAGAATAATTATCATAACTTCAAGATCATCACATATATTAAGCAAGAAAATTTTCTCCAAAAAGAGGTAAGAAATTCGGCCATAAAGGGACTTTACATGCTGAAATTTCAGCATGTGATACATGGGTGTTATTTTCAAATTGTTACCAAGTTTTCTTTGATTTATCTCTTGAAAATGAATCACCATTTAGTAGAAGATATTTTCATCTTTTATGGGATAAAAATTAGACACTAACAAGGCCTCAAAATCGGCCTAGATGCATTACACACATGTTGAAATTTTCAGCATGTGTGATATTCAAGAATATCACTTTCTTTAATCCATAAAATATTTAAAACACTTCCAAATTGTCTTCTAATTAATACATCTTAATCAAGACACAAAATATGGCTCATAATGGTGTAGAATTCGGCCAGCCTATTAGCACATGCTGAAATTTTCAGCATGTGTTACAAATGTGACATAAGTTTGAATTGTTACCTTGTGTAGCTCCTTCCTTTATGTCATCAACATTGTATGCTTCATTCTTAACCAATCAATATGCCAACAAGGCTTCACATAGGCTCCAACTCAGCTGATTTAGGCGTGTCATGAAGATAAGGCATGTGCTGAATTTTATTTTTGCAAACTTTGTAAAATAGTGCACATTTAATAATACACACATGGTATATTCCAATCGGCCCTTAATTGAATTTTCTAGAACACTTTGAGATGTATGAAATATGTAAAAAGTGTCTAGATACATGTTGTATGATGTGCCAAAAACGTTCCATGTGTCGTGTACGTAGAAAACCGAATTTTCGACGTTTCTCGATTACCCGATTTAAATTCCAACTTTTTGCACATGTTATATATATTATGTTACACATAATATACATAAATTAAAATTTAATATTCAGCTCATAAGGCTGATTAAAGTGGCGCCTAAAGCATGTGACAAAATTGAAATTGGAATCTCCACAATTTGGCCTTAATGTGGGGTGATTTATGTGTGCCAACATTGAATGATTTTATGGCTGAAAATATCATCATACCCACGAAATTTATCACTATTTTTGAGGTGTAGGGGCTGGCCATCTATTTATGGCAAGTACGTGACACATTGGTGAAGTTTCGGTATTCGCCTGATACAACAATTTTCGGTTTAGAACCTTTTAACGTGTCGTATTTAATTTGTCATCACCATGACTTATATCATATGATATAAGACCTGAATATACTCATAAATATGAGTTAAGTTTGGTGGTGTGACGTTAACGTACGTACGTAAAATATATAACGTGTCGGTAGTACGTTGAAATATATGTGTATATGCCTTTTTCAAAAAAATCTGAAAATATATATATATATTTATGCATAAATGGCGTGTATTTAGTGTGGGGAGGAGAGTGGAAAACTTTCCTTTCTTCACCTTGTTTCCTTTGTGCCTTGTCCAAATATTGCTTCCTTTAATGAACTACTTAGTTTAATTAACTAAGTACTTCACTTAATGAACTAGTTTAGTTCATTAATGATGGCACCTGAAAATAGTTCAAACACAACAAATGTTTGCCATTTGATGTAAGATTTAAAGCTTCATGGCTCGTTAGTACGGCAACAATATATATGAACTGTATAAGGCAACTTTCATTCAAAAACGTGTCATGTCATAAATCAAGTCATGTATTTCTTTACTTGACGTTATTTAAATCATGCATTTTGAAATCACTCAAACCCCTTTTTCTCAACACTAGGTACTTGTTTTAAACAATATAGTGCCTTCTTTAATTTGTACACGTGATTAAGATATTTCAAATCTTCAATACCGGGTGGTTGTTTCACATATACTTCTTCTTGTACAAATCCATTTAAAATACACTTTTTACGTCTATTTGATAAAGTTTAAAATCCTTCATGCAAGCAATGGCAAGTAATAACTGTATGGCTTCTAAGCGTGCTACGGGTGCAAATGTGTCGTCGTAATCTATTCTCTCTTCTTGATTATATCCTTGTGCTACAAGCCTCGTTTTGTTTCTAACAAGTTTACCTTCTTCATTTATTTTTTTCTAAAAACCCACTTTGTGCCTATTATCATTTTATCTTGTGGTCGTGTCACTAAATCCCATACATCATTTCTTGTGAATTGATTTAATTCATCATGCATAGCGTCAATCCAAGAAGAATCATTCAAAGCATCAAATACATTCTTGGGTTCAATTTCAGATATCCTAATTGATTTATTTCATTCAGATTTATTCTTCTAAGTGGTCGGACACCTTGTGTTATGTCGCCTATTATGAGGTCGTGTGGGTGATCTCTACGCCGTCTTAGTTGATTATTTTTTAGGTTTTCATGCATTTCTAAGTGATCATGCATTTCTAGTGTATTGTGTTCATCATGTACGATATTCTCTTCTAACACGGGCTTTAGTTCAAAATCATAGTCATATTCTTTATCTATCTCAAAATCACCGAATTCATTAAACTTCACATGAATAGATTCTAAAATCTGTCTAGTGATAGGATAGTAACATCTATATGCCTTAGAATTCACAGAATATCCAACAAAGATGCATCAATTGATTTAGACTCAAATTTATCTAGATTATCTTTTGTATTCAAAACAAAGCATTTACAACAAAACACACGAAAGTAACCAATTTTAGGCATGTGATCATTTACTATTTCATAAGGAATTTTGTTTATTTTCTTTCTAATTGACAAACGATTTACTATATAGCATGCACAATTTACGGCTTCCTCCCACAAAAATGTAGGCAACTTATTTTCACATAGCGTGGTTCTAGCAATTTCTTGTAGTGTCCTATTCTTTCTTTCTACTAGTCCATTTAATTGTGGTGTTCTAGGTGGCGAAAACTCGTGTTTAATACCTTTTTCTTCGCAAAAAGCAATCATGTCCTTATTTTTAAATTCGCCGCCTCTATCACTTCTAATCTTTTTCACATTAAAACTATATTCATTTTCAAGTTGTTTTATTAATTTAGCAATCTCAACGGCACTATCATCTTTATTCGTAAGAAATAAAGTCCATGTATAGCGAAAAAAATCGTCAACGATAACGCTTGCATAATGTCGCCCACCAAGACTCCTAGTGCGACTAGGACCAAACAAGTGAATGTGCAATAATTCTAACACTTGAGATGTGCTAATTTCATTTTCAGATTTAATTGATTCGCGTGTTTGTTTGCCTTCAATACAAGATTCACACAACTGAAAGTTGTCTAAATCAAGCTTAGGTAATCCTCGTACTAGATTCTTTCGTTGAAGTTTCTCAAGAGTTGAGATGCCAATGTGTCCTAATTGCCTATGCCACAAATTTATGTTAGGTTCATTTGACATAAAACATTTAACTTTAGCGTCTAACAT
Organism: Eustoma russellianum; assembly: GCA_036186865.1. Taxonomy (NCBI): domain Eukaryota; kingdom Viridiplantae; phylum Streptophyta; class Magnoliopsida; order Gentianales; family Gentianaceae; genus Eustoma; species Eustoma russellianum. The sequence continues at coordinate 24,288,066 of AP025062.1, read as the reverse complement.
GTCATCCATAGAAAGCATAAAAATATTTCCTTCTCTTTTTCCTTTTAATACGGTTTCTCTGTTTTTATTTACTATGCTGCAATATGGGTGAGTGAAACACACATCAAAACCGTTGTCAAGAAACTGTGAGATACTAAGAAAATTGTAGGGTAGATTACTTAACAAGAAGACGTTGGAGATTTGAAGAGTACTTGGGCTTCCAATTGTACCTTTTCCAATGATTCTTCCTTCATTGTTGTCTCCAAAGGTCACCAATTCTCCTTTTGTAACCTTTTTCAACTTTGAAAACAAGCTCGGGCCACCCGTTATGTGCCTCGAGCAACCACTGTCAAGGAAAGACTTGATTGATGTACCTTTAGACGTATGTGTTCCCTGTAATGTGTAACAACAATTTAGGTACCCTTTTATTTTGGGTCCTTATGAGTTAGTTCTTCACCCCTTTGTAAGAGTACCTTTTGGTACCCATACTTGGGTGACCTTTTTTGGTCTTACAAATGGTGAGAATATAGATGAGGAAGCAATATAGTAGACATTAGAAGAGAATGCATTTGGCCTTGGGCCGAGTATCCCATTATGAACATGTTATGGTTTTCGTTTTTGATATACTTTAGAGTTAGTATGCATGGTGCGTGATATAGATGAATTTATGTTAAATGAATGTTGTGTATGCATTTAATGGTTTCTTTTCATATTTATACGACACATAATTATATCTTGTATGATATGAAGAAGAAGCACGATGAGACGAAGTAGGGAGAGATCTAGGTGTCCTTTTAGGCGCCACATTTGTCTTGAATGCATCTATTTTCTTAGATGAAGATAGAATGAATTTGGTTGATTTATTTTGTGTCTCATTTTTCTCAACGTATCCTAATCCAGTTTTGTCGCTATAATGCTTTTGTGAAGAGATGATGCGATCTAGCATGTTTGTACTCGTGTCAAACTGTTTCACCATTTTTTTCTAGATCTGCATTCCTTGATTTCAATTTTGAAATCTCGGATTTCATTTTATTATTTTATGTCGTCAATGATGAGACCTCTGTTTTCATTGCATTGATTGTGCAAGATGACTCTTCTTTCGAATCGTTTGATTGAGAAACAAGGTTCGTGTTAGATGATTCTAACAACTTCTTGTCTTCAATTGACCGTTTATTTTCTTTTGCAAGAGTCTTTGTGAATTTATGTAGTTCAAGATATTGACTAAATAAATTATCATAGGAAGGTTCGGAATCAGAATCAGAATCAGAAGATACCTCATTTGATGCTTTGGATGCAAAGCATATTTATGCCATCTCTTCTTCGGTATCATCAGTCTCAGAGTCAGATGAATCACTCCAAGTGGAGGTCTTGAGAGCTCTTCTTGAATTCCTTTGTTTAGATTCTGAGACGGGTCTATTTTTGTTTCAGTCCTTGTCACGATTTTTGGTCGTTTGTTTGTCCTTGTTCGGGCAGTCATATGACAAGTGTCTAAATTTCTCACGTTCATAGCACTTTATGTCTTCATCATTATTTTTATTTTTATCTCTTTGTCGGAACGACGTTTGGTTTATTCTTAAATGATTTTCTCATAAACTTTCTCAAACCTTTAGCCAATAGTATTATATCTTCATTGTCCGATTTAGTATCACTATCGTCTACGTGATCGGAAGAAGTTGAGACGTATTCATTTGATTTAAAAGCAATAGCCTTACCTTGTTTTGACGTTGATTCCGATTTCCTTAGTGTAATTTTGTTTTCGTATACCTTTAAAGATCTGATTAGTTCCTCCATTTTTATTGATCTTGTTTCTTTACTTTCATCAATTGCTGTGACTTTGGGGTCCCATTCGGATGGGAGACTCCTTAGCACCTTTTGAACCTTTTCCTGTGTAGAAAAAGATTTTCCAAGAGACTCAAGAGAATTATATATGTTAGTCAACTGTAAGTCCATATCAACAATAAATTCATTTGGCAATAATTTGAAGGACCCAAGAGTGGACATAAGCATATTTATTTTAGACTCTTTAACTTGACTAGTACCTTCATGTTTCATCTCAAGAATTCTCCACATCTCTTGTGCACTAGAGCAATTAGACACGTAACTTGATTCACTTTTACTCAGCCCGTTTGAAAGTAGTTGCATGGCTCTAGCATTCATACTCAATTTCTTTTTGTCATCACTAATATATTATTATTTTGGTTTTACGGCCTCCAGTGTGACACCATAACAATAGACAACTTAGAAACAATAAAAGGACCATCTTCTATAATGGACCATAAGTCTATATCAATGGCCATAAGAAAAAGAGGACCATCTTCTATAATGGACCGTAAGTCTATATCAATGGCCATAAGAAAAAGTTTCATTCTAAGATTCCATTGTAAGAAAGACTCACCGTCAAAAAGAAGAGGCCTTTGACTTGACATACCTTCTTATTCGGTCTTGTGACTAGTGGTTGACATCTCACAAAGATCGTTGGATCCTCTTGTTGTGAGTGTGTCTTGTTAGGTCCGAAACACACTCTAGAGGGGGGGTGAATAGAGTGTTTGGTACTTTTTACGGAATTTTCTTGTTCGGCTCAACTCAAAAGAAATTCAAAATCAAAGCAAGAATGGGAGGTGAGAAGCAATGAATGAATACACCGGATATAGAGTGGTTCGAATCGTAAATGATTCTACTCCACTACCACTTTGTTGCCAAAGTGGATTTTCAACAACTACTCTTCTTATTAGAGACAATAAGAACAACCACAGCAACATTACACTAACTCCTTAGTGTAAGCAACAACAACAGCAACTTCTTGCACAAAATACACTTGTGCAACTACAGCAACTACAGCTTTAGCACGAACAACTTCTTGCTACCTTACAACTTCAACAAAGATCCCTCAAGAACTTTCTCACAGTTGGTTGAAGGAAATAGTAAGGTTCACACTTTATCACTAGTCTAAGCACAAGCAAGAGATCAAATATTTATGGTTCCTCTTGTGCTAGACTCTCTATCTCTCAATATACAACGATGAAGAGCAAAGAAAAACTTAACAAGCTTTAAGCAATTTTAGAAATGTGAGAGAACTATACAACAATGAATAACGAAGCTAGATGATGGTAAAAATGTGTGTTTGCCTCATCCAAGCCTCTTCCATTTTATAGATGAAGTTCACCATGTTTTTGAAGCTCCAACAAGTCTTCACAAGGTATCCAAATTTCAAGATGATGTCCAAATAGTCTTTAGCCACCCTATGGAGTGATTTGATCTTCAATAGCCACCCTAGAGAATCTTAGACATGGATAAAAGAGTCAAGGAAGCATGTAGTATGTTGGGTTAAAGTCCACAAGAAATTTGAGCAAGATTGGAGAGAGAAAACATCATAGGTCTCCTTTGGATTTTGTTCCAACGTTCAAAAAATTTTGAATTCTGGGAGACGTCGATCGATCCATGTGCTAGTGCCGAGAGATTGACGTCCGCCCGAAAGGTTCCAGTTTTGAACCTGTAGGACATCGATCGATCGATGTCTCTCCTTTGAGAGACTGATGTACATCGATCGATCGATGTCTCCTGGCCTGAGAGATCGATGTCTTGCCGAAGCATTTAGGTTCTGAATCTGTCTTACGTCGATCGATCGACGTCTCTTGCTGAGAGACTCATGGTGACGTCGATCGATCGACGTCCCTCTAGTTAAGAGATCGACGTAGGGCCGAAAGTTTTAAACTTCCACAATCTTCACATGGATCGATCCATGTGCCTTCCTGAGGGGCTGATGTATACGTCAATCAATTCATGTGAGAGATTGACGTCTCACAATGTGTTTTTCTCATTTTGTTTCAAACTCAAAGTGTGAAATTCCATTTTAGCCCATTCAAAACATCTTTTAACATCATCAAAACATTTTATTTTCCAACAATCTCTCCCTTTTTGATGATTTCAAAACCAAGATTTTAAAAGATGTTTTTGCTTCATTTTAGCTAATTGGATGTTTCAAACTTGAAAAATTTTAATCTTCCCCTTAGTATATTCATTTTATACTTTCCATAATAACCAATGTAAACATGATTTTACAACTCCAATGAATATATCAAAATCCTTCCCTTTTACAATTATGTACTAAAAAGCTCCCCCTTAACAAAACATGCATCAATTTACTCAACTTATCCAAACATGCACCAATTTCCTCAACTTAAGACAAACATGTTCAATCTCCAAATTACCTCTTTGCAGTAGCACCAAATTTATATCATCAAATATCAAGCATGCTTTTCATGTTTCCATTTTAGCTCATAAGCAATAAACAATAAAACCACTAACTTTCTTCCCCTTTTTGAAAGCATCAAAAATAACAACAATATAGAAACATACTATTTCATATCAAAACATAACCGAGTTTAGCAAGTACATAAGCCAAGAAATACTAAACTAGAATGATAAACATTGATAAACAAAAAGCAAGCTAAATGAAGTTGCAGTCTTCATCGGAAGAAAATGAAATGCCCAGAATGCACGCCTTCATCTAAGCTTTCAGCTTGGCAAACCTTGACTCGTGCAAGGTCACTTTTCCTCGAAGCTCACCAACCTCCTGTTGAAGGCTAGCAACTTGAGCCTGAAGTTCAGGAATATTTGAGCTCAAGCTACTAGGTGCTTCGTGAGTATCGGGTTCAGGAATAGGTTCCTCGTCCGGAACACCTTTGTCTTCTTCTGCTTCATCCGCTTGTGCTCGTCCTTTCATTGCTTCTTTTCTAGCCTTTAGTATTTGTTGTATGTTAACCTTATCATAGAATTCCTTATGCGTGATTATGTCAACATCCGTTGTCTACATCAATGCCTGACTTTACAAGCATCCTATAGATAAGGTTACTATAGGGTAGGGCTTTGTTTTGTTTGGTGGCGGCCTCAATAACATTTATCATAAAAAGCTCCCCGAAGTTCACCTTTTCACGGTTGGCTATTTGGTGTGCAATGTAGAAGTCTAGGTTACTTGGCCCTTTGGCGGATTTGCCATTGATACAAAAGGTAACAATGGCGAGAAGAGTACGATAAACCAAAAGGCATATCATTGGTGTTCTTAGTGGGATGATAGCCTAAGAATGTCTTCACTTCATCCTCAGTGACTCTCCACCGAGCCGTATCCCACTTCCATACATCAAACTCAAAGCATCCCTCGTTGGGTACACCAATCAACCCACAAATTGTTCCAACATCCCATTCAATGTGATGTCCGTCAATAATAGTATGCAAAGCTAAAGGAAGATCATTTATGTATTGAATCCATAAATTTGCATAAAAGAGCCTAGTGTACCTAGTGGACATTTTGTCCATCTCTTTCTCAAACCAAATACTTCTCCATTGTTGGACATCCAACCACTCAATGATAGGGCTCAACTCATTATTGCTTAGAATATCATTGATTCTAAGCAATTTGAGTGGGATAGTGGCTCTCTCTTCATTTTCCCATTTGTCATATAACATTTGAGAGTGTCTAGTGATATACCTTACATGTCCGGTGGGTAAGGTTCCGTCAAAGCATCTTTGGCTTCTCTAGTTTTGATTCAAGGTAAGTTGGAGAAGTTTAACTCAATTCTAATCTCGGCTAGGACTTGACTTTGGCTCTCATCCATTGATTGTTTTCTCATAGGTTGAGAAGCTTGTCCATGAGGAGGATTGCTTGACCCTTCTCCTCCACTCCTAGATGATCTTGGCCTCTTGGTGGTGTTCTTGCTTCTTGAAGACATTTTTGGAGAAATTAGGGCTTGAAGGACATAGAACTTTAGGTTGGGATAGAGAAATTCAAGAGAAGAATTCAAGAATCAAGAGTGGAGATGATGAAATCTTGATTGAGAGATGATATTGAAGAGAGGATATGTTTTTGGAGAGGGAGGCTAGTATTTAGGGATTTCGATCGATTGTGAGGGTTAAAAATGAAAAGGTTTTGCGTTTCTGGAAGATTTTAAAGTTGCAGAAAACGAGGATGTCGATCGATCGACGTCAGAGATCGACGTACATCGATCGATCGACGTCAGAGATCAATGTACATGGATCTCTCCTTTTAATACATGGATCGATCCATGTATGCTATTTTTTGAAATTTGCAATTTTAACGCTTTAAACATTGTTTATCATCCCTAATCTTGTTTCAATGGACTCGAATGTCTCAGTAAGACGGGATTTGGTTAATATATCTGCTAGTTGGTCATTGGTTGGAATAAATTCAACACATACCAATCCTTTTTGAATGCAATCCCTTATGAAGTGATGCCTCATTTCAATGTGTTTGGTCCTACTATGATGAACCGGATTTTGTGCTATACTTATGGCTGAAGTGTTGTCATATAAGATGAGAACTTTATCAAACTTAACATTGTAATCGTTTAAGGTGTTGATCATCCAAAGTAGTTGTGCACAACACGATGCGGCCGATACATATTTGGATTCCTCCGTTGAAAGTGATACACTATTTTGTTTCTTGGAGAACCAAGAAACTAAGCAATATCCAAGGAATTGGCATGTCCCGGAGGTGCTTTTTCTATCAACAAGATTTCCGGCATAGTGGGAGCCACTATACCCTCTTAAATCAAAACAACCATTTTTGGGATAAAACAATCCAAAGTTCAAGGTTTCTTTCAAATACCTAAATATACATTTAATGGCTACTAGAAGTGATTCCTTAGGCATACTTTGAAATCTAGCACATAAGCACACAGCACGCAAAATATCGGGTCTAGTAGCGGTCAAATAAAGTAAACTTCCAATCATACCCCTATATTTGGTTACCTCAACCGGCTTTCCTTTTTCATCTTTGTCAAGCTTTGTACTTGTGCTCATAGGTGTGCTTACACTTCTTCCATCCTCAAACTTGTGCTTCTTGAGTAAATCCTTTGTATACTTTGTTTGAGATATGTACACTCCATCTTGAGTTTGCTTGATTTGAAGACCAAGAAAGTAGTTGAGTTCACCCATCATGCTCATTTCAAATACTCCTTCCATCAATTTAGCAAAATGCCCACAAAGAGAATCATTAGTAGCACCAAATATAATATCATCCACATAAATTTGGACAAGCAATTGATGGTTTTCTTGTTCTTTAATAAATAGAGTAGTGTCGAATTTTCCTCTTGAAAACTCATTTTTCAAGAAGGAAGTTACTTAATCTATCATACAATGCCCTAGGAGCTTGTTTAAGTCCATAAAGGGCCTTTTTTGAGTTTAAATACATGATTTGGATAATCAAGATTTTCAAACCCCGGTGGTTGAGCTATATACACCTCTTCTTGAATTATTCCATTCAAGAATGCGGATTTCACATCCATTTAATATAGTTTGAAATCCTTATAGCATGCATATGCTAATAGCATCCTAATAGCTTCTAACCTAGCTACGGGGGCAAAGGTCTCATCATAGTCTATATCCTTGAGCTACTAACCTAGCCTTCTTTCTAGTAATGTTTGCTTTATCATCCATTTTGTTTTAAATACCCATTTAGTTCCAATTATAGGATGATCACTAGGTTTAGCTACTAATTCCCAAACATCACTCCTTTCAAATTGATTTAGATCCTCTTGCATGGCTAATACCCAATCTTCATCATTTATTGCCTCCTTTAAATTTTTATGCTCAACTTGTGAAATGAAGGCATTTTCATTGAATTTGCTCCTAGTCATTATGCCTTGACTAGTTTCACCTAAAATTAATTCTTTAGAGTGACCTTTCCTATACTTATATGAATCCGGTAAATTTGAGGTATCTCCTGATACTTATTCATCTTCAACCTTAGGTTGAAGGGGACCAATCCTAAGGTCAATGACAATGTTACCTTTTGGATTCTCAAATTTCTCTATATTACTTCAATTATTTCATCATCATCATCATTAGTATTTGGTTCATCCTCAATGAGTTCACTAAACTTAGCATGCATTGATTCTTCAACTTTCATGCTTCTTTTATTATATACCCTAAATGCTTTGCTATTTTGAGCATATCTCATAAAGATTCCTTCATCCACTTTGAAATCGAGTTTATCCAAGTTATCTTTGGTGTTTAGTATAAAGCACTTACTACCAACAACCTTGAAATAACCAATATTTGGTACCTTACCTTTCCAAAGCTCATAGGGAGTCTTTTTGAGAGATGATCTCAAATAAACTCTATTGATCACATGACAAGCGGTGTTTACCGCTTCGGCCCAAAAATACTTGGGTAGCTCAAATTCATTTAGCATGGCTCTACTCATTTCTTGAAATGTTCTATTTTTCTTTTTCGCAACACCATTTTGTTGAGGAGTTTTTGGAGCTGAGAAATTGTGTCCATACCCTTTGGATACACAAAATTCTTGAAACTCTCCATCAAACTCACCACCTCTATCACTTCTAATTTCCTTAATTGTGCCTTCTCTTTGATTTTCTAGTCTCCTACAAAGCTTTATAAATTCTTGGCATGCATCATTCTTTTTAGCTAAGAACATTAGCCAAGTGTACCTAGAGAAGTCATCTACCACCACAAAGGTTAATGTTTTCCACTTAGACTTTCCGTACCAATATCCCCATACAAATCCATATAAAGTAATTTTAGGGGTTTGGTGGTGGAGATTTCACTTTTGGGCTTGAAGCTTGTTTTAACAAGCTTTGCCTTTTGACAAGTGTCACATATGCTATGGTTTTCGAAATTCAATTTTGGAAGACCTTGGACTTTTTCATTTTTGCAAATCTCTTTGAAATTTTTAAAACTAATATGTCCAAGTCGTCTATGCCATAGTTGAGTCAAATCATTTTTGGCAACTAGGCAAGAAACATTTTGTGATATCAAATCATGTGTGCTAAATTAGTAAACATAATTTTTCCTTATAGCCTCAAAAACAATCTTATCGTTCTTTTTCACAATGCATTTTCTTTTCACAAATTCAACTTGAAAATTAGCATCACATAGTTGGCTAACACTTATTAAATTATATTTAAGCCCTTCTACATATAGTACATTATTAATAGTAAAAGAAGAGTTACCAATTTATCCATGTCCAAGGATTTTGGCTCTCCCATTGCCAAAATGCACCGTTCCACCATATTGGAGCTTCAGCTTGGTGAATAACGTTTTGTCTCCGGTCACGTGCGTTGAACATCCTTTGTCCATAAGCCATTTGGTTCCTTCTTCTTTGGCTACTCCATTTATCTTGAGAGCCTACAAAACCAAGAGAATTATGCATTGGTACCCTTTGATGGTTGGGTCCTTTAGGGTTAGTTTGTCGACCCTTAGGCTTCGAAACATACATGCTTCCAAATCTACCTCTACATTCATTCCTCACATGTCCTACTTTAATGCAATGAAAACAAGTGGGTACATGCCTTGGTTGAGAAGATGATGAGTTATGTTGTTTTTTTTAGATAACATTGATCAAGAGCTTTCAATAATAACTGATTAGACTTACAAGTCGTTCACTTTCATACCATCATTAAGCATGTGGAAAAGTTCGAACAAGCGTTTTACCGATCTCCGGTGGCTCGGCACGATTTGGTTTTGTAGGAACAAGTCTTTTAATACCAAAGTGATTGATCTCTGATAGTTTAATATGATTTGGTTAGGTTGAAACAAGTCTTTCATCACGATTTGGTCTGGTGGGGACCAACCTTTTACTGATCTCTGGCGGTTCAGCACGATTTGGTCCGGTATGAACAAGCCTTTTAATGCTAAAATGGTTGATCTCTGGCGGCTCGGCACGATTTGGTCCGGTAGGAACAAGCCTTTTACTTTCAAAATGGTTGATCTCTGGTGGCTCGGCATGATTTGGTCCAGTAGAAACAAACCTTTTACTTTTAAAATGGTTGATCTCTGGTGGCTCGGCACGATTTGGTCTGGTAGGAACAAGTCTTTTGCTTGAATGAGTGGAAGAATCTGGCATTGTTTTCAATATATTTTCTAGCAGATGAATGCTTCTTATACCCGAAAGAACATAATCCCTTTTTAGGTTAAGATGATCCGATTTGATATTTTCATCAGCCATAGATCCATAATAGCCTGCAACAAAATGTAGAAGAAATATAACTGAAATTGGCTTAATTTTAGGCATTATTAATCTGCTGGAAAATAGCATTGAGAGAGAGAATAGGTGCTGCCATTATTAATTCTCTTGTTTGCCTTTTTATTAGGCTTAATGAAAGAATGTGATGAATTAAATCCTAAACCGGATTTATCATTTCCAATTCTTTGATTTCCAATTAGTTTGTCTAAATTATTTTTACCATTTGTTAGTCTTTGTAAATCTAACCTTAGTTTCTCAGATTCTTTCCTAATATCTACATTTTCAAGACCTACGGTTTTATGCATGGTGAGTATGATGTCATGCTCTTGAAATATCAAAATGTTCTTATCATGCAAGCTCTTATTTTCTAAGATGCACTTCTTGAAATCTTTCTTCAAGTGTTTATATTTTAAATTCAGTTTCTCAAAATCATCTTGCAAATCTCCTATTTCATCTTGCAAATTAGATGGATTAGAATTTACCTCAAGATCATCTTCAATTGCCATGAGACAAGTATGTTGAGCTTTTAGGTTTTCAGCTATTGCAACGAGTCCAACACCTTGATCTTCACTCTCTTCTCCTTCCGATTCGGAAAGGAGATCATCCCACGTGGTTACCTCCGCATTGAGGGCTTTCTTCATTTGGGGAAAGACTTTCTTCTCTTGCTTTTGTGGCTCCTTTACGTGGCAATCGGCAATGAAGTGACTGGGTCGACCACATCTATAGCAATTTTCACTTGCTTCTTTTTCTTTGGGTGGTCTCTTGAAAAACTTTCTTTCTTGAGCTTTATTTCTTGTTGCCATTCTTCTAAATTTTCTAACTAGAAGAGCAACTTCTTCATCCGATTCATCGGACTCTACCACCAATCCTTTGTGTGATGTTTGTGTGGGCTTGATAGGATTCATCCTATTTTGTTCATCAATAAGAATTTCATTAGTAAGAAGATTACTGGATAGCTCATCAAGGGTAAGAGTGTTGAGATTCTTTGATTCAGTGATGGCGGTGACTTTAGGTGTCCATTCTCTTGGAAAGGAGTTGAGGAGTTTTGAGACAATGTCTTCATTTGAGATTTTCTTGTCCACCATGGAGAGTTGATTCACTATTCGTGTGAATCGGTCGATTGTCTCCTCAATCTTCTCACCGCTCTTCATTCCGAACATCTCATACTCCTTCATGAGCATGAGTCTTTTGGCCATTCTTACTTGCTCAATCCCTCGTGTATCATTTCAAGCCTTTTCCATGCCTCATTGGTTGTTTCAAGACCTTGAAGTCTTATGAGCTCAGTGGTGGTAAGAGCACTTGAGAGAATATCAAATGCTTTGCCATTGATGGCGAAGTTTATCTTCTCTTCGTCGGTGTAAGCATCCTCATCTTTGAACAGTGATTCTCCTTTTGAGTTGGTAATCATAGGAACTTCAATTCCTTTGACAACGGCTCTCCAAATATCAAATCCACAGCCTTTCCAATGATTGATCATTCGAAATTTCCACAAAGAATAATTTTGGGCATCAAACATAGGTGCTATAGTGTTTGATCCTAAAAATAGTGCAGTAGGTTTGGGAGATAAAGTGTGAGATGAAGAGGTCGTGGTTGTCATTGCTATGATCTTTAACCTTGCTACTTTCAAAGATAGGCCAAGCAATCAAGGTTAGGCTCTGATACCAATTGTTAGGTCAAAAACACACTCTAGAGGGGGGGTGAATAGAGTGTTTGGTACTTTTTGCGGAATTTTCTTGTTTAGCTCAACTCAAAAGAAATTCGAAATAAAAGCAAGAATGGGAGTGAGAAGCAATGAATGAATACACCGGATATAGAGTGGTTAGAATCGTAAATGATTCCACTCCACTACCACTTTGTTGCCAAAGTAGATTTTCAACAACTACTCTTCTTATTAGAGACAATAAGAACAACCACAGCAACATTACACTAACACCTTAGTGTAAGCAACAACAACAGCAACTTCTTGCACAAATACACTTGTGCAACTACAGCAACTACAGCAACTACAACTTTAGCAAGAACAACTTCTTGCTACCTCACAACTTCAACAAAGTTCTCTCAGGAACTTTCTCACAGTGGGTTGAAGGAAATAGTAAGGTTCACGCTTTCTCACTAGTCTAAGCACAAGCAAGAGATCAAATATTTATGGTTCCTCTTGTGCTAGACTCTCTATCTCTCAATATACAACAATGAAGAGCAAAGAAAAACTTAACAAGCTTTAAGCAATTTTACAAATGTGAGAGAACTATACAACAATGAATAATGAAGCTAGATGATGGTGAAAGTGTGTGTTTGCCTCATCCAAGCCTCTTCCTTTTATAGATGAAGTTCACCATGTTTTTGAAGCTCCAACAAGTCTTCACAAGGCATCCAAATGTCAAGATGATGTCCAAATAGTCTTTAGCCACCCTATGGAGTGATTTGATCATCAATAGACACACTAGAGAATCTTAGACATGGATAAAAGAGTCAAGGAAGCATGTAGTATGTTGGGTTAAAGTCCACAAGAAATTTGAGCAAGATTGGAGAGAGAAAACATCATAGATCTCCCTTTGATTTTGTTCCAACGTTCAAAAAATTTTGAATTCTGGGGGACGTCGATCGATCCATGTGCCTGTGCTGATAGATCGACGTCCGCCCAAAAGGTTCCAGTTTTGAACCTGTAGGACATCGATCAATTGATGTCTCTCCTTTGAGAGACTGATGTACATCGATCGATCGATGTCTCCTGGCCTGAGAGATCGATGTCTTGCCGAAACATTCAGGTTCTGAATCTGTCTTACGTCGATCGATCGACGTCTCTTGCTGAGAGACTCACGTGACGTCGATCGGTCGACGTCCCTCTAGTTAAGAGATCGACGTAGGGCCGAAAGTTTTAAACTTCCACAATCTTCACATGGATCGATCCATGTGCCTTCCTGAGAGGCTGATGTATACGTCAATCAATTCATGTGAGAGATTGACGTCTCACAATGTGTTTTTCTCATTTTGCTTCAAACTCAAAGTGTGAACTTCCATTTTAGCCCATTCAAAACATATTTTAACATCATCAAAACATTTTATGTTCCAACATGTCTGCGCTCTGACCACTTGTAGGACCTGTATAGCACCACTAAACGGGAGGGTTGAATAGTAGGTGCAGAAAATTTTGTTTTTAAAAACTTCCTAACCAAAAACCTCTCTTCTGAAAACAGTTTCTGTTTTCAAATTCTGATTTGAAATACTATAAAGACTTAGTTACAAGCCTCCAAAAATTATGAAATTTGGTGAGAATCTACTCTCAAATATTCTGAGTATCTTATAAAATTTTCAAATTAAAATTCCACTTCTAACCCTTTGAAAATATGTTTTTAATCAGACTGCGCAAATTTTCCAAACAGTACTCTGACTTGAAAATTTTATTTCGATCAATTTGTGACTCCAAATGGTCTGAAAATTAATGAAAAGACCCTTAATATATGTATTTTAATGGGTTGAAACAGTTTTAGAAAATTTATTTGGGAAGTATGTCAATCACGTTAATGTTCTCAACCTTTGACAACTTTGAAAATCAGATTGCACTAGTCTAAGAAGTATTCAATTTTGACTGACTTATACTTATCCAAATGAGTTGAAACATGCGCATAATGAAATATTTATGATTTTTGAAATTCTTTTGCTATTTTTACCTTTGTAATGAAATTGATGCAGAATGCTGAAAACTTAAAGTAAAGTGCAGTAAAGTAAAGACACCAAGGATTTTATGCTGGTTTGGTTAAATCAACCTACTACAGTCTTCGAGGACACCTTCCTTGGTTATCACTAAACAAAATAAACACCTTACCACAAGAGTTACTGGAGTTACACATCAACTCCACCCTTTTACAAATAATACAATTAAGCAAATGGATCATGGACACCACCACTAAACGAATGAAGGTTTGATCACACCTTGATCAACCATTTAAAACAAATGAAATGTGTATGGTGGTATATTCATAGCCTATATAATATCAAGATTATATGAACAATAGCCTTGAGGAGAAGAAGAATATGAAAGATAGGTGGAAGAAGAGAGTAGAAGGTCTTTTTGCACTTGAGAGAAATGTGAGAGTTTTCTTTGCTTTCTTTGCAAACTACTTATCTTCCTTTTAATCAACTTTGGCCGCCAACTAGGGCTTCTCTTCCTTCTTGAGAATTCTGTTTAATTCCCTTAGAAGATTACCTTGTGTAGAAATGACACCATCTTGCTTATTTGGCACACTATGATTGGAAAGACGACTTGACCTTGCTTACTTGTCACTTGATGATTGGTCCAACTTGGCATCCTTTAATGTGCTGTAAAAATCGGAATAAAACTCACAAAACATGTGCCAAATAGTAGTCAAAATATTACCAAACAATTACTATTCAATCCCTTCAATTTTAGGAAGCAAATTAGGGTGCATTAAGGACAAAAAATCGGCCATCATTTCACATGTGTTGAAAATTTTCAGCATGTGTAGTAGTTTGAAATCTTTTGAATTGTTACCTTGTGTAGCTCCCTCTTTTATGTCACTAACCTTGTGTGGCATATTCTCCACCAATGGAGATGGCAACTCAGCTCCACCTAGGCTTCATTGTGGTTGCAAATGGCGTGTGGAATGGCTAGCATGTGCTGAAATTTTACTTCCGTTAGCTTTGCCAAATAATGCACAATAATTCCACATATATGGTAAATGGCAATCAGCCCTAACTTGAATTTTCTAGAACACTTTAAAATGTCTTGAATGTGTAAAAAGTGTCTAGATACATGTTACAACTCATGCAAAAAAACATTCCATGTGTTGTGTTCGTACAAAACCGAATTTTCGACTTTCATCGATTACGCGATTTTTCCCCGATTAAATTCAAACTTCTTGCACATTTTATATATGTTATGTCACACATAATAATCATAAAATAAAGTGTACATTCAGCTCTAATGGCTGATGGTATAGGCGGCCCATGTGCTTTAAAAATTTGAATTTGAAATCTCCACAATTTGGCCTAAATTGTGGGTGATTTGTGTGTGCCAACATGGAATGATTTAGTTACTGAATTTAACATGTGAGCCACGAACTATTTGGATATTTGTGAAGTATATGGGCTGGCCATCTTTATATGGAAAGTACGTGACACATCAGTAAAGTTTTGGCAGTCACCCGATACGACAATTTTCGGTTTATAACATTGTAACGTGTTGTTACAATTTTGTCATCACCATGACTTATATAATATGATATAAGACCTGAATATACTCATAAATATGAGGTGTATATAGTGGTGTGACTTTGACGTATGTTTGTAATATATGTAACGTGTCGGTAGTACGTCAGAATATATGTATATTGTGCTTTCTTAACAAAAAAGATGGATATATATATATATAATATATTAGGCATGTATATCGAGAGAAGGAGGAGACTTTCCATTTTAAATTTTTTGACATCAAGCTTTGTCCATATATGTCTCGATTTAATGAACTAGTTAGTTCATTAACTTAAGTACTTTACTTAGTGAACTAGTTTAGTTCATTAACTGTGGCACCTGAAAATAGTTCAAAGACAACAAATGTTTGTCATATGATGTAAGATTTAATGCTTCATGGCTAGTTAGTACGGCAAAAATATATATAAAGCATATGAGGCATGTATATCACAAAAACGTGTCAAGTAATAATTTTGTCATGCATTTTGTAAACTCGTACTATTTAAATCATGCATTTGTAAATCATTCAAACACTTTTTCTCAATGGTATCTGGCTAATACCATTCTATTTCTCTTATACTATGGCTGTTGCTTTCGTCTAAGATCGTTTCTTACATCTATGATCAATTCTTAAATTCTAAAATCATTTCTTAAGTTCATGTCGTTGTTTACTTTATGTGTCCACAATGGATCTAGAGCCTTTGCTTTGATACCACTTGTAGCGCCCCGCTCGAAACCAGGGTTCCGACTCGGTGCACCCGCCGTACTCTACTACGAGTAGTACAAGGCGTCGATACTATACATATGCATGTCGACATGAATAATGAATCGATAAGTGGAAGCAACATAAACATAAACAAATTATAATCGACATGCATCATTATACACAACACCTCGGTACAAATCATCTGATTCTATACACTGATTTGCTCTGAATACATGATAATCCCATAAATAACATCTTCTATATAATCTCTCAGCACACTTCCTTGCTATCAATGGTCTATCTGGCTTGTCCTCAACAAGCCGGTATAATGGTACAAGCGATCTGTAAAGTGATAAGGCAAGTATGAGCGATAGTTAACTTTTAATCGCTCAACAAGTAATCCTACTAGATACAACATGTGGATCATTCATGGGGAGACGGGGTGTCAAAGTATAATATCCATGTATAACGAATATAATAAACACGTCTCTTTTTTAACAAATAAATTTGTTATAAAGTACAGATGAACTTAAAGCATGTAAAACAAGGAGAATTAATCAACGTAACATATCAACATCTCATTGTACTGGGTTCGTTACATCATATCGTGTCCAAACTTAGCTCCTAGCTCATAACTCATACTAAGATCAATGATATCATAACTTAAGGATCTTCTGAAGGTAACATATGGTAGCATGGTCATGACATGATGTATAAAACATGACTTATCATAACATGATTTTTTTCATAAAATGACTTTTCATAAACATGACGTTTCATAAACATGACGTGATTTTCATAATTTGCATAACGTGACATTTTCATAACATGAAGACATAACATTTTCATCTTTGGCTATAGCACTTTTCATAGGAATAATAACGCACAACATACCGAATGATTCCCCATATAGTACATGTACGACATAATCATCATAAACATAAGTACATGTGCAAACAGTGATGCATTATAAGTGAGATCCCCTGTTCCAGACACGCTGTTACACTCAGCCATAACGTAAACATAGGTCCCTGACACCTACCACTCCGGTCTCGGTGTCAGGACAGTGCTTCAACATAACATAAAATAATCATGAACATGAACATAACATAACATATCGTGTCTCATCAGAATCATTCATCTCGTGTTTATTATTCATATGCATATGATTTTTTGAAACATGTGATGCAAAACATAACTTTTCAACTTTAAGTTCATGCAACGTGAGACTCGGTCATATGAGGGTACCTTGGTCATTATACATCTTGTAACAACATCACTTACTTATTTTCATTCTACAAATCATAAATTAACAAAAATCCCATTTTTACCCCTAAAAGAGTACCATTCGACCAACATGTCCAAAGCAGCCCTCATTTTGCATTTTTATTAAATAATACTTTCGTGACATCTATTCCATACACATATTTCATAATTCATAACTTAAATGCCTAAATCATTTAATTTCTAATTACCATAACACATCGTCTAGAGTTTCATAATTTACATCTTATAATAACATATACATATTAGTATACATAACACATATTAAAGTCATATATATACATTAGGAAATGCGTTGTAGCCGTATGCTTATATATGTACATAATGCCTACATATATTTTATACCTTTTTATGACATGTTACATAGAATACATAATTAGCCTACTTTCATAACTTAACATATCCATCATACGTATATACATGTGTAGAAATATGATAAAGTCTTTTTATCACAAAAGGCCTAATGGATGAATGTATAATGAAATAAACTTATATACATACATGTATTTATAACATGTTACATAGTAAATATAACTTAGTCCTTTTCATATCTTATCATATGCACTATACATATATACAATATATTCAAATCATTTCATTATAAAAGGCCTAATGGCCGAATTATAAGTAATGTATATAATCATTTTATGAATATATTATGTAGTATCCAAAACTTATTCATTTTCATATCTTGATATATATATATTATGCCTATATACATACATATATATATATAATATAAATAAATCATTTTATTACGAAAGGTGTAATGGGCAAAATACATATAGTGTATATGCATATACATAATTATTTTGTGATGTATTGTACAATATCAAAACTTAACATGTTCATATCTTAACATATACATTACACATTTATACATATATATACAATATAATAAAATCACTTCATTTTTTAAAAAAAACCAAAAGGGCTGAATTATATGTAGTGTGCATATATATATATATATAATCATTTTATGATATATTATATAACCTTCAAAACTTATTCATTTTCACACCTTGTCATATATATATATATATATATAT
Source organism: Eustoma russellianum (assembly GCA_036186865.1). Lineage (NCBI taxonomy): Eukaryota > Viridiplantae > Streptophyta > Magnoliopsida > Gentianales > Gentianaceae > Eustoma > Eustoma russellianum. The sequence continues at coordinate 24,269,840 of AP025062.1, read as the reverse complement.
ATATATATATATATGTATGTATGTATGTATGTATGTATGTATATATATATATATGTATATATATATATATGTATGTATATATATATATATATATGTATGTATGTATGTATACATATATATATATATATTATGAAAGCGATATTTATTAGATAACCTCACCTATGGCGGAGGAATACCATATTAAAATGAAATCGCCGTAGGAAAATAAATGGAACAGCGACCTAATGATTGCCAACATCCAATCATATATGATATGCCGTATTAAAACCTTGCCAAGTAAAACCACCCTTGTGGATAAAACCTTGGCGAAGGAAAAAGTGTACATATTTATATACAAGAGGAGCGTTGGAGCCGTACATGACTTGTCCAAAGTTGCATGATAGTGTTATACTCAAAACCAGCGGGCACAATTGATAGTGTGTAAGATTCCGGTGATCCGATGATGTAGAGAATGATCGCCGTAGCATAGCGTGCAACCCAGTCCAGCGCACCTCAGTACAAAGCATGAATGTAGACATCAGTATCGCATAAAGAAGGCAAGACAAAGCAATAAACCATAAAAAGCACATACCCATGTCGCCTTGATTCAAAAAGAACCAAGGCTACATCCATAATGCAATGCGTGTCCTGTTACCAAATGTGATAAAATAGCGATGATGATATGGAAAGAGTCGCACTAGTGTTGCCTGCGTCAAATGTAGACACAGGCAACAGAAAAGATGCATCACCAACACCTTGTGAGACATAATCAATGAGGCAAAGCTGGCAGCTACAGGTCCAATTGTATTGCTCCACGAACCTCGCAAGGGAGTTCATGAAGATCCTGATAACACTGAAGGTCAGCTGCTCTATAACCGTGCCGTGCTAATAGATGAGCTGCAGTGTTTGCTTCCCTTGGACAATACTGAACCATGGATTGATTGAGAGATAGAAACATGGTTGTGCGACTAAGATCTTCCGCTAATACTCCCGTGAGCATCCGAGCGTCCAAGAACATGGAAAGAAGAGATTTGCAATCTGTCTCAATAATGTTGTTAGGATATTCCCGTGCATAATAAATCAAAACTAGTGTAAGGGTCAGCAGTTCCGCACGCAACGGAGTAGACATGGGCAGTGAAAAGCATATGGCCAAAATTAGTTGACCCTGGTGTTCTCTCAAAACGGGTCCTCCAACTGTTTGCGATTGTCCCACCGTTGCATCTACGTTTAACTTTAGTTTTCCTGACGGTGGCAGCACCCAACGTACTAATCTTATGCATTTTGTGCGCAATGTAGGTGAGAAATGAAGGTCCACGAGATTTGGAATAGTCGTTGCAAACTTTTTTCATTCATTGCCGCACACCATGTATAGACATTCGTCCTTACCTTTTCAAATAGTCTTGCATAGGCAAAGGTTTCCGATCCAAACCGTATTGCTGCATATTCCTTCCATATTACCTATGTAAAAATCGATGGCACTATTGCTCGTAGTTGCCCTAGCATGGAAGTTTGATTGGAAATATGCCACCAGCGGTATAGATGTCCTTTAATTGTATTGGTGTTTGGTAGGGGACCGAAAAAAATCATGGATACTTCTACCCATAATGGCCGAACCCTCGGGCAGCAGAGAAAGACATGATCTTGGACATCTAAGTGCAGTCCACAAAAAGCACATTGCGAGGGAAATATCATAAGTCAAGCTCGTAATTGATCTACCATGGGAAAAGATCTATTCCACAGCCTCCATACGAAGAGTTGCAAACCTGGAGGCGATTGCTTCCACATAATGTGTCGGAATGGTGATACTTCCACCACAGTTGACACTCATAAGCTTTCTGAACATGTAAAAGATTTCTAACACCCTGTCCACCTTCCTCTGCTGAGCAGCAGACAGAAGACCATGATTTCCAATGATACCTGCCTTTCCAGAGAAATGATGCCATCTTACGATGCAAGACATCGATAACACTCTTCGGTAAGCGAGAGCTTGCAATAATATGTATTGGCATCAAACTTAAAACATCTTTCACTAGCACCAACCGGCCAGCCATCGACAACAACTTATTGGACCAACATGTTAATTTCGCCTCAAAATGATTGATAAGAGAAGAACAATACCTGGACCTGTTTACACCCTTATATAAAACAGAACCAAGATATTTTATCGGTAGAGATGTCAATTACATTCCTAACACCAAACATGCATCATGTCCTACGACCCCGCTCCTAAAACAACTTGGATTTTATGATAATTTACTAACTGTCTGGACGCATTTTGATATGATGTCAAAAAAGCATGGAATCTTTAAAGGTTGCGTGAAGCACCATTTAAGAAAACCAATAAATCATCTGCAAATCCTAAATGGGATATAAATAATCATCCATATTTTTTATTATTCCAACACATAATATATACGTATGATATATATATATATGTATATTTACACATTCATATTTTTATACTTCAAACATATATGTAGGTAGAATACCTAATAAATATATAATAGCATAAAAATGTCCTTATAGCCATGGATATGGGATGTACATACAAGTGTATATTGCATAAAAGAAACATGTATTTTTCATATCCTTGAGGAGAAATCTTGAACATACTACATGATGATCTAACTTGGATATGAACATATATACTAAGCATTTGTAAATCCATGTAGGATCTAGGAAGAGTACTTGCATTTACCACTTTTCTTACACTTTAAGGTGGTGTTCTTCACTTGGTTTTTGAAGAAAATCTTCTCCTTGCTACCTTATACAACTCACTGTTGTAACGCCAAAAGTAGGGAGTTAGTGTACAAATAATAGAAATGGAAAAATGCAAAAGAATAGTTGAACTTAGATGGTTTGCTTAAAATGAAGAAAATTTTTCTTTCTTACATTGATGAAACCCACGGTCAAATGCCAAGAAAATGGAGACAGAAGACTTGTTTGTAGTGTGAAGGAGAAAAGAGAGTTTATTGTTGTAAAATAAATATGTTCAAGTGTGAAATGGAGAAGAAGAAGTCATCCCTTTGGTCTCTCTTAGAAGATTAGGCCATTGAAGAAAAGAGGAAGAAAATAGGAGACTTGATTAGTTTGGAAAAGAAATGAGAATATAAAAGGATAAAAGGTAGAAGATGAGAGGAGTTGAAAAATGAAAATTAGAGGGAAAGAGAGAGTGTATGCACATTTGAAGAAGAAGAGAAGGAATGAGGTGAGTGGAGTAGATTGAGAGAGAGTGGAAGAAATGATGGTGGTGGTTTGAGTTGTGTAAGAAAGTGAGATGGATAATGGAAAAAGAAAGGATTTTCCCCTTTTTTGAGGGCTTCAGCCGAGAGGGGGTATGGGGGAAAGGAAATGGGTTTTCTTTGATTAGGTGAGAGATGGAAACAAGTAAGAGAGATATGGTCTTTCTTGAAAGTAGGGCAGTAGCATGTGAAGGGAACAAAGTAAAGGGTTGTAAGGCTTTAGGGGGAAATGGAAGGAAATTAATGTGAGGTGAGAGGGAGAGGAGGAAAGAGAAGAAAGCAGAGTGATGGGTGGGAAAAGTTAGGTGAGGTAATGATGAAAAGTAAGAGTGTGTAAGAAAAAAGAGAAAGAAGTCTTGACTTTTTAGGGAGTAGGGGCGGCTTAGGGTTTGGGGAGGGGGAAAGTTTGTCTTTTGTTCCATGTAGGATAGAATGGAAGAAAATATGGTGAAAGGGTGTATTGAAATTATCGTGTCGGGTATTTTTATTTGGTTTAATTTATATTTACCGATTTAGGTTGCTACCGACTAATTTATTTAAATCGTATCGTATATCCGAAACGTTCGTTATCTAGTCCCATAAAGTCTCACTATATCCATTAACTTATCGTTCGGTTATTTTACCGAGTGTTTCTAACCACGATATTTAATGTCGATGGCTTTATTAATCCTAAATAAAAATTTAAATTCTACCAAAATTTTATCGACATTGCATTTGCGTTCTATTTTCCATCATTTTATTTCATTTTCCACTGACCCAGAAATACGGGCCGTAACATCCCCTCTCCGTCGCTGTTTATCTTGGCTTCCAAAGGCTTCTTACGGGGCCTAAATGCTCTGATGGATGCGGGCTATATACTTGGATTTCAAGCAAGTAGAGTACCACGTGTTTCCCGTCTGGGCTTTGCTGATGACTTAGTCATCTTCTTGAATGGGTCGGAGCACAACTTGGAGCGCTTTCAGTAGTTTTTGGAGACATACCAATAAGCCTCTGGCCAGATGGTAAATTATCATAAAATTCAAGTGGTTGTAGGCTCAGGTGTATCCGGATTGCGGGCGTCTCAGGACTTAGGTATGCGATTAGCTGATTTACTTATTAAATATCTCAGTTCCTATTTGTATAAGGGCATTAATAGAGCCAGCTACTGTGTTTCATTACTCTGTCATGTTGATGCAAAGTTAAATGCTTGGTCTTCTAAGTTACTCCCCATGGATGGCCACGTTATCCTTATTCGTCATGTTCTTTGATCCATGCCGGCGTATATCATAGCTAGCTCAAGACTTCCAAAGAGTTGTGAATGAATTAAAACGTAAGATGTCTATCTTTTTGTGGAATGGTCAACATCATTGGCGATCCTGAGATCAAATCTGTCGACCAGTTGAGGCTAGGGGCTTATGATTGTCAACTTTGGTGGAATTATCATCACTCTAATTCTTTGTGGTCTAACTACTATCGAATAAAATACGGCAGACGAGGCTCTATTTATGCACATATTTATGACGCAGCCTCTGGAAGTGTCTCTGTAAAGTTCATGACTTTATGTCACAACGGGTTAAGCTCACATCAGAAGGTATAAATTGGATGGCGGATTCCACTGGTTAATTTACGCTCAAATCCGCTTATACAACATTCTATTCCTCCGACCATTCTTTTACTTACTCTCGTTATGTGTGGTGGCCGGGCTATCATTCAGAGGGACGTATCTTTCTTTGGCAATTATGGTCGTAGTCACTCCCACTTATGGATAATATGTGCACATGGGTCTCGGTATTGCCATCGCAATGTGTTTTCTACAGGCTTGCTTCATATACGCATGATCATATTTTCCTACAATGTTTGGCTATACTTCCTCTTTGGCTTGAAATGACGGTTCTATTCTCAGGCCTGATGCCACAACGTCTATATATGCGCATCTCATCCGTTGGTGGCGCCTTTCGTCCTCACATTCTATGCAAGGACAATTGCATGTAATTGTTCCTATGTTAGTCGTCTGGGATATTTGAAAGGAATATGGATCCATTCATTTTGGTGAAGCAGCTTTTTCTTATAAACGATTATCTGAGATGGTTCCTGCAAGTGTCTACACTTGGTGTGCAATCACGTGGGGAAAAAATGCTCTCAATCTATACCTCACTTGATTGCTCGCTCCTTTTCTCCGACTTTGAGGACACAACGCCTTCGTGTAGTGCATTGGTAGCTCCCTCCATTGGGTAATTTGAAATTGAATATGGATGCAGCGGTAGGGAGGTCTGCTACTGCGGGTGGGGTAATATTGCGGAATGAGCAGGGAGAATTTGTGTCGGTTGTTTGTTTTTTGTTAACTTTTGCACACCCACTGCGTGTTGAAGTGTTTGATCTCACGTATGCCTTAATTTACTATGCAAGGCATTACGATAAGTTGATCATTGAGACGGATTGTAAAATGCTTCTTTCTTGTCTGACTCAAGTTCATCCGTACACGGGTACATTTGCCTCTGACGTACGCAGAGCCACTACATTTTTATGTCTGAACAAATCGACGTTGTAGTACTGTCCTAGAGAAGCCAATTTCACAGCACATGCCTTCTGACAGCATGGATTTCACTCGGCCGGATTAATTTTGTACACGTCATTACATAGCTTGCCATGTGAAGTTTGTAGTGCAGTTTGTCTGGATGTCAGTGTCCCTGCTCTGTGACTCTAATGATGTTTGTCTCCCATTGGCTTGGCCATCTTTCCCTGCTGTTGCCTATGTCACTGGTTGATGCAGACAGCCTTGGTATGTGTTTTTTCCTACTGCTTGCCTGATTATACTATTCATTTTAGCTTTGGTGAAAGAGTTTTGTTTCCCACTGGATAACTACGTATCTTTTTCCTTGAGCTTGGAGGCTAGGTGATGCGGCCTACATCACAAATCGCATTTCAGTTCGCTTTGGCTGGCTATACGTTGGGTTGCCTGTGTTCGTAGAGAATACAGGCAATATGGGTATGTATTTGGTTTCTTGTTACTTGGTCTCTTTGATTTTACTCTACAGGCATTTGACCAATTTCTTTTATGTGTTGAGCGATATGGATGGAGACTTCATACGTATACACTACGTGAGTCACTTACGGACCGATAGGATTATGAAGATACGGCTATGCACATCTGAGAGACTTTTCCTTCAGTGGCAATTTACACACTACATTATCACCTCACACATTCATAGGGGAATGTATATTATAAGGCTTTTGGACTTTTATATTTCCCATGCAGCACTTCATTCTCATTGCAGGTCTTCTTATACTCATTTTTCTTATACTCATTTTATCATTTTAGTGGGAGAGTCTCCCAAACAATCTCTAACTACGGTATTCCTTCAACACAAGTGAGAGTTCATTATTATCAATAAAATCTCCGGACAGTCGCGCCAGTCTTTCAATTAGAAAATATATACATACATATAGACATACACACACATATATATATATATTATCTATACGATTAGGAAGATACAAGGTAACTGGAGGATAGCTCACACGTATTCAATTGTAAAAGAGGTAGTTGGACTTATATTCCTAATACATTATTTCTCTTAAAACGAAATTCAGCATAAGGTGGCCATTTTACCGCAGTTCCAACACTTCATTCTGTTTTTCGATTTAGAACGGCCTCTAGACTTGTCATTATCATTTGATTTATCATTGCTGTTGAATTTTCTATTTTAGCTTCTTCCTCTTTCTTGTGTAAGAGAAGTATGTCCTTCTTTGTGGTTGTATCATCTTAATATGCAAGAGCAAGGATGACGTGATCTCTTTCAATGTGATTGTTGTTGAGAAACCAGGGTTTGAATGATTTGAAAATGCATAATTTAAATGTTACGTGTTTTCGAAATGCATGATTTGAGTGTTACATAACATGCGTACGTGATAAATATGCTTTTTATGTTTATATATACCACTGTTGTACTAACGTGCCATGAAGCGTTAAGGCTTAAATCATATGGGAAATATTTGTTGTGTTTACATTATTTTCATATGCCATATTAAATGAAGTAAAGTAGTTCATTTAATGAAGTGCTTACGGAGATGAACTAAACTTGTTCATTAAATGAACTACTCAAACTCACCGATTGTTTAGTCAAGCCATTCTGAATTTGGTCTTGACTACCTTAAAAACTTGACTTTTTGTTCTACAAACTCTGTGAATTCTTTTGCACGTTTATTTCATGCAAATAATCAATAAACACTTACAACCCCATAATCTCCCCCTTTTTGGTGATTTAAAACGAAGATTCTATTTGTAAACTTTCAAACATCATTTTAAAACTCGCATAATGCGAGTTCATCTCCTGCTGATCCATTAAAATATTTATGAAAGTATCTTCTCTATCTATATTGTATTGCCTTTTCTTCTATTAAAATTTTGTTATTTTTTTTAATGTATTTAATTTGAGTCAAATTTCTTGTATTCCTTTCTCGTGTTAAGCAAATTTATACATATCTCTTTCAACTTCTTTTATGTCCAACAGCTTATAGAAATCTTCGAACGCCTTTGGTTTGACTTCGCTTACGGCCTGTTTAACTTCTTTATTACTCAACCTATAATTTTCCGATTCTCTTGATTCCTGCTACTTTGTATTTCACTTCTCCTTTCCTTCACTACAATTCTTTATTTGTAGATACTCGACCTTTTGACTTGCCACGTAAATTTCTAACTATTTATTTGTTTTTATCGCCATATCCTCCTATACATCATTTGCATCATCACCACCTGATTGCTTGAGACTTTTTTTGTCTAATATTATTCTAAACTATGCTTGCTTAGCTTGCTTCAATCTCTATCATTTTATCTTGGGTTCTATAAGCCTTTGTTTTTTACATACTCTATGACAAATACGGACATCCAACACTATAAGAGGGTATTGCATCTTCTCGTAAAATCATCTTACAGTCCTTACAAGGTGTTCAATCTCTCACGCGAGTCATGAAATAGCTTATCTGTGACTTATTTGGTGCACTTTTGAATGTATTCAAGTGTTCATCTCTTTTTTTAGAATCGTCACTATAAGGTCAAACGCTATTGTAAAATTCAAAATCGATACTCCTTCATCGTTTGCATTTCCAAAACCAAATCCATCATGTACCTAATTGTAATCCTTATTCTATTTACTTAAATTTCCATTTAAATCACCGCCTATCAAGATCTTCTCACATGTTGTAATTTCACACACTACGTGTAGGATCTGCAAGGCACCACTAGAAAGAGGGGGTTGAATAGCGGGTGCAGAAAATGTGGTTTTTAAAATAGTTTCAAACCAAAAACCCAACTTCTGAAAACAGTTTCAGTTTTCAGGACCAGTTTTAAAACGTTTTGAAAACTAGGTTGTAGGTCTTCAAAAATTCTGAATTTTGGAGAGAACTTAGCCTCAGATGTTATGAGTGTCTCCTAAAAATTTCAGATTTAAATTCAACCTCTAACCCTTAAAAATTCATTGGTGGTCAGATAGCACAAATCTGCTAGAACTGGTAGTTTGTTTTGAAAAATTAATTCATATATGTCCTTAACTCCAAATGCTCTGAAAATATAAAGACTAACCCCTTATTAGTTGTATTTAAATGGGTTGAAATAGTTTTGAAAAATTCTTTTGGAAAGTTAGTCAAATACGATCAAAGTCTCAACCTTTGCAAGCCTGAAATATCAGACTGCACTAGTCTCAGAACTTTGGACTTTTGGATGATTTATACTTGTCCAAAAGGGTTGAAACTTGCGCCAAAAGAACCTTAAAACGTGTGGCTATGTTTCTTGAAAGTTTCGTGATTTTTGAAATCTGTTTAATATTTATATGAACGTGATCAAAAATGATAAACAGTGCTGAAACTGAAAGTAAGTGCTGAAAGTAAATGACACCAAGAATTTTATACTGGTTCGATTATAAACAACCTACTCCAGTCTTCGAGGACACCTTCCTCGGTTCACACTAATCACACAATACAAAAACACCTTACCACAGGGTTGATGGAGTTACACACCAACTCCAACCCTTTACAAACCTTGTATGAGTATACAATTGTCACGAACACCACCACCTCGCAAATGCAAGATTGATCACACCTTGATCAATCTTTTATAACAATGAAAAGAATATGTGGTGGTCTAGATGAAGCCTATTCAAGTATATGAATGTAAGTACAATAGGCTTTTAGAGAGAAAAAATAAAGAGAGTGTAGAAAAGAAGGTGCTAAACGTTTTTTATCTTGAAATTTGCAAGACTTGTTCTTGTTTTTGTTTTGCTCTTCTTCCTTCCCTTTTAACATTATGGCCGCCCCCTTTGATTGCTTTTCCCTTCTTGAAAATTACCTTCTAAGTCCTTGGAGGAGTATATGGCATCATTGTGACATGTCTTTGCTTACTTGGCATCTCCTCATTGGATGATCATTAAGCTCTTTCTTACTTGGCACTCATTGATTGGTTGGATGTTGTCATCACTTGATGACTAGACAAATCTGAGAATAACACTTAAAACATGTGCCAAAATCATCATAAAATAGTTACCATAACTCACAAGAATATCACACAAAATTAGCTAGGCAATTTTCTTCAAGAAGGCATGCAAAATTTCGGCCATAATGAGTCTTGCATATGCTGAAATTTCAACATGTGTAACATTCACCTCTTATTCAAAATATTGCCTATTTTACATTGATTTAATCCAAGAATTCAATCATCAGTTAGTACAAGACATCTTTATTAAATTTTGGAATAAAAATTAGACACCAATGTGGACTAAATTTCAGCCACTATGCATTACACACATGCTGAAATTTTTAGCATGTGTGTTATTTGAAAATATCACTTTCTTTATTCCATAAAATATTCAAAACACTTCCATATAATCTCCAAATTAATTCACTTAATTCAAGAAGTAAAATATACCTCAATATCTTGATAAAATCGGCCAGCTCTAATGCACATGCTGAAATTTTCAGCATGTGTTACAAATGTGGCAAAAGTTTGAAATGTTACCTTGTGTAGCTCCTTTCTTTATGTCACCAACTTTGTATGCTTCATTCTTGACCAATCAAGATGTCAACAAAGCTCCACATATGCTCCAACTCAGCTGGTCTAGGCGTGTGAAATAGATTTGTGCATGTGTTGAATTTTATTTTTGCACACTTTGTAAAATAGTGCACATTTAATAATACACACATGGTATATTCCAATCAGCCCTTAAATGAATTTTCTAGAACACTTTGAGATGTATGAAATATGTAAAAAGTGTCTAGATACATGTTATATGATGTGCCAAAAACGTTCCACGTGTCGTGTGTAGAAAACCGAATTTTCGACGTTTATCGATTACCCGATTTTTCTCTAATTAAATTCCAAATTTTTTGCACATGTTATATATATTATGTTACACATAATATACATAAATTAAACTTTAATATTCAGCACTTAGGCTGATTAAAGTGGCGCCCAAAACATGTGGCAAAATTGAAATCGGAATCTCCACAATTTGGCCTTAATGTGGGGTGATTTGTGTGTGCCAACATGGAATGATTTTATGGCTGCATATAGCATGAAACCCACGAAATTTGTGGATATTTTTGAAGTGTAGGGGCTGGCCATCTATTTATGGCAAGTACGTGACACGTTGGCGAAGTTTCGGTATTCGCCCGATACGATAATTTTCGGTTTAGAACCTTTTAACGTGTCGTATTAAATTTTGTCATCACCATGAATATTATCATATGATATAAGACCTGAATATACTCATAAATATGAGTTAAGTATGGTGGTATGACGTTAACGTACGTACGTAAAACATATAACGTGTCGGTAGTACGTTGGAATAAATGTGTACGTGCCTTTTTCAAAAAATTTGAAAATATATATATACATATATATAAATGGCGTGTATATATGTGTGGAAAAGGAGTGGAAGACTTTCCGTTATGCAACTTGTCGCCTTGGTGCCTTTTCCAAATATTGCTTCCTTTAATGAACTACTTAGTTTAATTAACTAAGTACTTCACTTAATGAACTAGTTTAGTTCATTAATTATGGCACCTGAAAATAGTTCAAACACAACAAATGTTTGCCATTTGATGTAATCTTTAAAGCTTCATGGCTCGTTAGTACGGCAACAATATATATGAACTATATAAGGCAAGTTTCATGCAACAACGTGTCATGTCATAAAATATTTCATGTATTTCTTTGTAACACGTTATTTAAATCATGCATTTTGAAATCACTCAAACCCATTTTTCTCAACACTACGTCTTCTTAATCTTTCTAAATTTGAATCTTTATAGCCTCCTCTAAACCCACTTGAGGAGCATATACGCTAATAACATTAATTATTTCTTTTTCAAGCACCAACGTAGGGCTATAATTATTTCTTCTTTCTTAATAACATATACCACTTTGTCTATTAATGAGGCATCTATAATAACCCCAACTCTATTTCTTGTCTTTTTTTTGTGTACCAGACTTTAAATCCTGACGTATTCGCGATCCTACCTTTCTGACCTATCCAATTTGACTCTTGCAAAGATAAAATATTTGCTTTTTTTCTTATCATCTTGTCCAATATCTCCATTGTCTTCTCCGATATAGTTTCAATGTTTCATTGTCCTCGTTTAATAGTCATGCCTAACATTGTATTTCCTCTCTTAGTACTAACTTACGGCATAAGAATCTTTGCTTATTTATCACTACATCTGAGTTTTCTAGGAGATGCAACAACCCGGATTAATTGTTGCCACATTTGGCCATGCGACAAGGACTCTTGCTTATTTGATACTACATCTAAGACCTCTTAGATATAGCGGTCGACATACCGCATTCAGACTACATTGTGCATTCCTTATATAGAATATCCTACCATTAACACAATTTCTTGTTTGATCTATGATCATATTTAGTGAAAAATTTTTATACTAGCTGTCAAGCTAATTCAATCCTTCTCATTTAACCAGGTTTAGGATCAGCAAGTTAAAAACTCGATAAGTGGAGTTGTATGTCTTAACGCTGTAGCGAAAAAAGAAGGTAAGTCACGTCAGTTATTTGATGAAGGATTTCATTTACTAGGAACATAGAATAAGATCAGATACAATGCGTTCCGAACCTTCATCTATAAACTATGTATCAAATAGGTGATAAAGGCAATGTTGCCATCATTTCTTTTTTTAGGACTGCACCTTTTATTATGTTATAAAGCCACCTCTCCTTGCCTTGTGGAATTATGGTGAACGTTGGCATCTGCTTACCAGGGGTGATAGGCAACTTTTTACGTACATGGAAAAAAATATGGAAACCTCAAAACTTTAGCGGCTGATAATAGATCATTAGTTAAAAAAATGAGTTGGATACACTAGAATTAAGGGAAATTGAGAAAAATGTTTTAAATAAATTTACTTACTTTTACAATTACTTGATATGTCGAGTAGTTGTTGACTTACAACATGAAATTTGGCAACGGTGAAATAGACTGTAAGAATTAACTTATAAACCCAAAAGGAATGAATCAATACATTATCAACATTCTGTATTATCTGAAACAGTGGCTGAGAAAGTGAAGGCCAAGCTGTTGACCCAAAGAGCAGGAAGAAGATTTATTTTGTAGCCTCTTGGTTATAAAAAAGGGTCCAATATGATACAATAAAACCAGTTTTTCTTTCTTAATATATAATGAGAAATCAAGCTTTCATTTCATCACGGTAAACTTGCAACTAATGCAGCTATGATCAGGTGGTGTGTCGAGTTTTCTTCCACTGCAAGTTGCAGTTAGGAATGTTGAAAGTTGTTAAATTGATTAGGATTGATTTCGTCTTACCATGTATATATCACGTACATAAACAAGTCTGTCTTTTTTCCATTCAATCATACAAATTTATAGGGATACAAATGACATGTGTTGCCACATCATATCTCATCACTAGACTAATGTCTATCAATTAGGGTATTACATAAATCTACAATTTATGAAAGTGATATATATATGGTAAAACAAAATCAATGGTAATCAATTAGGCTAATCTTGTCCATAAGTTAACAAAAGTATATAAGAGTCCATGTCTTTTTTAATGTATCTATTTGTTATTTGAATTACTGATGCTATGTATCCACCACAAATAAAAAGAGATAGCGACAGACAAAAATCGTCGCAATTTCGTCGCTAAAGGCGTATAGCGACGAAACTGCAACGAAATATGCAGGTCGTTATACGGCTTGTCGCAAAGTGATTTTCGTCGGTGAAGCGTCGCTATATTGCGACGAGAAAAGGCTCGTCGACGGTTCGTCGCACAATTGCGACGAAACACTGTCAGGTCTGCGACCTGTTATTTCCGTCGTCGTTTCGTCGGTATATATTTGTCGTCGCTATTTTTAAATTTTAGATTTTTTTTTATTTTCAGTCTGCGACATTTCTGTTTGGTCGCAGATTTTCGTCGGTATATCTTTTGTCGTCGCTATTTTAATTTTTTTTATTTCAGGTCTGCGACATTTTTTGTTTCGTCGCAGGTTCGTTGATATCATTTAAATTAATATTAAATATTAATTTAATATTAAATATTAAATATTAAATATTTATAATTTATTAATAATATCAGTATATTATTAATTAAATAGTTTTATTATTATTTAATTTTTATAATATATTATATTTTGTATATTAAATCATTTGTACGAATATTATACAGAAATACGGTATTTGCGTATTGAAGTTTGTATAATTAAACAACACAAAAGAAATGGAATCCATATAAATGTCTGATAAAATATAAAAGAACAAAGAATATGTCAATACAATAAATGAAATAGTCTGTACAAAAAATCAAAAAATGAAATACTATGCAGAGGAAGATGGAGGGGGATCATGCGGAGAAGAGTGACCATCAGGAGGGCGAGGCTGAGGTTGCGAGGAGCTGGAAATGAAAGAGATGATGAGATGCGATAGCTGCGAGATTTGCTGGTTCGTCGCCTGCTGCACCTGCATCGTCTGCTGCTGCGCCTGCTGAACCTCCTGCTGAACCGACTGCTGCAGCGCCTGCTGGTCTGAGTCAGCTGTGACTACAGTGCCTGTACACTCTCCTCATGCTGCGCCCTGATGGTCTCCACCTCATGCTGCAGCGCCGCATGATCTGATTCCAGGCGTGAAATATCCTCTGGGGTCGCAGAAGGCGCGGAGGTGCTGGCCTCAGAGGAAGTACCTGGATGCAGAACTTCGGGGAAGAATCGCGGCGCTGCTGATCCAACCCCGTACACCTCCCTCTTCTTCTTATTCTGAGGGCCGACGGTCCGAACCGCATCCCAATAAGCACGGTTCTTGTCGGCCTCTTCTCCCCTATGTGCGAGTAATCTGTTGTACTCGTCCTGAAATGAGAATAAGAATTTTTAGGATTTAGGGTTTAGAAATAAAACAAACTAAGGAAAAAACAAATGATATCGTAGTCTACTTACACTGATGTCGCGGGCCTTCGCCGTGATCCAATCCTCCGTCCCGTCGGAGGCTTTCTTTCGATGCGTCTTGTAGAAGAGATCGTAGGAGGCTGGCCACTCCCCCGTCTCCTCGTGCTGAAAGAATGAAATAAAATATGTTAGTGAAATCCAGAATTTTAAAAATTTCGGCATGACCTATTCGTTTATCGGAGGTATCCCGGCCTTAAAGGCCTCTCCCAAGTCAAATCAAAAATAAAAAGAAAAAGGCAAATGAACACATATACTACTTAAATTAACCATATACGAATACCAAAAAACAACAACGCAATATAAGAAATCAATGAATATAAATAATCCACTTAAGTCAATGAATCTAAATAATCCACTTAAGTCAATAAATCTAAATAATCCAATGAAATCAATGAATCTAAATAATCCAATATTAAAATACTTACCATAGAACGCATCGTGGTGGCATGGGAAACCAAACCACCTGAGTGTGTGGCAGGTGCTGGGCCCTGTAGATTGCCGCTGCGCCGGTTCGCCGAGTTCCGG
Organism: Eustoma russellianum; assembly: GCA_036186865.1. NCBI lineage: Eukaryota > Viridiplantae > Streptophyta > Magnoliopsida > Gentianales > Gentianaceae > Eustoma > Eustoma russellianum. The sequence continues at coordinate 24,254,657 of AP025062.1, read as the reverse complement.
GCGCTGCGGGCTTGGGTAGCAGGGTCCGTCCACCCTTCTATCCACCCCGCCCAGGTGGCCTCGGATACGGAGGCAGGCTCGGCAGAAATGGGGTCACGCTCTCACTTGGTCTTGTACGAGTTGACGAAGTCCCTGTAGCGTTTGGCGGCCCTCTGCCGCCAGGCCTGCTCCACGTTGTGGGCGATGTCAGCTGTCCAGCTGTACGCCTTCTGCAATTATTATACAGAGGAAAAATAAAAATGTGGTTAGAAAAGTAATGATCCGCATCAAAAAGTGAAATTCATCAAATTTGAATACCTGAAACTCATCCTAGTAGAACCTACGTGTCTGCGGGGTGACACGGGACCAGGCATATCCAGCTGGGTCCTGCCTCAGGTGGAAGGACCGAGTGATGCAACCGGAAATCTGGCCCGAGTCCGGTGCAAACCTGAAAGAGGTGAAGCTGTTAGGAAAAAATAACGCGTGAAATATATTTGAAAACGTGTTAAAAAAATAAATCATTACTTACATATGGGTATCATGTGACCAAGGGAGGGCACGACGCCCTGGTATGACACCCTCTTCCGATGCCGCATCAGACGCCGGATGAGATGCTGAACCGGTGGGTGTGGGTGGCGGCGTAGATCGGGGGGGTGCGGACCTATCGGCAGACCCTAAAAGGTCCGCATCCGCAGCCAGAGCGGCGGTCGACACTGAACCAAACAGGTCATGCTGAGAGACGAACAGATCGAACTCTCCTGAGAGGGCCTGTCTGGCTGGTGGGTAGGTGGATCGAGTAGGTAAACCCTCACTAGCCATCAGATCTGAAAGGGTGAAAAATTTAAAAGGCACATTTAACGAGTTTAGGGTTGGTTGGCCAGACAAATAAGATGTCCAAAAAATGACAAGTGTTTGCATACATTTAATGCAAGATATTAATAATTTTGAAAATTTCGGCATGACCTATTCGTTTATCGGAGGTTTCCCGGCCTTAATGGTCTCCTCAAATACAAATCCAAATCCAACAACATGACATGATTGACCAAACTACATAATCAAACTTCATCATCAAATTATTACACTTCAAAGTATACATCACTTGAACTTGATACTTAAAGCATAAATATGCATCACCTCTAAACAAATTACACTTCAAAATATACATCACGTCTATATCCTTATGATACATAACTTGTAACATGAACTACAGCCCACCCCCGCCACAGCAACCCCCCCCCCCCGCCCGCCAACAACCACTCCCGCCCACAGCCCACCCTCGCCCACAGCCCACCCCCACCAACAGCCAAACCCCCGCCCCCCCAACAGCCACCCTGCCCACAGCCCATCCCCGCCAACAGCCCATCCCCGACAACAGCCACCCCGCGCCCCGCCAACAACCAATCCCGCCCCCACAGCCCCTCCCGCCCACAGCCCATCCCCGCCAACAGCCACCCCCCGCCACTGCCAACCAGCCCACCCCGTCCACAGTCCATACCCGCCAACAGCCACCCCCCGCCCCTCCAACAACCACCCCTGCCCACAGCCCACCCCTGCGCCATTCACCACCCCCAACCCGCCCCACCCCGCCCCCAACCTGCACATCCAGCCGAACCACGCCCCACACCAGCCCCACCCACAACCACCCAGCCCCACCCACAGCCAGGCGGTTCCACCCACAGCCACCCAGCCCAACACCGCTCCACCACTGCCCCTCCGCCATCCCGTCCAACACCACCTCGCCCACATCCCACCCCCACCCACAGTCACCCCCCGCCCACAGCCACTCCCGCCCCACAACCACCACCAACACCCACAACAAACATTTCAATCTATAACTAATTAAAATCATTAAAAACGAAATAGAAAGAAAAACTAACCGGAGAAAGGAGGTCACCGGAGAACTTCGCGGGGAGGGAGGGAGGGAGATTTCGCCGGGGGAGGGAGGGAGTTTTCGCCGGGGTGGGGGGGAGAATTCACGGGGGAGGGAAATGGGGAAGAAGAAGGGGGATTTCAGTTTAAAGTACGAAATTTTGCGACGAAATAGCAACGGGAGTTCGTCGCTGTTTAACGTGTCGTCGCTATTGCTTGTGTCGCCGTTATTTCAAATTTGCGACGACACTTGTCGTCGGTAAATCGTCGGCGCTCTTCAGTATTCAAAAAAATAATACAAAATATAAAGTACTTACAGACACATATTATGTATGTACATGTGTATAAGTACATCAAGACATACACATTTTCACATAAAGAGGTACATAAAATTTTGACTAACGCCAATCTTCATTGTCATCCGCATCCTCATACGCATCTTCATTTTCATCTTCATTTTCATCTTCATCTACATGCTCATCGTCCTCTTCATCATCGTATTCGTCTTCGCCTACATCTTCAATATTGTCAGCCGGTTGTATGTTGAGATGAATTTCGATGATAACCACCGTTGGGGTCATTCAGAAGGAGATTGTGCAGTTCAACATGTGTTGTATCCACAACGCGCGGGTTTTCTTCTTGAATGCGGCATCCATGCCAATCTGAACCTGGCTGGATACTGACATCAAACTTGCTCGATTTCACTTTGCACACGGCTCACCAGTCTTTTGAGCTCGCATTCATCCTCTTCGTCAGAAGATACGATAGATAGTACACCTGGGACGATTGACTAGCCAAAACGAATGGATCGTACTTTTCTGGTACCGTCCGCCTTTGGTGTATGTCTACCGACTTATATCGGTCGTGAACCTTTGTGCCAGCGCGATAACCTCCCCGAGTTGGATCGTACCATTCGCATTTGAATAGACACCACCCGCTTTATAGGCAATGCAGGATATTCGAGCTCAATGATGTCAGTAAGGTAGCCGTAGAAGTCATCCTCGTCCGGGCTATTGTCATACCGCTTGACACACACTCCGCTGTTCTCCGACGATTTTCGGCTGGCATGGGAGACTGTGTGGAATCTATAACCGTTCATAAAACACATGTCGTAGCGTGTGGACTCTGCTCAATGGACCTCGGCGACTGGTGTTCAGAATGTAACCCGTACTCTTCGTGAGCCAGATGACCTTTGCTCGCCTGTAAAACGACAAGTAAGTATACATCAGCGGGGCTATAAATGCGTATCACATGACGTACACGTAACCAGCAAATATGTAAACTTACATGCCACCTGAACCAATCAGCAAACTTGGCATCTAACTCATTGTTTATTGCATCGCTCGATATACCCGGTGAACGTTCTTGCAATAAATCAACAAACAAACTGAACAAATTACGAATTAGTACCATGCTTACCAATTTGTAATATAATGGATATAGTAGCGCAATGTATTTACAAATTAAAATTGGATATCGTTTATTACCTCTGGAAATGGTCAACTTGACGGCAGTTGCGCAGAACGTAAGAATGAGCAATCTTCAGATCGCTGTCCCCCAATATCATTTCCTTTCCCTGTTCGTGAAACCTGATCGGATGTGTGAATATCGGGAGGACACCGGATCTGGAAATGCCGTCGTCGTTCTGGGAAACATCTCTGTACCTCAACGGGACATCTGGCTGGAAGTAATGAGACACGAAGGTCGAGGCTTCCTCCGTCAGGTAGGCATTGCACATCGAGGCCTCGACTTTCGCCTTGTTCCTGATGTTCAGCTTTAAATGCCTGAGATATCTGTTCATATAGTGAATACTCCAACGTCACATGATGAAACAATTGGTAAGCATGCTCGCGCTTAGACATATAAGAACGTCACGTAATAAATAAGAGTACCTCTCGAACGGATACATCCACCTATACTGAACAGGACCACCAAGCGTGCCTCGTATGGTAGACGAACTAGCAGGTGTTCCATTGAATCAAAGAAGGCCGGAGGGAATACAATTTCCAGCTTGCATAGGATCAATAGGATTTCGCCCCTCTAGTCTTGAATCAAAGAAGGCCCGATTGTTACAACTTCCGATGCATTTACGTCGCTAGGTCGTCGCTATGTCGACGCTGAATTCCCCTATATAAACAGCCTGCCGTGACTACCCGTAGTACAAAAAAAAAAAAAACAAAATCTCCTTTATAATCAAATAAAAAAGACAAATATGGTTCGTACTAAGGCCCAGGCACGACGTGGTAGTGGACGTACATACCCAAGACGGGGTCTTCAACCACCGGCACCTGCACCGGTTCCTCCACAACCACAAGCACCCCCGCCGACTGACTCCTCCGAACCACTGTGTAGGGGCCAAGGCGGCAAGAGGATCGCCAAATTGGCGATCCTCGTGTAGAAATACAGGAGCTGTGGAAAACAGTGGAGAATAGAGGGAGGTGCTTAACGACCAGGATGAGCGTCTGCAGTACCTGCACACAAGGCAGATGCGCATCAAAGCCAAAGCTGCGCAGCTGAGACGCCTCCTGAAGGCGTGCGCGGAGAGTGTTGCTACTCTCTGTTCGGATGACGAACAGTGAACGGCTCCTCTCCGCTATTCTTTTAGATTTTTTTTTCGTTTTTTTCCTTATGTATTTTGTAATTTATAATTCTATGTTAATGAAATTTTTTCCCAATCATCGCTTTCGTTTTCTTAATTTAAACACGTGTTCAATCCCTTACGAATCTCGACGACGCTAAAATACAGACGAAATGTGATTCGAAAAAATTTGGGACGACTAATTCACCGACTAAACAGCGACTATATACCGACGAAACTTAATACAACGACGAGAACTGGTAGCCCGGGAATCTGGCGTTTGAATTTAGCGACGCTTTACCGACGAACTAGTGACACACGACATCTCTTCACACCATTCGACGCATTTCGTCGCTACGGCGTCGCTATTCGGCAGTGTCCGCACAGTGCCCGATGGTTGCAACAAACGATGAATTTACGTCGCTACGGCGTCGCTAAGTCGTTGCTAATTCAAACCAAGCGTCACGTACGATGAATTTTCGTCGCTACGGCGTCGCTAAGTCGTCACTAATTCAAACCAAGCGTCACGCCCGCACATATTCCCATCTTGATTGACGGTGCGAAAATTCGTCGCATGTTCGTCGCTATATCGTCGCTAAATTACCTATTTATAACCCCACATCCGTACATTTCACATAAACAAAGTTATAAAACTTCAAAGTATGCCGCGTCGTTATAGAGGAACCCCAAGGCGTGGAGGGGCAAACAAGTGCACCTCCACAACGGCCTCCTCCTCAACCACAACCATCGGTTGAGCGAGAGGGTTCAATATCTGTGCATGTCCCAATGCCGCCAAGGTCCTCAAGAAGAAATACCGGAACCGCATATCGACTACCGTATGCTTATAGCAAACATGCAGCAGCAGTCGAGGGCAACTGCATAGCGTGAACAGAAGGCTGCGCAAGTTGAAATCCAGATATTACAAGCTGAAGCGCCTCCTCAAAGAGTTCGCAGAGAATGTGGCGGCCACTCTTTCTTCCGATGACAAAGAGTGAACGGCCCCTCTCCGCCCTCTCTTTTAGATTTCTTTTTTTTAATTTTTCGTCTTCATAATGTAAATTTTTATTACTAAATGAATAAATTTTTTTCCCAATCACCGCTTTCCTTTTTCTTAATTCATACACGTGTTTATCCATGTTTATGTTTCTGGAATTTTTACGACACATTACCGACGATATAGCGACGAAACGTTACAAACTAAATAGCGACAAACAAAAGACACAGAGTAGCGACGAACCACCGACAAAACACCGACGAAATTGTAACGAAATGATTAACCTGACTACTTTTTTGTTAGCGACAATGTATTTCATCGTAGTTTCGTCGCAATTAACGACGAAATTCCATTTATAGCTACGTCGTCGCAAAATACCGACGACACGTGGTACGTCGGTGAATTTTTCGTCGGAAAACTGAATTCTTTTTGTGGTGATAGTTTATCTAAGAGCTTGAGAAATGAAACAGTTATAGATGGAATTTAAAAGAGTTGATGTCTGATAATGTATCTATAAATACCTATTGTGCCGGAGATGTCTGCCTACAAAATAGGGG
>AP025062.1:24160045-24243171 GCA_036186865.1 Eustoma russellianum | reverse complement strand
TCCCGCGTTATAATAGTTTATCGTTCCAGTCTTATAGTGCCGGTTTATTCTATGTATTTATATACCAATCTGATAATGGTGTTTATTATATGTATTTGCATACACTTGTATACCAACTACCAACCTTACAGTAGAGGTTTATAAACTTCACAGACTTGCAGAGTTTTTCTCACTTTACATTGATTTATTCTTGGAACCTTATTATATTAGTGGTTTGTTCTATGAATTTTTATACCAACTTTACACCAATGGTTTATTCCGTGTGTTTGTATACAAGTATCTTCATCATGCAATGATATGTATTATACCATGCATAAAAAAACTGTTATTTTGTTTTGACATTATAAATTTTAAAATTTTTTGTTCGGGGAATGTGAATACAAAAGTTATCACCAATTAATAAGAACTTTTGTATGATTAGAACATCAAGGATTCATCATTGGAAAACTGCATCTTCTTTCTTAGGTCAGTGAACTTGATCAGGCATAAATAATAAATTAAAAGAACCCATACTGATATATTCTCATCTCCGTATGAGATTCCGTTGGCCCCAGAATTTGCCTGAGATACGCCAGCTATTGATGAATTCATATATGAATAGTGTTTTTAAAGTATATTACACCAGCAACGTTACTCCGTTGCCTTACAGGCTTCTGTTTATAGCATGATATGAGTGCTTGTATGTACGTAACCATACCCACGTGTTAAACATACACAGATATTGTTTTCCGATGACCCATAATAAAAATACGTGTCGATCAACTGATACTTAAGCGCATCTAATTTAGTGAGTCATTTTGTTTTACCCTATCATATTTCAAAGTCAATTTAGTGAATCATTTTGTTTTTAGAATATTAAATCATAAATTGAAACTAACAACTTAAATTTTATTATGTCATTTCGTTATTATAATATCACTTCGTTATTAGTCTACAATCATTTACGATTTGGTTTTTTATTTTGGAACCTTTTTCTTTTTAAATTAAAGATTAATGTTCTTTGCATAAAATGTAAATATCCCCATTACAAACATCAAGACTCAAAAGGGATAACATATCTGCATCTTGTGCATAAAATTGGAATCTTTCAAATGCCTTCTCTAAATCTTGACATAAAAGCAAAAGCTGACTCTCATTCCCACGAAATCATTCTTTCTCTATTGCACTTTTGACTCCCAAATCGGCCTCCACCGTCCTAACTCTAAGGAGCTACGTGGAGAATGTAAATCAGAAATCCAGCGGTCTCCTAGATTGGGTGAGATCTTACGTAGTTACTCACACAAGGTGTTCCTCACAAACCAGGCCTTTGGCCTAGCAGCAGAGAAGAACACCCATACTGTGTGCGTCCTTGGATTCAAACTCATGACCTCTTGTTGACAATCCCAACCCGAGTAACAACTGGACTATGCGCTGGAGGCTTTGACTCCCGAATCTTACAACTCAAAAGAGTGAGGGGTGGGGTGGGGAGGATAAAAATTCTTAGCTCTCTTCTTGATCCTCATCCCTCCACCACTCTTCCATCTATATGAATAGTATATATCTTCCCCTACAGAATAATTCCACCATTGTTAAGAAACTTTTAATAATTTTTTCTTTCTGCGCAGAGCTTCTTACAATGGCAGTGGATATTTGTTCTCCAAGAATCTCATTCTCTCATGATCTCAAGGAACCACATGTTCTTCCAATGGAACACCACAATCAAAGTCCAGATTCATCATTTCTCGATTCCATAGATTTCGATTTCTCCATTGACCATACTTCCTCACAAGATCATCTCTCATCAGCTGATGAATTGTTCAAGAATGGCAAGATGCTTCCTTTCAAGCTCAAGGAAACAATTCCACTTCCCAGAAAACAAACACATTCTTCAAAAGAACCAAAGCATCAAACAGAGCAAAACTCAAGGCATCTGGAGAAGATCCCAGATGAGATCACACAAAAACAGAGTCTAAAAGAGCTGCTTTCTTTAAACCCAGATGAAGATCAAGAAGAAGAAGAAAAGAAGCAGCCATCTTTATATACAAAAATCCCATTTTGGCAATTTAGAAGAAGCACAAGTTTGAATCTTGAGAGCTGCAGAAACTCCACTTTGATCCGTTCGTTAAATTTTCTATCAAGAAGCAATTCAACTGGCTCTGTTCCAAATCCAAAGACATCAGGGGCAGTGCCTAAAGAGATCAAGAAGCAGAATTCGGAGAAAGAGAGACGGATCAAGCATACATCTTCAAATCAATATTACTCCTTTAGTGGATATAGAAGCAATTCTTCATCAGCAAAGAATTACGGGAATGGAGTAAGGATTAGTCCCATTTTGAATATACCTCAGGGATGCATTTCTAGAGGTTCAGTAAGTTGTTGGTTTGGTTTGAGTTCTTTTTTCTGCAATTCTAAGTCCAAAAAGAAGAAATCACAGTGAACTTTTGGATTGTGAATGTTCGTATGTATTTCAGGCCTGTTGCTTTGCTCTACCTTGTCATTAAGATATTCTGTACAGTTTTGTGTGTCGATTGTGTAAATAGATAGTTTCATTATGTATTATACGTATGACATGTTTAGGACCTACACATATTGTGAAAGTTACATCAAACTCCAAGAAAAACATTAAAGAGTTCAAGAATTGAACATTCGCATAAGAAATCAAACAACAAAAAAAAGATAGGCAAAAGATAGCATGCGATGATAGAGAAAATTTTGGAGACGAATTTGCAGTTCTGAGGCCATAACCGCCAGTCTCAGAAGGAATGATCAAATACATGTTGTGAAGAAGATAAAAGCAAAAAAAGACCAAAATGTCCCTCATTTTACTACTGATACAACGGTAGAAGTAATGGCAAATCAATCATTTCGCCATTTTAAATTGCTCACGCCTATTTCTTCATTCTTCTTCTTCACTGCACACTGCGCACGTTTCTGCCTCATCCAGCAATGCCTTCTACTTCCTTAACTGCAGCTCATCCACTTCATCCTCAACTGTATTAATCAATTAATCCTCCCAATCATTGATTGCCACATTAATTTCATGGTACCAATGACATCCCATTACGGATCATGATCAACATCTTGATCACAACTCTCACCTTTAACATCCCCCCTCAAGCGTAGCTAGTCATAAAGATTGTGAATTCTAAGTAAACTTGTCAGCCGTGTCACCCTCTTAGAATCCAAAGCCTTTGTAAATAGATCAGCCAATTGCATCTCTGTACGTATTGCATCAACTTTATTACACCTTCTTGTACTTTGTCCCTTACTACATGGCAATCTATTTCTATATTCTTTGTTCTCTCATGGAAAACAGGATTTTCAGCAATGTAAATTGCACTCTTGCTATCACAAAACACCTCTACTGGTTGTTCATCTCTCAGTCCCAAGTCATTCATAAGATCAAGAAGCTACTGTACCTTGCATGTCACCATTGCCATAGCCCTATACTCTGTCTCAGCTGATGACCTGGAAACTGTCGTCTGCTTCTTTGCCTTCCAAGAAATTAAAGCATCTTCAAAGAAAACACAATACCCTGTGATTGATCTCCTAGTCTCATGACATCCTCCCCAATCAGCATCTACAAATGCCTTTAATTTCAAGTTGCCACTTCTGAGAAATAATAATCCTTGCCCTATGGTACCTTTAACATATCTAAGAAGTCTATGTGCGGCCTTAAGGTGATTCTCAGTGGGACAGTCATGAAACTGACTTAATTGTTGGACTGTAAATAATATCAGGCCTGGTAATGGTGAGATATATGAGTTTGCCTATCAATCTCCTGTAGTGTGTTGCATCTGCCACCACTGGAGAATCCTTGCGTGTCAGGCTAAGATGGCTCTCCATTGGACTTTTAGCTGGTTTGGCCTCTAAGAAACCAGCCTGCTCCAGAAGCTCTAAAGTATACTTACTTTGGTTCACACTAATGCCCCATTTAGCCTAAGCCACTTCAATGCCCATAAAGAACTTGAGAAGACTTAAGTCCTTAATTTGGAAAGCCTAATGCAATGCCTATTTAACCTCAACTATAATGCATTCTTCATCAGATGCCACTATGATATCATCAACATACACTAGGAGTACTATAAACTTTGTCTCAACAGTTTTGGTGAAGAGAGTATAATCACACTTAGATTGATTAAAACCCATTGATAACAGAAATCTGGTTAGAGTTGCATTCTACTCCTTACTAGCCTGCTTTAAACCATAAAGGAACTTGTTGAGCTTACAAACCATATTTGGACCACCTACTGACAGACCCGGAGGAGGCAACATATAGATATCTACATGTAAATCACCATGTAAAAAGACATTATTAACATCAAGCTGATGAAGGTTCCAATGAAATCTGGCTGCCAATGCCAATATAATTCTAACAGTTGTCATCTTTGCAACCGGGGAAAATGTGTCCATGTAGTCTATACCATATTGTTGGGTATATTCCTTGGCAACTATGCTGGTTTTATGCCTTTGTACAGTGCCATCTGCCTTCAACTTCACCTTATACACCCATCTGCAACCAATGGCCTTCTTATCTGCAGGTAAAGGTACCACAGTCCATGTAACATTAGCCTCCAATGTTGCCAATTCAGTAGCCATAGCATCCTGCCATACAGATAAACTAGAAGCTTCTGCATAATTATTAGGCTCAGGATGTGCATTTAAACTCAAGATATATGACTTGTATTTTGGGGCCAATGATGCATAAGTCATGATCTTGCTGAGTGAATGAGGAGAAGTACGTTTTGGAACTTGATCAGGAAAAAATACAGTGTTACAATGATAATCTTGTAAGTAAACAGGTACTCGTTTGTTTCTGTGTGGTCTGTCATGAGGCATTAGGCTTGAAATGGGAAGCAACTATATAGAGATATTGCCACCTTGCACATGCATATTATAGTTATCAGACTGAGAATATGGGCATTCATGTGAGTTTATAGATGTATCAGGATTTAGAGATGACTAAGGATTCGTATGGGTAGGATTTGATGAGGACTGAGAAATTTGAGAAGGTGACTTGTTATTATCTTTATATTGGTTGGATTCTGGATGAATAGGATTTGCTGAATAGTATGGTTCAGTTTCAAAGTAGGAGGTTGAACAAGGCATGGAATCTGGTATGTTTAAAGTTTCAGAGGCGAAAGAATTCTGGGACAGAATAGAAATGTGGTTTCAAAGAAGGTAACATCTCTGGATATATATACACATTTGGTATCAAGGTCTTGCAGAATGTACCCTTTTGTATTGTGAGGTAAACCTAGGAATACACTTTCCTTGGCTCTTGCAGCAAATTTCTCTTTATGCTTTTGGGTGATGGTGCCAAAAGACAGGTAACCAAATACTCTAAGATCTTTGTAGGATGGAACTGTTCTGTATAACACCTCATATAGGGTTTTTTGATGAAGGATAGGTGTGGGTGTGATATTTATGAGATAAACTAAGTGTTGAACACAAAATCCCCAACATGAGGAAGGAAGGTGTGATTGAAGCCTAAGTGTTCTTGCTACAGTCAAGATATGTTGGTGTTTCTTTCAATTTCACCATTCTGCTGTGGTGTATTAACACAACTTATTTGATGTACTATGCCATGGTCAGCATAAAATTGATTCATCATGAATTTTGGTCCATTATCAGTTCTAAATATCTTTATTTTTGCATCAAACTAGACTGAAACGTATTGGTAGAAACTTTGAATGATGGATCTAGTCTCACTTTTGGATTTCATCAGATAGACCTCACAGTATCTGATGTAATCATCTATAACAATAAGAACGTAGTATTGCTTATACATTGTAGTGTACTTATATGGTCCCCAAACATCCATGTGAACAAGAGAAAACAGGCCTGAAGCTACAAACTCAGAGATAAGAAAAGGTGTCCTCTTCTGTTTAGCAAGAGGACAAACAGTACATTGTAATGAAGGATTAGGGGTTACAAGAAGATCTATTTTATGGATTTCTTTTATTCTTGGGTTGGACATGTGGCCCAGCCTTGAATGCCACAGAAACACATCTGAAGAGGTGACATCATGTGCCAAAGGAGTGGAGAGGTTACAGGAAATGTGTCTGACTACTGGTTTGAGGGTTCTATGAAGATAATACAAACCTTGATCTACCTCAGCTGAACCAATTGTGTTCTTGGTTCTGAGGTCCTGACTCAAGCAAGAATTAGACTTAAAAACAACTTTAAACAGATTTGAATGTGTGAGTTTGCTCAGAGATATAAGGTTGAAAGCAAATGCAGGAACATAGAATACATTGGTAAGAGTCAAATGTGGATTCACTTTCACTGTGCCTATGTGTGTGACTTTGGCAAGGGATATTGAGAATGTTGTGTTTGAATTATTTTCAAAAGCATGATTTTAAGTGTTAAATGCTTAAAAGTATCACTTAATATTATAAAAGTATCAAAAAGTTGAAACAAAGTTGAAATAAGTGAAAAAGTGACGTCAATCTCTCAGGTAGAGACACGTAGATCGATCGATGTACATCATCCCCTAACATGATCGGTCAATGTTGGACAGAATAGAACCAAAAACTTATGGTGAGACGTCGATCTCTCACGTGGATCGATCGACGTACGTCAGCCCCTCATGTGGATCGATCGACGATGTCAGCCCCTCACATGGATCGATCCACGCCTCACAGAATCAAAAACAAAACTTTTGGTGAGACATGGATCTCTCAACTGCAGGGACGTCGATCGATCGACGTATACATCAGTCTCTAAAATTGAGACATGGATCGATCGATCTGTAGAATTCTGAAAAATTTCTCCAACATATGACAAACTAATACTCTTTTTATATATACATGATCTTCTTTGCATGTAATGAGTTTTTAAACATTCCATATATGTTTATCATATTTCATTACTTGATTTTATGTGTTTATGAGTTCATATATGCATGTGTTATATCACTAACTTGCTAAGTTATTACAACTTACCACAAGGGCAAAAGAGTATGTTTGAGTTTTTCAGGGTCTTATCAAATGGAGAATGTCCATATGCATGAAATTACAAAGTTGGATATCTCTACACCCTTTTGACATATTTGGTGCTCAAGGGTATTTTGTCATATTGGTGCTCAAGGGATTTTGTCATTTACACAGATTTATTTTTTGTGTAATGCTAAATGGTTTCCCTATGGATGACTCTTATATCATATTCATGATCTTCATATTATTCTTGGTGATTCATGAACTTCATATCTATATTAACCATATATGCTAGTTTTCGGTTTTCTCGGACTTCTTATGTTGTGACATTTATTTTGTCACATTATATTGTCATCATGGTTTATCGTACATATTTTGAGACTTATTTTATTATTTTCGGATGTATATTGGTCAAAAAGCTGAGAAACAATAGGCCACATGAAGGAGAGAAAAGTGGAAGTAGTTGGGTCAAATGGTATATTTACTATGCAGCTGATTCTCACTATTATCCAGCATTATTATCTACTTTCTTTATTTTGAACATTAAAAATTCATATATGTGTACTTGAGGTGGACACCAAACTTTGACATATGAGCAAGACTACATCACAAGGACCAACAAAAAATCCAAGATGACATGTTGGCAAGGAGTTGCATACTTGGCCCTAGGTGGTATAAATTTCGGTTTTAGCAGCTGTATTTTGCAGATTTGTCAGCCATTATCCTTCCAAAGTTGTTGAAGAGGTTGAGCAAAAGGTGGAAGAAGAAGTGGTCATCCAAACCACTTGATCTTTTCTGAAAATTCCTGCAGAAATTTCAGCATTCAAAATGGTCCAATCACATGTCTTGAAGGTGCCAACTAATCAAGGTGATGAGGTGGTCTTCCAATCAAAGAAGACAATGAGATTGATGATATGGAAGGTGACATGTGGGCATCCTAATCCACAAGGGGCTGCTCACACCTATAAATAGAAGTGGAGTTGAAGAAGGAAGAACACCACTTGAAGCTATCTTCTTCTCTTATATTCTTCTTCTCCATTCTATTCTTGTTCTTGCAGCTGATGTTATAGGTGATTTTGATTGTTATTGTGCTGCATACACACCTCTTGTACTCGTAAAATTGTAATTGATTAGCCATTCTATAAGGCTATATCAATAGGTGGTGAGGTGATTACATTCTTGAGATTGTAAGGTGCTGTGATCAAGTCTTGATTAGGGTTGGTGTATAACCCAAGAATCAAGTACTTTGTAAGTTGTAATGTATTATTCCCATAGTGAAAATCCAAGGAAAGGTGTTCTTGGGACTAGAGTAGGTCACATTGCCGAACCAGGATAATTCTTGGTGTCTTTGTCTTCTTTACTTTTGTGCCCGTTTTTCACTGTTTCTGCACTGAACTTCTAAAATCCTAATAAAATAAAAAACGTTTTCAAAAATTCTGATTTTTGGTGTCAAATAACTTCAGACTGTTAGCTTTCATTTTCAATAAGAATCACTTGATTTGAGCAAAGAAAAGTTAGTCAAACAGTCATTGCAAATTAATCGCAAATTTGTCAGGAAAACCGACCTGTCTTTAAAGTTTTACAATTCTATATTATTTAGCTAAGATAATTGATCAAGGTTTTTTGGAAACATAAATTGTACTTCCTATGCTTTGTTTTGACATAAATATCACACATTTTGGATAAGTACACAAGAGTTCTAGTTTTTCTAAATTGAACAACTTTTCTATCATGTTCTGAAAAATCTGTGAGACTAAAAGTTTTTACCTTTTTGAATAGTCAAATGACTTTGGATTTCTCTTAAATTTTTACAGGAGTTATAAAACATTTTCAAGTTGATTTCTGGAAAGTTTCAAAGGTTTTGAAGTTTTACACAAAGAGAAACAATTTTTTTAAAGGCAGACTCTGATTCTGAAATTTATTGAATCAGTTTTCAGAGGAGTTTTGAAAAGTTTTGTTTAATAGTGAAATTTCCGCTAACCACTATTCACCCCCTCTCTAGTGGTGTTTATTGCAGGTGTCACGGTCATTTGTCAGGTAATTCAACAGAGATAGAATTGACTGAAGTGCAAGACTCAAAAAGGCTGATGCAAGAACAAACATGATCTTTTGCCCCAAAATCCAATACCCATACATTTGAATTTAATTGCAATGCCTTACCTGATTCATTTGCAGAAGCCACAGTTTGTTGTGCTGACATGACAACATGGCATATACCTGTGTTGCTTGGCACCATAGCAACACTTCTACTGGTGCTTTCTTGACGCTCCTGCAGCAAATGAATCAACTGAGCGTATTGATCCTGGGTCAAACTAGGTGACATCACATTTTCTTGACCCTGTATCTTATTACAGTCTGCCTGACTCATTCCTTCACCATGCGGATTTCCATCATTGTCATTACTGACCATGTTCACTTGAGTTTTGGACTTAAATCCTAGAGGATATTCATGCTTCTTGTAGCATTTATCAACAATATGCCTTAGAATTGCTTTGGTAAGACCTTGGCACACCTCACTCCTGACCTCTACCAGCATACTTATTATTACCATTAGGAACAAAGGAGTTATTTCTAGGTGCGTTGTTTACCTTCATCACTAATGAAGGATTGTTGTTAAAGTGTCCCTGAGCACCAGAGTAATTCAATTTCCTCTCCGATTTCACTGCCACAGCAAATGCAGTTTTCAAATTTGGTAATAGAATAGACAGGAGGACTTGTGACTTCGCAGCCTTGAATTCATCATTCAAACTTTTCAAAAACTTGATCACACAGTCATTTTCAACAAATGTAATAATTTCTACTGTGAGATTATAAGTACATTTACGACATGAACAAGCAGGAATGGATCTGAGGATTAGCCATTCCTCCCAAACGCTCTTAAGCCTAGTATAATATTCGGTTACGCTGCTACTTTCTTGTTTAATGGCATAAAATTCCTCTTGTAAATCAGAAAGCCTAAAGGAATTAGCATTTCCATATCTAAACTTCAAATCATTCCATATTTCAACTGCAGAGTCTAACCATACAACACTCTGTCCAATATTTGGAATTAAGGAGTTTACCAACCAAGAGGCTACCATGTTGTTAGCCTTAAGCCACACATTTTACTTGCGAGCGTTCTCTCCAGGCTTCTCAATCGATCCGTCTAGAAATGCAATTTTATTCTTTGATTCCAATGCTCTTCTCACAGATCTACTCCAGCTGTGATAATTGTTTCCATCAAGCAACGGCTGAACCAACGCCATGGACGAATTATCTCTTGGATGAATAAAATACGGATCATCCGCAGGATCAATAGAAGAATTGGATGTAGAAGCAGACATTGGATTGTTATTGTTTATATTCGACGCCATAAAAGTTCCAAAGTTCATAGACTATTGCTCTGATACCATGTAAAAGTTACATCAAACTCAAAGAAAAACATTAGCGAGTTCAAGAATTGAACATTCGCACAAGAAATCAAACAAACAAAAAACAAACAGGCAAAAGATAGCACGCGATGACAGAGAGAATTTTGGAGAAAACTGCTTGATGAATTTGCAGTTCTGAGGCCATAATCGCCAGTCTCCGAAGGAACTAGCAAATACATGTTGTGAAGAAGATAAAAGCAAAAAAAGACCAAAATGTCCCTCATTTTACTACTGATACAAAGGTAGAAGTAATGACAAATCAGTCATTTCGTCATTTTAAACTGCTCCTGCCTATTTCTTCCTTCTTCTTCTTCACTGCATACTGCGCACGCTTCTGTCTCATCCAGCAACGCCTTCTGCTTCCTTAACTGCAGCTCATCCACTTCATCCTCAACTGTATTCATCAATTAATCACCCCAATCATTGATTGCCACCGTAGTTTCATGGTACCATTGACATCTCGTTACGGATCATGATCAGCATCTTGATCACAACTCTCACCTTTAACATATATCATATAGTAAAACTATTAAAATTAGAATAGAAGAAAAAGATACAAAACTGGAGAGAATATTAGATCAGCATGAGAATTGCTTAACAATCTTTCATTCCCCTTTTGGGGCGTTGGGGGGGGGGGTGATGGGTAGGATTGCCCTAAATTACCTTGGGAGGCAAAGTAAAGGTTGTCACATTATTTGGATATGTGAAAAGACAGGAAGGAGAACATATGCTGAATTTTCGTCAAATAGAAAGATATTGTATGTTTTATAGAGAAACAATTTGCCGCATATAGATAAAATTGGGGTACGGATGTATGATATGAATAAAGGAGTTAATGCTTAACAAATTATTATTATTATTATATTATTATTTTATTATTATTATTATTATTATAATAATAATATAATAATAATATTATTATTATTATTATTATTAATTTTTTTTTTGTGGTGGTGGTGAAAGAACCTTAAGTTAATTTAAAGAAGTGAAGGGGAGAGAATCAAGAATGAATACTGAATATGTCGTCGTCGTCGTTATCATCATCATTCGTATCCAGTATATTTTAACGACAGTAAAAACTATCGCTAGAGTCTGGGGAATGTAAGTGGCAGGCAAACAATACCTCTGTTCCAAGGAATAGAGAGTTTGCTTCCAGTGAGACCTCCGACTTTATATGTATCTGCATACATGATACAATAATATAGATATGATGTGCTAGTGTGTTAGTGATGGAATTCAGGAAATACAAAGAGGAGACTGTCGATATTAAAATACACATAACGTGTATATGTACATATAATGCAAAACAACAATAAAACATAAACAAACAAGTGCAAAGTCAACCTAAAGTGTAGGTAGTGTCTACGCATATCTACGTCTCTAAATATACTCTAAGGTGCCCCTATATATGACCTATACCTCGTTAACCTTAATCTTATGTCTCCATGAACTCCTATTCTGGACCATGTCCCCAGGGAGGTGCAAATTTAGTAGGTCGTGCATAATCTGCTCATCCCAAGTCAGTTTGAGCCTGCCTTTACTCCTGTTCCCCTCTACAATGATACTTTCAATTGCTTTAACCGACGCCATTGTCTGTCTCCGCTTGACATGCCCAAACCATTTCATTCTTCCCTCTCCTATCTTATCTGCTATACTAGCCACCCCTAACCTTTCTCGAAACACCTCGTTTCTGATCCGGTCTAACCTTGTATGCCCACACATCCACCTCAACATCCTCATCTCTGCCACTCTCTTGATGGCCAACCCATATAGCAGAATACTGAAATATGTCAAAGTTTGAAAATGTTTTGCGAGTTTAATTTGTTAAAAAGAAGGTCATAGTCCTATATACGGGTGTGTAGTTAAGAATACGGCATATCAATATAAAAGAATCACATGATTTAGAACGAAACACAACGTGGCTGTAGTATTTGGTGAAAGAGATGAGGGAAGGGTTCATACTTAATACGTGTCGAAATATTTGGAAAATCTGTGAAAGAGAAGAGTTCAGAATTGAAGTGTCAAAATATTGGGCGGGTGTTGATAAATGAAATAGTGAAGAAGAAATAATGGAGAATTAAAAATAAAAACAAACATTATTTATTGAAACAGTATTTTTTGTAATTGAAAGAAACTTGTTTAGGCGTTTGTACTGTCAATTGAGACCAACATAAACGATCTGGCTAATGCACTAAACAACAACAAGATTACTCTATTGCCTTAGAAGCTCCTTCTATGGCAAAGTATGGGGAAGGGTCGAATGTATGCAACCATACTCATGTGTTAAGAACACACAAAGATTGTTTTCCGATGAACCATAATAAAAATTGCGTCGATCTGTATCGGTTAACTGCTACTTCATAATATAAGATGCGTAACTAATTTAGTGAGTGCGTAACTAATTTAGTGAGTCATTTTGTTTTATTCTATTATATTCCAAAGTCAAGGAATAGTGTGTCTAACTCTAATGAATATGTATTAAATGAGTTTATAAAAACTTTTCAAACTATCTTATCCCCTAAAATATGATAGGATGTTGTTTCTTTCTTTCTTCTGTAACTATTACTTTAAAACCTTTACACCTTTTCTTTTATTTTTTTTTGGTTGGAATTATCTACTTAATTTAACTCACAACTGAACCTTATCATCTCTTCCAGATCCTCCAACATATCTCATGGATTATTAACAGGAGAAGGGACAAGAGAAGCGTATTCTCCTTCTTTCATGTATCCATACATAAATTTGATTTTCTCTAGATGTCATAAACTTTTGGAAATGGGAAGCTAGGGGTGGAGAGGAGAGTGGTAGGCTAACTTTTTGAACTTTCATTTACTGAAAAGTGAAGAACTTCGTTTTTCTTCTCTTTTGCCTGAGAATAGAAGGGATAATTCTCTTTGGATGGGGTTACAATCACATATATGGGTGTCGTTTTTGTTGCTTTTGGACATGGGTTATTCTTCTTGGTTTGTATTTTTCTTGATACAGAGATCTGCATGCATAAATCAAAGGTTTGTCTAAAACCTAGATCTATAACAAGTATTGTAGAATTGAATCAATGATTGAGGTATCTTCTTTATATTCACTTTTCAATTCAAAGGACATACTTTACTGCTGTAACATCTTTCACATCTAATATGATAAAACCCACAAGCAATATACATATAGAGACACACACATAGAGACATATATATATACACATACACTCGCATACATATACATACATAATACATATATACATATGAATATACTCAAATAAACATATATATACACACACACACACATACACTCTCATACATATACATACATACATACACACATATATTATAATATATATATACATATGCATATACTCAAGTAATTATGATGAAATGCATATATGTATATATGTATAAACTCATATATACATGTATATAGTATACATTTAGATACATATATTTTTTTTATATAAACGGAAGGAACCTTCCGGTCTTTATTTATTCAATAAATATCCCGCGTTAAATGACCGAGGGCAGCCGTTTACTACAACTAGAAAAAAGAAAAAACGAAATCAAATGATCCTTCACGGAACATGAGGCATGCTAATCACACTATAGTTCAAAAGAACGATGACTTCCCCGTCTAGTAACCATTGATGACGGTGGAGGTGGTAGAAGGTTCTTCTGAGCTCTGCGCTTTTTCTGAGATAGTCCGCCAAGAAGAGTCCCGCCACCAGTCGATGTCATTGGACAATCCATATCATCTGCCGCAATGAGCAAACTCTCACGTATATAGTCATTCCCTTTGCGCCGATTAGATGAGCGAGATGCTTCATTGTCCGAACCTACTGCAAGATCAACATCATCTTCCTCCCCCCGAAAGTGGTCTTGATAAAATTGTTCAATTAAAGGATCATAATCAGGGAAGGAAGGAGGGTCACTGGCTGGCAATATCGCCAGTGGCGCTGGCAATGCGATTTGAATGGATTGAATTTGAACATCCGGAGCCACTTCAGAGGTTGAGTTCATCTCTTGAACATGCTGTACATTTGCGTCCGAAATCTCCAAGGGTGGAGGAGATATGCATACTGCTCCCTCTCCTATATTAGATTTCTCGGTATGGTTAGATAGTGTAGCAGAGCAGGATGTATTCATCTGCTGCTCATCCTGCTGCTCTTGAACATCCAATGTTGGCGACACTAATAGTACGGGACTTAAATCTGCAGTCAACCGAGAAAAAAATCTGCAATGTAGATGTTTCCGCAATAGTCGTAAGATTTTGTGATTCCTTGTCAAGAATGGGTTGAGCTGTTGTCTCCTGTAGTGCTTCCCTGCCATCACCATCCCCTGCCCCAACATCAACCAATTCCTGCTGTAGAGTCTCCTTAGAATCTGTATGAATTCTCGAGTCTCGACCGGATGCTGATTAGGATTAGAATCTCCAATAGGTTGCTCTCCAGCCTCTTTCTAAATATTTCCTTTAGGAATCCAAACCTCACTCTTTCCTGCATTCTTTATCGGATGCGTTGGGGCCTTCCCTTCTCCACAGGAACCCACTGAATGGCCAAAACGACGGCATTTGCTGCAGTATCTAGGGAGATCTTCATGCACAACTACTTGAAAGAAAGAATGCTCTCCACAATCTATAAATATCTTAGATGGTAAATCCATGGTGACATCCACTTCAACACAAAACCGCGCCACAGAGGGACGATGAAAACTTAAGGTAGCCGGTCCATCTTTAACGGGGTACCAATCAACTTTGCAATCTCATATAACGTACGATAATCATGGAGATGAATTGGAAGACCCTCAAGTGCCACCCACACCGGGACAATTGGGGTATCCAGACATGGATCAAAAGAAGGAGTCCATTTCGTGACCTTCATATCATATCCCTGAAAACGCCAATGACGACGATAAAAGAATCGCGTATAATCATCTTTGTTAACAAAGTTTAGCAGTACATGTCCCTCATCAAGGAGACCAATATTAACTGAACCTTTGAACCCAATTCTGTCAATCGAGGCGTGCAAACCTGCCATAGATGGCCTGCCATGCCAAAAGGCTCCAACCAGGGCGTACTTGAAGCGATTTGCAACAATGGCAATTTCATCTTGCGTAAATGAAACAGCAGGGTATCCTTTATAGCGTCCCATCTCACGCGATGGGAATCTGCCTGCAATGGCAGACGATACCATAGCCGCAAATGATTTGGAGAGTGGCGACGGTTCCATCTCAGACCAAATATGAATTCAAGACCAGTAGTAAATGATAATGTAACATTACAATTGAAAAGGTTGAAACTTTTGCAAAATATGGGGCCGCTAAAACCCGTAGAACTTGTCGTAAAGAAACCAAAAATGAAGAATCGAAACAATTACCAGTGGAAGAAGTGAAATCCAAAATGAAGTCTTGATTGCAGAAATCGAACGGCGTTGTGATTGAGATAGAATAATCGCGCGATGTATATTCCGAATAGTGCAGAATTGCCTGTAGATCGCAAATAAAAAATATATGAAAAGAAGGAATCGAAGTGAAGCAGAAGTGATCGCCGGCATCAGTGCTGACAATCGCCTTTGAGCGCCGCCGCTGATATTTTTTAACTGTTAATATAAATATATATATATCACACACACACACACATTTAGATACATATATAATATATATATACACTCATATATATTAACGCGTAGTGCTTCGCACATTATTCAGGGAAGTTCCTCTACTCAACCTCAATGAATATATTAATATGGAATGTTCGCGGCATGCGTGGTTCAATGCCCCGCTTACGCATGTTGACACACGATCATAAATTGCATCTTCTAGCTTTGATAGAACCTAAGCACGCTCCTTCACAGATAATGAGTTATGGCTTACGTCTTGGTTTCTCTCAATCTTTTGTTTCACAGTCTAAAGATATTTGGTTTTTCTGGCGCGATCATGAGTTCCGTTTGGTTGATGTGCAGGATGATAATCAGGTGGTCCATTTACATTAACTTCTTTATTATTGCAACATACATTTGCTCTTTCTCTGGTCTATGCGAAGCATACACCCATTCAGCGTCGGTTGCTTTGGCAAGCTTTGTGTGATTTCAACGCCACAGTGAGTATACCATGGCTAGTTGGGGGTGATTTCAATATTTTCCGTTCTCTGGAAGATCACAGTGACAGGTCTACTCCAGCGGTGGCCTCGTTACAAGATTTCAATGAATGTATCGAAAGCTGCTCTCTTATGGCTCCTCCATATCACGGTACCCGTTTTACATGGATCGATGGGAGGGGGCTAGGTCGAGTTCGAAGGAGGTTAGATTGGATTTTTATAAACTCTTTGTTTCAAGATTGGTTTGAAAATCTGCAGTTAACTCATTTGCCTCAGACAACATCGGATCACACCCCACTTCTAATGCAATGCAAATCAGCTGTTTCCCCATCGCGACGCTCATTTCGTTTTTTGGATGCCTGGTTGCATCATTCAGATTTCCATTCATATGTTCAAACCGCATGGCAGTCTTATCCAACAACTGGAGGTATGCGTGGGTTTTACGCTAAGTTATTTGCCCTAAAAAAGGATATTCAGAGGTGGAACAAAGAAGTCTTTGGTAATATCTTCAGCACTCTAAAACATGCTGAAGATCTGCTGAATGCCGCGGAACATCAGTGGGATGCCACACCCACGGAAGCTAATCGGCAGGCATACTATAAGGCTAAAGCAGAATATTTACTTGCCTCAAACTATGAAATGCATTTTTGGAAGCAAAAGGCAAGGGTTAAATGGTTACGGGAGGGAGACGCTAACACAAAATTTTCACTCTCTGGTTAAAGGCAGACGTGCGCAGCTTCGTATTCAGCAAATTCGAAATTCTGAGGGCATACTCCTTAACTCCCAGGATGACATTATGGATTCTGCGGTGGAGTTTTACACCCGCTTATTTGCGTGCGAGGAAACATACACTCATTCAGAGATTCTATCCTACATCCCACGTGTTCTTACAGCACAAGATAATGTTATGCTTACACAACTTCCAACTGAAACAGAGGTGAAGGCCGCTGTATGGAGCTTAGATCCTCACAGTGCAGCAGGACCTGATGGATTTCATGGTACGTTTTTCCGTTCATGCTGGTCGTTTATACATTCGGATGTTTTAAAAGCAGTACAGGAATTTTTTCTAGGGGTTCCGCAACCGGCGGTCATGGCTGGGGCTTTGATTACGTTGATTCCTAAGATACAATCTCCACAAACATTTAGCGATTTTCGTCCCATTTGTCTAACGAATTTTTTGAGTAAGGTCTGCACTCGGATTTTGGCCACACGATTGGGTACGCTTCTGCCACAACTAATATCCCCGGAGCAAACGGGTTTTTTGCCAGGACATGATATCTCCACACAGGTATTGTTAGCTCAGGAGATGATACACGTGATGGATAAAGGGGGCTCTCAATTATGTTTGAAATTGGATATGATGAAGGCATTCGACAGAGTCAGTTGGGAATACTTGGAACTTCTATTGCGGCAATTCGGTTTTTCAGATTTTTTCATCCGTGTGGTTATTAACCACCTAAGTGCCACACGCTTGTCAGTGCTAATTAATGGTCAGCCATCCCCCACGTTTCGCCCATTTCGAGGAGTAAAGCAGGGGGATCCACTATCCCCATTGTTATTTATATTGTCATCTGAAGGTTTTAGCAGGGGTCTAAAGTCCCTTTCGGCAGCCAGGCACATTCACTCTTTTCGTCTGGGACGTGTTCCGCTAGCTCACACACTTGGCTTATGCTGACGATTTGCTCATTTTTCTCCGAGGTACACTGCGAAACATACAACGTTTTAAACTATTCTTAACTCAATACGACTGCATCTGGCCAAAGGTTAATTATCATAAGAGTACCATCATCACTTCATCCCATGTTACATTGCCACAACAGAGAAGATTTAAGGAAATTCTTGGTATGCGTTTATCCTCTCTCCCATTGCGATATCTTGGGTCATATCTCCACAAAGGTATCAATAGGGCTCGGTATTGCACATCATTGATCCAACACATGGAAGCGCGTTTGCATGGGTGGCACACACGGCTTCTTGACCATGCAGGTCGCTTGGTCCTGCTCCAATCTGTGATAGCCGCTCTCCCATTACATATTCTAGCTGCGGGGGGTTTGCCCAAATCAGTAATCCGTCTCATTCACAGGAAAATGGCTTCTTTCTTTTGGGGCAATCGCCATCATTGGGTATCTTGGTCCAGGATCGCACAACCGCTTGATGAAGGAGGGATGGGCCTTCGTGACCTTATTTCACTACAAAAGGCATATCATTGCAGAATTTGGTGGTCATATCATAAAAACGACACATTATGGAGCTCTATATGCACATGAAATATGGTAGGCGAGGAGATTTTATACCAAGACTCCCGGACTCACCGATATGGAAATTAATCTGTCGTATACACCCTGTAGGAATCTCGCACACGACGGGTGCCGGACAATTCCTGTCATGGACTCCATCATCCACTGGTGAGTTTCGCTAAAATCGGCTTACACTATTTGCCGCACTTCTGTCTCAACGCAATTGTCATCCAAGTTTATTTGGTTTAAACACCATTCACCATCAACGAAATTGCTGTTGTGGCGTATCTTCAACTCTGCACTACCTTTTGAGGACTATCTTGGCCATTATGCAGTGATACGTCCGACGCAGTGTCCCTTCTGTCGGCACGCTTCTGCCTCAGTTGCTCACGTCTTTATGCACTGTGAGTGTATTTCACCAATCTGGGCTTTTTTCTCTTCGGAGCTACGGGTACTGCTGCCGACACAATCAACGCTTCGGCAATATTTACTCATGGTGGTTTCGCTCATTTAAATCTTCACTCTCTGGGGTATTAAAAATTATTGTTCCAGCTCTCACTGTCCTAAACATCTGGAAACACTATGCGCAGCTTATATATGGGGATTCCACATCCTTCTCGACTACTAAGTTACGACATGCGATACATTTTGACATTAATATCTGGATTCACAAGGTTCAGGGGACCAAGCTTACTGCTGGTACAACTATTTCTCTCTCCTGGATCCCGCGCATTCGGTCTCCTCGCCTAAAGGTTGTTCGTGGAAATGTCCGCCCTCTGGTCGTTTTAAACTTAATGTGGATGCTGCCGTGGGAGCGCGTTATGCTGCAGGTGGCGCATTATTACGCAATCATCATGGGGAGTGTGTGCGCGCCGTATCCTTCCTCCTGCCGTGCTGCACGCCATTATTGGCAGAAATCCAGGCGACATTATTTGGTCTCTTATATTTTCTTCCTTTATAGCGCACTATTATTCTAGAATCTGACTGCGAGACTTTGGTATCGAGATTGAAATCCACACAGCCCATCTTTGGCAATTATCACCTGGGCCAATTGCATTCGCTACTTCAGGCTAATCACTTGTCAATCGCACATGTGTATCGTGAAGCAAATATGCCAGCTCATTACTTAGCTCAACACGCTATGCTTCACCCAGAGACAGCCTCCTTTGATAGTCAGCACTTGCCTTCGATGGTCCGTGCTGCTTTATTACTCGATCTCACCACTGCAAGTTTGCGCATGGATTGATCATCAAGTCCTCCGAATGGATTGGCGCATATTCTTATCCTCTGCCTGTGCTCATATAAGTGCAGGCAGACCTGGTACGTTTTCTGTATTCCTTCATCTACTCATCATTGCCGTTCACATTACATATGCACACATTTTTCTTCCACTCATCTTGCTTTCACGATGTGAGGGACCGAGGACGATTCGAGGCTATGAAGGCCGAAAGTATACTAATGTCTTCCAATGGGATTGGCTCACACATGCTATCGCTGCCTGTACTCTTGTCAGTGCAGGCAGCTTTGGTGAGCTCATCATCTTGGTATTATATTTACAAAATATGACTTTGCTGTGTATATTTGATGCCTTTTTTGGTAATGCTGCTGCATGGGCGTTTTGGTGTCTTACGCATTCGTTGGACGCTGATTGCTTGAATTTTCGTACGGATTGGCTCATCTTCTGCTTCCCTACCTGTGCCTCTATGGGTACAGGCAGACCGGGTATGTTTTACACTCTTGAGGCTGGTGTCCTTTCATTACTTTGCACAACTGTGCCTCACGTATGTTGTGGTTTGTATGTTGCATGGACGACTCTGTCTGGTTTCTTTCCACGAGAATGCTGTATGTGCTGCCAAAGGAATTCGGACGTTGTTAGGGGGCCCTCTCACTCTTCTCCGCCGGCAATTTCTGCTGACATATATGTTATCATGTCGGGTGCTTGATCACGTACTGGGGATGCTACACACTCAGATGTCAAAAGTTGCCAGATCATTGTATTTCATTTGTTTCATACTAGATATCTATGATAGTCGTATAAATATGTACGCTTTTTCCTTCGCCAAGGTTTTATCCACAAGGGTGGTTTTACTTGGCAAGGTTTTAATGCGGCATATCGTATATGACTGGAGATATATTATCATTAGTTCTTTAATTCATAGATTTGCATACTCGGACGCTTTGAACAACGGTTTTCCTCCGCCATAAGTGAGGTTTTTCTCCTAAAAATCTTTTGTTAAAAAAATATATATACATATATATATCATATATATACATATATATTTCTTGGCAAAAATTGAATATTTTATTAAGAAAACCTCATTTGTGGCAGAGGAAAGCTGTAATACATTGAATATATATAATAGCTATTGGTGAAACAACAACTAATGCTATTCCAAAGTACAATAACTATCCAAAAAATTGAATAAGGGAATGCAGCAATCAACCATATATGATATGTCGTATTAAAACCTTGCCAAGGAAAACCACCCCTATGGAGAAAACCTTGGCAAAGGAAAAACGTGCATATTTATATGGTTGAAATGTTTGATACAATGGGAATCCATAAGCAAAAGAAGAAATGGTGTAAAAGTAAGCCGAAGAAAGTGAGCCTGCAACAGAAAGTCTGACGTCCAGGAGAATCAAAGTAGCATAGCCAATGTAAAGCCCATGGTGATGGGCATATGAAAATACTGCGATAGTCCATAAATATAAGTGACCAAGGTAGGTAATCAGCTTGTGGAGCATGAAGCCCGCAGAGGATGCGCGCAACAACGAGCAGTGACCCATGCAAACATAGTGTGGGGAAGTGAGCAAGTGCATAAACCAAATAGTAAACAAGAGATATAGCCTAACAAGGAAAGAGAAGTACCCATATTGCACAAAAAAACTAGGGCAGCAAAAAGCACACTACAAAATTCATAGGGATCAACATAAACAAATACCCATGTTGCACAAAAAAACTAGGGCAGCAAAAAGCACACTACAAAATTCAAAGGGATCAACATAAATGTAGTAGTAGATATTACCCAGTTGTCTGCGTCATTGTATGACACAGGCAACTACACAAAGCTGATGCTGTGGGATGATATCCCCACTGCTATGGCCGAAAATAGGAGGTGGAAGAATCCGTATGAATAGCAGCTGTAACATTAGGTGGTAAGTCTCCAGATGTCTGAAATGTAGAGACACTAGGATGTAATTGTCCATGTTGAACCAAGAAATGTGCAGCCGTAATTAGTCTGCCATGCCACGTGTGTGATAGTACCATCGCACGATATAAGAAATGTACGTATCACAGCTGGGACGTGAAAGTGAGCGTAGTCAACAACCTCAATCAAATCTACCTTCAAATCAATATTGTGAAGTCTCTGGGTGAAATAGATTACTACCAATATAGCAGCCTGCAACTCTGTCTGAAACGGAGAAGAAATCGGAAGATAAAAATCAATAGCACCACAAAACCGCCAGTCTGAGTCCCGCACCACGGCTCCACCCGAGGCCAAGAAAGAGCCAAGTGATGCATCAACATTTAACTTGAATCGACTAGAGGGAGGTGCAAGACATCGCACAACCATCGGTCACCGAGTGCGAAGTCGAGGAGAGAGTCCATGAGTAATTAAATGCGGATCTACTGAAGCATGTTTAGTTCTAGCTTGACTTTGACACCATACATAGATTTGATGGCGGATCATCTCATGCAACTATGTCAACGATCATCGTTCATGTCCAAAAATAAGGGATGTGTATGTGCGCCAAATGCTCCAAAGAATTATACCAGGTGCCACAATACGCAAACATCCTCTGAATGTATTGCCACGTGATGATGTCCACCAAGCGAATAAATATTGCCTCAATGTATATTCAAGTGGCGGTGGACCATCCAAAATAGCAGCACAGTAGGTCCAAATTTGCCAAATAAGAACACAACGAAAAATAGATGCTCAATTGTCGCCAAGGACGATCGACAAAAGGGACAACAAGTGGGTCTTGCAACCATTATTCGATGTAAATATCTTGCACTGATAATGCTCCAAGATATAGTTTCCATAAAAAAATGCAGACGATTGGCATCTGAAGTCGGTGCCAAATGAACTCATGCGAGAATGGCTATACCCCAATCGAGCGTGAAACAAAATATGCTGTACGGAGAGTAAAATCACCATGCAAGTTTGGCCTCCACACATAATTACCTGGGGTGCCATCTGTAGAAAAAAAGGGGTTTGAGTGTTTTCAAATACATGATTTAAATGTGCTTAAAAACGTGCATGAGATAGATGTGCATGATATATTGCATATTACTTGCCTTATATAATTCATATATTATGTTGCCGTACTAACGAGCCATGAAGCTTTAAAGCTTACATCAAATGGCAAACATTTGTTTTGTTTATACTATTTTCAGGTGCCACCATTAATGAACTAAACTAGTTCATTAAGTGAAGTACTTAGTTAATTAAACTAAGTAGTTCATTAAAGGAAGCTACATTTGGAAAAGGCACAAAGGCAACAAGACTAAGAAAGGAAAGTCTTCTCCTCCTCTCCTCATTCACTATACACGGCCTATACATATATAAATATATATTTTCAGATTTTTTTGAAAAAGGCACATACACACGTATTCTAACGTACTACCGACACGTTATATATTTTACGTACGTACATTAACGTCACACCACCATACTTAACTCATATATGAGTATATTCAGGTCTTATCATATGATATAAGTCATGGTGATGACAAATCAAATACGACACGTTAAAAGGTTCTAAACCAAAAATTGTCGTATCAGGCGAATACCGAAACTTCGCCAACGTGTCACGTACTTGACATAAATAGATGGACCCTACACCTCAAAACACTTATTGTTTTCGTGCATATGATGATATTTCAGCCATAAAATCATTCCAGTTGGCACACACAAATCACCCCACATTAAGGCAAATTGTGGAGATTCCAATTTCAATTTTGTCACATGTTAATGGCGCCACTTTAGACCAGCTAAGTGCTGAGAATTAAAGTTTATATTATATATATTATGTGTAACATAATGTATATAACATGTGCAAAAAGTTGGAATTTAATTAGAGAAAAATCGGGTAATCGATAAACATCGAAAATTCGGTTTTCTACGTACACAACACATGGAACATTTTTGGCACATCATATGACACGTATCTAGACACTTTTTACATATTCATACATCTTAAGTGTTCTAGAAATTAAATTAAGGGCTGATTGGAATATAACATGTGTGTATTATTAAATGTGCACTATTTTACAAAGTTTGCAAAAATAAAATTCAGCACATGTATATACAATTATACACGCCCTACAGCTAGATGGAGCATATGTGGAGCCTTGTTTCATATTGGTTGGTCAAGAATCAATCATACAATGTTGGTGATTTAAAGAAAGAAGCTACAAAAGGTAATGTTTTAAACTTTATCTCATTTGTAACACATGCTGAAAATTTCAGCATGTGCACTAGTGGTGGCCGAATTTCCTTTCAAATTAGACAAGTTTTGTGTCTTGAATTATGTGATTGATTGAAGGAAAATTGAAGTAATTTGATAAGATACAAAGCCATAAAGTGTGATATCTTGAATATCACACATGCTGAAATTTTTCAGCATGTGTGGGAATGCATCTTGAACGTTTTTATGGCCATGTTGGTGTCAAATTTCATTTCCAATTTGATAAGAATATTTGCTACTAATTGGTGATTTATTTTAAAAGAAAAATCAATGAAATTTGGAAGGAATTTGAATTATATCACCATGTAACACATGCTGAAATTTCAGCATGTCAAGTAGTCTTAATGGCCGAAATTTTCACCTTATTTGGAGAAATTTTGTCTTGCTTGATTTGATGATAATCTTATGAGTTATGGCAACTAATTTATGTTGATTTTGGCACATGCTTTTAGTGGAATTTTCAGATTTTCCAAGTCATCAAATGATGACAACATTCAACCAATCATGAAGTGCCAAGTAAGCAAAGGTTAAATGATCATCCAATGAGAAGGTGCCAAGCAAGCAAGATCATGTCACAATGATGCCACACATTCTCCAAGGACTTAGAAGACAATTTTCAAGAGGGAGAGCACCTAGGGGGGACGGCCATTTGCATAAATGGAAAGGAGAAGAGCAAAACAAAAGACAAGAACAAGCATTACACTCTTGATCAAAAACGCTAGCACTCTTTCTTCTACACTCTCTTTCTTTCTTCTTCTTCAAAGCCTATTGTACTTATATTCTTATTCTTGAATAGGCTTATCTTAGACCACCACACATTCTATATCTTTGTAAAAGATTGATCAAGGTGTGATCAATCTTCATTCTTGCAAGGTGGTGGTGTTCGTGCGTAATTGTATTCATCATACAAGGTTTGTAAAGGGTTGGAGTTGGTGTGTAACTCCATCAACCCTGTGGTAAGGTGTATTTGCGTGTGTGACTAGTGTGAACCGAGGAAGGTGTTCCTCGAAACTGGAGTAGGTTTTTATAACCGAACCAGTATAAAATTCTCGGTGTCATTTACTTTCAGCACTGTTTACTCTTTTTGATTACGTTCGTAAAAATAGTAAACGTTTTTCAAAAATTACAAACTTTCCAGAAACATCCACACGTCTTAGGGTTAATTTGGCACAAGTTTCAACCTTTTGGATAAGTATAAGTCATCAAACATCCAAAGTTCTGAGACTAGTGCAGTCTGATTTTCAGGCTTGCAAAGGTTGAGACTTTGAGTGTATTTGACTAACTTCCCGAAAGAATTTTCAAAACTGTTTCAACTCATTTAAATACAACATATAAGGGGTTAGTGGTTAAAATTTCAGAGCAATTGGAGTTAAGAACAAATAGGAATAAATTTTTCAAAACAGTCTACCGTTTCTGGCAGATTCGCGCAATCTGACCACCAACGATTTTTGAAGGGGTTAAAGGTTGAATTTAAATCTGAAATTTTTAGGAGACACTCATAACATCTGAGGCTAAGTTCTCTCAAAATTTCAGAATTTTTGAAGACCTACAACCTAGTTTTAAAAATTTTAAAACTGGTCCTGAAAACAGAATCTGTTTTCAGAAGTTGTTTTTGAATCAAAACAATTTTAAAAACCACACTTTCCGCACCAACTATTCAACCCCCCTTCTAGTGGTGCCTTGCAGATCCTACAAGTGGTATCAGAGCAGGAACACTCACTACAAAGGATCCAACGATTCAGTGAGATGGCAACACAAATCTCAAAACCGAGCAAGAAGGTATGTCGAGCCAAAGGCCTCCTCTTTTTGACGGTGAGTCGTTTATTCAATGGAAACTAAGAATGAAGCTTTTTCTTATGGCAATAGATATTGATCTTTGGTCGATTATAGAAGATGGTCCTTTTGTTCCATCTAAGTTATCCACCGTAGACGGAGTCACACTAGAAGTTGTTAAACCTAGACAAGAATATACAAGTGATGATAAAAAGAAACTTAGCATGAATGCTAGGGCTATGCAATTGCTCTTAAAATGGATGAAAGTAAGAGTGAGTCTAGTTATGTCTCAACTGTTCTAGTGCACAAGAATGTGGAAGGATACTCGAAATGACACACGAAGGCACGAGTCAAGTAAAAGAGTCAAAGATAAACATGCTTATGTCCCACACGTGAGTCGTTTAAACTATTGCCTAATGAATCTATTGTTGATATGGATCTTCGTTTGACTAACAATCTACAATTCTCTTGAGTCTCTTGGTAAAGCTTTTACCATGCAGGAAAAAGTACAGAAAGTCTTGCGAAGCCTTCCATCAGAATGGGACCCTAAAGTAACCGCAATAGAAGAAAGCAAAGAAACGAACTCAATAAAGATGGAAGAGTTAATTGGGTCACTTAAGGTGTATGAAAATAAACTCACCATACGGAAATCGGAATCATCTAAACAAGGTAAAGCTATTGCTTTTAAATCAAATGAATACGTCTCTACTTCTTCCGATCACGTAGATGATAGTGATTCTGAATCGGATAACGATGACCTAATTCTATTGGCTAAAGGTTTAAGAAAATTTTATGAGAAGGTCATTTAGAAACAAAAATAAGGGACACTAACACTAAAAGAAATAAGAACAAGACAAATGATAAAGATGTTAAATGTTATGAATGTGGCAAACTTGGACATTTATCATAGTACTAACCTCTAACTACCCCAGTAAAGAAAAGCAAACAATAAATACCCTGACAAGGAACGGAACAAGAATAGACTCTGTCTCAGAACCCAGCAAAGGAAACACGTGCTCTAAAGGGCTCCACTTGGAGTGATACATCGGATTCCGAGACTGAAACCGAAGAAGAGACTGCACAAGTATGCTTTGTGTCCAAAAGCATCTAATGAGGTATCATCTGATTCTGATGCTGACTCTGAGCCTTCTTATGATGATCTTTTTAGTCAGTATTTAAATTGCATAAATGCCTAAGACTCTCGCTAAGGAAAAGAAGCGATTAATTGAAGATAAGAAAGTTAGAATCTTCTAACGAGAATCTTGTCTCTCAATTAAATGATTCAAAGAAAGAGTCATCATGCATATCATCACTGCATTAAAGACAAGATTTCATCATTAACCACTCAAAATAACGAATGAAATCCGAGATTTCAAATTTGAAATCAAGGAATATAGACTAGAGAAAATGATGAAACAGTTGATACGGGATCTAACATGCTGCATCGTAATTATCTTATCACAAAAGCATGACAATGACAAAACGGGTTTGGGATACGTGATACTAATAAGTATCCACCAAACCAACTAAGTTTGTTGTGTCTAAGAAAAGTAGACACCCCAAAGCCTCAAATGGCCGTCTAAGGATGACGCAAAAACCGCTCTTCCATCATCACGCCCCACTTCCTCTTCATATCATGCGAAAATACAATTTTGTACCATATAGATATGAAAAGAAAAGAGTGATGCATACACGACATTCATTTCATCCACGACACTACGCACACACACACAGGACATATCAAAAACGTCCTTCATACAATGAGTATATAAAGGAGTTCTTGGGCAAAGGACCCAAAGTGCATTCAACCACATGTCTACTATATCGCATCCTTCATCTACATTGTTGCCAGTTGCTAGACCGAGAAGGATCACCCAAGTATGGGTACCGAAAGGTACTTTACCAAGAGGTGATTAACTAACTCGAAGGACCCAAAGTTAAAAGGGTACCTAAATTATTTTTGCACATTGCAAGGAGCCCACACATCAAAAGATACAACTATAAAGTGGTTCCTTGACAGTGACTGCTCGAGGCACATGATGGGTGACCCGATCTTGTTCACAAAAATTAAAGAAGGTCACAAAAAGCAGGATCCATGACCTTTGGGAGACAACAACGAAGGCAAGATCATCGGAAAAGGTACGATAGGAAATCCAAGCACTCTTCAAATCTCCAACGTCTACTTGGTAAGCAACTTATCTTAAATCTTCTTAGTATTTCCTCAATTTATTGACAATGGCTTTGATGTGTGTTTTACTCACCCTTATTGCAATATAATAAATAAAAATGGAAAAACCGTTTTAAAAGGAAAAACGAGAAGGTAAACATCTTTACGCTTTCTATGGATGATATGGTAGACGCTAAAGTTAAGTGCTTTATGTCAAACAAAACCCAATGTAAATTTATGGCATAGACGTTAGGACACATTGGTATTTCTACAACTAGAAAAACTCCAACGAAAAGAACCTAGTACGAGGATTGCCTACACTTGATTTAGACAACTTTCAGTTGTGTTGAATCTTGCATAAAAGGCAAACAAACACGTGAGTCACTTAAGCCTAAGAATGAAATAAGCACGACTAGAGTCTTAGAGCTACTACACATTGATTTGTTTGTCCTTAGTCACACTACAAGTCTTGGTGGGCGCCACTATGCATGCGTGATTGTTTTGATGAATTTTCTCGTTATACTTGGACTTTATTTCTTGCGCATAAGGATAATAGTGCCATAATTGCAAAATTAATCAAACAACTTGAAAATCAATACGGTGTTCATGTGAAAAAGATAAGAAGCGATAGAGGCGGTGAATTTAAAAACAAAGATATGATTTCATTCTGGCGAAGGAAAAAGGAATCAAGCATGAGTTTTTGCCACCTAGAACTCCACAATTAAATGGAGTAGTAAGAGAAAAGAAAGAATCGAACTTACCAGAAATCGCTAGGACTATGTTATGCCGAAAATAAATTGCCTAGCTTTCTGTGGGCGGAAGCCGTAAATTGTGCATGCTGCATAGTAAATCGCCTATCTATTAGAAAGAAATAAACAAGACGCCTTATGAGATATTGAATGATCGTATGCCTAAGATTGACTATTTTTGTGGCAGTTTGGATGCAAATGTTTCGTTTTGAATACAAAAGATAATTTAGATAAATTTGAATCCAAATCAATTGAGTGCATTTTTGTTGGATATTCTATAAATTCAAAAGCATATAGATGTATGATCCTCTCACTAGACAAATCATAGAATCTATTCATGTGTGAAGTTTATGAATTTGGTGAGATTGATAAAGATAAAGAATATGATGATGACTTTGAATGAAAACCCGTGTTGAATGAAGATGATGTACATTTGATATGCATGACATGAATGACCACTAGAAATGCATGATCAACTTAGAAATGCATGATAACATAGAAAATAATCACCAAGATGGCACAGAGATCACCCACATGATCTCATCATAGGCGACAACACTCACGGTGTACGAACCACGTAGAAGAATAACTTCGGATGAAATAATCAATTTCACGCTATGATTTCTGAAATTGGAACCCAAAAATGTTGCATGATGGCTTTGAGTGATTCTTCTTGGATTGATGCTATGCATGATGAGCTTAATCAATTGTTAGAAATGATTATGGGATTTAGTGCCACGACCACAAGATAAGATCATATAGGCACAAAATGGGTGTTTAGATAAAATGAATGAGAGAAGGAAGGTTGTTAGAAATAAAGCTAGACTTGTAGCACAAGGCTATAATCAAGAGGAAGGAATTGACTATGATGAAACATTTGCACCCGTAGCACGCTTAGAAGCTATTTCGACTTTTACTTGCCATTGCTTGCATGAAAGATTTCAATTGTATCAAATGGACGTAAAAATTGCATTCCTAATGGGATTTATACAAAAAGAGGTATACGTGAGCAACCACCCCCGGTTTTGAAGATTTGAAAACAGCCCGATCACGTGTACAAAACTAAAGAAGGCACTATACGGACTAAAGCAGC
This sequence comes from Eustoma russellianum, assembly GCA_036186865.1. NCBI lineage: Eukaryota > Viridiplantae > Streptophyta > Magnoliopsida > Gentianales > Gentianaceae > Eustoma > Eustoma russellianum. Next base: position 24,213,272 of record AP025062.1, on the reverse strand, counting down.
ACCGAGAGCATGATATGATCGTTTGCTACTTTTCTTTTAGAAAATGATTTAAACGAGGTACTATAGATAGTACACTATTTTTGAAACAAGATAAATTAGATTTACTTATTATTCAGATCTACGTTGATGACATTATTTTCGGTTCTATCTCACATAGACTTGTTGAAGAGTTTGAAAATTGCATGAAGTCCGAATTTGAAATGTCTATGGTGGGTGAACTTAACTATTTCTTGGCTTGCAGATTTAAGCAAACGAGTAAAGGCATTCACATAAGTCAAGCTAAATAGTATAAATGACATGATTAAGAAAGTTCAACTTTGAAAAATTTAAAACCATCCCCCACCCCTATGAGTGTCACCCACCAAAGTGGATAGGATGAACATGGGTAAAGATTTTGATAATGCCATTATATAGATCTATGATTTGGTTCTTTGCTATATTTAACTGCTAGTAGGCTGATATCATGTTCAGTGTATGCATGTGTGCACGTTTTCAGAGTCAACCTAGGGTGTCGCACATATAATGCGGTAAAAGAATATTCCGTATATTAAGCACACGTCCACCTTAGGAATTTGGGTATGATAAAGATTCCGAATTTAACTTACATGCTTATACCGATGCAGATTACGTGGCTGTAAAATAGATAGGAAGAGCACAACTGCACTTGCCATTTATAGGAAACTCACTCATTTCAGCATGGTTTTCCAAAAGCAAGCCAAGCGTTGCTTTAAATCCACTACTGAGGCGAGTACATGGCACTAGCCTTTGCTGGCACACAGTTGTTTATGGATAAAACACAACTTTCAGACTTTGGAATTAACCGTAAAATAGAATTCCCTATATAGTGTGATAGTATAAGTGGGCCATTAAGCTGTCTAAGAACCCCGTATACACTCTAAGGCCAAGCATATAGAAGTACGCTATCACTTTCTTTGATCACGTAAACAATGGTGATATCGTCATAGATCACGTACGCACAGAAGCACAAGTAGCGGATATCTTTACAAAAGCCTTAAATCAAGCCACGTATGAATCTCTTCGTTCTAAATTAGGCATGATTTCAGCTGATATGATTGATTTGATTTGATTTGATTTGATTCTCTTTCCTTATTTACAGGCATCTTTTGATTTACTTTCCAAAATAAAGGAAGAAAGCATGATTTAAGGGGAGAGAGATTAGGGAGAGAGATTGATACTAATTGATAAATCAAGGGGGAGCGGATTCGAAATTTAAATTTCAAATTTGAATTTATGCATGATTGAAGGGGGAGCGATAGGATTTAAATCATGTGCATAGGTTATTTTGAAAATCATCAAAAGGGGGAGATTGTAGAAAAAGGGGGTTGAGTGATTTTCAAATACATGATTTAAATGTGCTTAAAAACGTGCATGAGATAAGAGGTGCATGATAATTGCAATATTAACTGGCGTTTAGAATTCATGTAGATTATGTTGGCGCGTATTAACGAGCCATGAAGCGTTAGAAGCGTACACAAAATCAAATGGCAAACATTTGGTTTGTTTATACTATTCTTCAGGTGCCACCATTAATGAACTAAACTTAGTTCATTGAAGTGAAGTACTTAGGTTAATTAAACTAAGTAGTTCATTAAAGGAAAGCTACATTTGGGAAAAGCACAAAGGCAACAAGACTAGAAAGGAAAAGTCTTCTCCCTCTCCTCCTCATTCACTATACACGGCCATAGAACATATATAAATATATATTTTCAGATTTTTTGAAAAAGGCACATACACACGTATTCTAACGTACTACCCGACACGTTATATATTTTACGTACGTACATTAACGTCACACCACCATACTTAACTCATATTTATGAGTATATTCCAGGTCTTATATCATATGATATAATCATGGTGATGACAAATCAAATATGACACGTTAAAAGGTTCTAAACCAAAAATTGTCGTATCAGGCGAATACCGAAACTTCGCCCAACGTGTCACGTACTTGCCATAAATAGATGGACAGCCCCTACACCTCAAAACACTTATTGTTTTCGTGCATATGATGATATTTTCAGCCATAAAATCATTCCATGTTGGCACACACAAATTACCCCACATTAAGGCAAATTGTGGAGATTCCAATTTCAATTTTGTCACATGTTAATGGCGCCCACTTTAGACCAGCTAAGTGCTGAGAATTAAAGTTTATATTATATATATTATGTGTAACATAATGTATATAACATGTGCAAAAAGTTGGAATTTAATTAGAGAAAAATCGGGGTAATCGATAAACATCGAAAATTCGGTTTTCTACGTACACAACACATGGAACATTTTTGGCACATCATATGACACGTATCTAGACACTTTTTTACATATTTCATACATCTGAAGTGTTCTAGAAAATTAAATTAAGGGTTGATTGGAATATAACATGTGTGTATTATTAAATGTGCACTATTTTACAAAGTTTGCAAAAATAAATTTAGCCACATGTATATACAATTATACACGCTCTACAGCTAAGATGGAGCATATGTGGAGCCTTGTTTGCCATATTGGTTGGTCAAGAATCAATCATACAATGTTGGTTGATTTTAAAGAAAGAAGCTTTATCAAAAGGTAATGTTTTTAAACTTTATCTCAATTTGTAACACATGCTGAAAATTTCAGCTATGTGCACTATATGGTGGCGAATTTCCTCTTCACAATTAGACAAGTTTTGTGTCTTGAATTATGTGATGATTGAAGGAGAATTGGAAGTAATTTTTATAAGATACAAAGCCATAAGTGTGATATCTTGAATATCACACATGCGTAAATTTTTCAGCATGTGGTGGGAATGTATCTTGAACGTTTTTATGGCCATGTTGGTGTGCCAATTTCATTTCCAATTTGATAAGAATATTTGCTACTAATTGGTGATTTACTTTAAAAAAAAATTAATGATAATTTGGAAGGAATTGAATTATATCACCATTGTAACACATGCTGAAATTTCAGCATGTCAAGTAGTCTTAATGGCCGAAATTTTCACCTTATTTGGAGAAATTTTGTCTTGCTTGATTTGGATGATAATCTTATGAGTTATGGCAACTAATTTATGTTGATTTTGGCACATGCTTTTAATGGAATTTTCAGATTTTCCAAGTCATCAAATGATGACAACATTCAACCAATCATGAAGTGCCAAGTAAGCAAAGGTTAAATGATATCCAATGAGAAGGTGCCAAGCAAGCAAGATCATGTCACAATGATGCCACACATTATCCCAAGGACTTAGAAGACAATTTTCAAAGAGGTGAGAGCACCTAGGGGGGACGGCCATTTTGCATAAATGGAAAGGAGAAGAGCAAAACAAAGACAAGAACAAGCATTACACTCTTGTGATAAAAAAAACGCTTAGCACTCTTTCTTCTACACTCTCTTTCTTTCTTCTTCTTCAAAGCCTATTGTACTTATATTCTTATTCTTGAATAGGCTTATCTTAGACCATTACACATTCTATATCTTTGTAAAAGATTGATCAAGGTTGTGATCAATCTTCATTCTTGCAAGGAAGGTGGTGTTCGTGCGTAATTGTATTCATCATACAGGATTGTAAAGGTTGGAGTTGGTGGTAACTCCATCAACCCTGTGGTAAGGTGTATTTGCGTGTGTGACTAGTGTGAACCGAGGAAGGTGTTCCTCCTCGAATACTGGAGTAGGTTTTTTATAACCGAACTAGTATAAAATTCTCGGTGTCATTTACTTTCAGCACTGTTTACTCTTTTGATTAGTTCATAAAAATAGTAAACGTTTTTCAAAAATTACAAAACTTTCCCAAAACATTGCCACACGTCTTAGGGTTTAATTTGGCACAAGTTTCAACCTTTTGTATAAGTATAAGTTGATCAAACATCCAAGTTCTGAGACTAGTGAAGTCTGATATTCAGGCTTGCAAAGGTTGAGACTTTGAGTGTATTTGACTAACTTCCTGAAAGAATTCTTCAAAACCGTTTCGACACATTTAATACAACATATAAGGGTTAGTGGTTAAAATTTCAGAGCAATTGGAGTTAAGAACAAATAGAAACAATCCTACCGTTTCTGGCAGATTCGCGCAATCTGACCACCAACGATTTTTGAAGGGGTTAAAGGTTTAATTTAAATCTGAAATTTTTAGGAGACACTCATAACATCTGAGTATAAGTCCTCTCAAAATTGCAGAATTTTTTTAAGACCTACAACCCAGTTTTAAAAATGTTTTAATCTGGTCCTGAAAACAGAAACTGTTTTCATAAGTTGGTTTCTTGAATCAAAACAACTTTTAAAAACCACACTTTCCTGCACCAACTATTCAACCCCCCTTCTAGTGGTGCCTTGCAGATCCTACAAGTGGTATCAGAGAGCAGGAACACTCACTACAAAGGATCCAACGGTTCAGTGAGATGACAACCACAATCTCAAAACCGAGCAAGAAGGTATGTCGAGCCAAAGGCCTCCTCTTTTTGACGGTGAGTCGTTTATTCAATGGAAACTAAGAATGAAGCTTTTTCTTATGGCAATAGACATTGATCTTTGGTCGATATATAGAAGATGTCCTTTTGTTCCATCTAAGTTATCCACCATAGACGGAGTCCACACTAGAAGTTGTTAAACCTAGACAAGAATATACAAGCGATGATAAAAGAAACTTAGCATGAATGCTAGGGCTATGCAATTGCTCTTAAATGGATTTAAGTAAGAGTGAGTCTAGTTATGTCTCAAACTGTTCTAGTGCACAAGAAATGTGGAAGATACTCGAAATGAAACACGAAGGCACGAGTCAAGTAAAAGAGTCAAGATAAACATGCTTATGTCCACACTTGAGTCGTTTAAACTATTGCCTAATGAATCTATTGTTGATATGGATCTTCGTTTGACTAACATCTACAATTCTCTTGAGTCTCTTGGTAAAGCTTTTACCATGCAGGAAAAAGTACAGAAAGTCTTGCGAAGCCTTCCATCAGAATGGGACCCTAAAGTAACCGCAATAGAAGACAAGCAAAGAAACGAACTCAATAAAGATGGAAGAGTTAATTGGGTCACTTAAGGTGTATGAAAATAAACTCCCATACGGAAATCGGAATCATCTAAACAAGGTAAAGCTATGCTTTTAAATCAAATGATACGTCTCTACTTCTTCCGATCACGTAGATGATAGTGATTCTGAATCGCGATAACGATGACCTAATTCTATGGCTAAAGGTTTAAGAAAATTTATGAGAAGGTCATTTAGAAAACAAAAATAAGGGCACTACGACTAAAAGAAATAAGACAAGACAAATGATAAAGATTGTTAAATGTTATGAATGTTGGCAAACTTGGACATTTATCATATGACTACCCCCATAAAGAAAAGCAAAACAAATAAATACCCTGACAAGGAACGGAACAAGAATAGAATCGTCTCAGAACCCAAGCAAGAAAACGTGCTCTAAAGGCCTCCACTTGGAGTGATACATCGGATTCCGAGACTGATGAAACCGAAAGAAGAGACTGCACAAGTATGCTTTGTGTCCAAAGCATCTAATGAGGTATCATCTGATTCTGATTCTGACTCTGAGCCTTCTTATGATGATCTTTTTAGTCAGTATTTAGAATTGCATAAATTCACTAAGACTCTCGCCTAAGAAAAGAAAGCGATTAATTGAAGATAAGAAAGTTAGAATCTTCTAACGAGAATCTTGTCTCTCAATTAAATGATTCAAAGAAGAGTCATCATGCATTATCACTGCATTAAAGACAAAGATTTCATCATTAACCACTCAAAATAACGAAATGAAATCCGAGATTTCAAATTTGAAATCAAGGAATATAGACCAAGAGAAAATGATGAAACAGTTTGATACGGGATCTAACATGCTGCATCTGTATTATCTTATCACAAAAGCATGACAGTGACAAAACGGGTTTGGGATACGTTGATACTAATGAAGTATCCACCAAACCAACTAAGTTTGTTTGTGTCTAAGAAAGTAGACACCCCAAAGCCTCAAATGCCGTCTAGGATGACGCAAAAACCACCTCTTCCATCATCACGCCCCACTTCCTCTTCATATCATGCAAAATACAATTTTGTACCATATAGATATGAAAAGAAAAGAGTGATGCATACACGACATTCATTTCATCCACCACACTACGCACACACACACAAGGACATATCAAAAAACGTCCTTCATACAATGAGTATAAAGGAGTTCTTGGGCAAAGACCCAAAGTGCATTCACCACATGTCTACTATATCGCACCTTCATCTACATTGTTGCCATTTGCTAGACCGAGAAGGATCACCCAAGTATGGGTACCGAAAGGTACTTTTACCAAGAGGTGATTAACTAACTCGAAAGGACCCAAAGTTTAAAAGGGTACCTAATTATTTTTGCACATTGCAGGGAGCCCACACATCAAAAGATACAACTATAAAGTGGTTCCTTGACAGTGACTGCTCGAGGCACATGATGGGTGACCCGATCTTGTTCACAAAATTAAAGAAGGTCACAAAAATCAGATCCATGACCTTTGGAGACAACAACGAAGGCAAGATCATCGGAAAAGGTACGATAGGAAATCCAAGCACTCTTCAAATCTCCAACGTCTACTTGGTAAGCAACTTATCTTACAATCTTCTTAGTATTTCTCAATTTATTGACAATGGCTTTGATGTGTGTTTTACTCACCCTTATTGCAATATAATAAATAAAAATGGAAAAACCGTTTTAAAAGGAAAACGAGAAGGTAACATCTTTACGCTTTCTATGGATGATATGGTAGACGCTAAAGTTAAGTGCTTTATGTCAAACGAACCCAATGTAAATTTATGGCATAGACGTTTAGGACATATTGGTATTTCTACACTAGAAAAAACTCCAACAAAAGAACCTAGTACGAGGATTGCCTACACTTGATTTAGACAACTTTCAGTTGTGTGAATCTTGCATAAAAGGCAAACAAACACGTGAGTCACTTAAGCCTAAGAATGAAATAAGCACGACTAGAGTCTTAGAGCTACTACACATTGATTGTTTGGTCCTAGTCGCACTACAAGTCTTGGTGGGCGCCACTATGCATGCGTGATTGTTGATGAATTTTCTCGTTATACTTGGACTTTATTTCTTGCGCATAAGGATAATAGTGCCATAATTGCAAAATTAATCAAACAACTTGAAAATCAATACGGTGTTCATGTGAAAAAGATAAGAAGTGATAGAGGCGGTGAATTTAAAAACAAAGATATGATTTCATTCTGCGAAGAAAAAGGAATCAAGCATGAGTTTTTGCCACCTAGAACTCCACAATTAAATGGAGTAGTAGAAAGAAAGAATCGAACATTACAAGAAATCGCTAGGACTATGTTATGCGAAAATAAATTGCCTAGATTTCTGTGGGCGGAAGCCGTAAATTGTGCATGCTGCATAGTAAATCGCCTATCTATTAGAAAGAAAATAAACAAGACGCCTTATGAGATATTGAATGATCGTATGCCTAAGATTGACTGTTTTGTGCGTTTGGATGCAAATGTTTCGTTTTGAATACAAAAGATAATTTAGATAAATTTGAATCCAAATCAATTGAGTGCATTTTTGTTGGATATTCTATAAATTCAAAAGCATATAGATGTTATGATCCTCTCACTAGACAAATCATAGAATCTATTCATGTGAAGTTTAATGAATTTGATGAGATTGATAAAGATAAAGAATATGATGATGACTTTGAATTAAAACCCTTGTTGAATGAAGATGATGGTACATTTGATATGCATGACATGAATGACACACTAGAAATGCATGATCACTTAGAAATGCATGATAACATAGAAAATAATCAACCAAGATGGCACAGAGATCACCCACATGATCTCATCATAGGCGACAACACTCACGGTGTACGACCACGTAGAAGAATAACTTCGGATGAAATAAATCAATTTCACGCTATGATTTCTGAAATTGAACCCAAAAATGTGCATGATGCTTTGAGTGATTCTTCTTGGATTGATGCTATGCATGATGAGCTTAATCAATTTGTTAGAAATGATGTATGGGATTTAGTGCCACGACCACAAGATAAGATCATAATAGGCACAAAATGGGTGTTTAGGAATAAAATGAATGAAGAAGGAAAGGTTGTTAGAAATAAAGCTAGACTTGTAGCACAAGGCTATAATCAAGAGGAAGGAATTGACTATGATGAAACATTTGCACCCGTAGCACGCTTAGAAGCTATTCGACTTTTACTTGCCATTGCTTGCATGAAAGATTTCAAATTGTATCAAATGGACGTAAAAATTGCATTCCTAAATGGATTTATACAAAAAGAGGTATACGTGAAGCAACCACCCGGTTTTGAAGATTTGAAACATCCCGATCACGTGTACAAACTAAAGAAGGCACTATACGGACTAAAGCAAGCACCGAGAGCATGATATGATCGTTTTGCTACTTTTCTTTTAGAAAATGATTTTAAACGAGGTACTATAGATAGTACACTATTTTCGAAACAAGATAAATTAGATTTACTTATTATTCAAATCTACGTTGATGACATTATTTTCGGTTCTATCTCACATAGACTTGTTGAAGATTTTGAAAATTGCATGAAGTCCGAATTTGAAATGTCTATGGTTGGTGAACTTAACTATTTTCTTGGCTTGCAGATTAAGCAAACGAGTAAAGGCATTCACATAAGTCAAGCTAAATATATAAATGACATGATTAAAAAGTTCAACTTTGAAAATTTGAAACCATCCCCCACCCCTATGAGTGTCACCACCAAATTGGATAAGGATGAACATGGTAAAGATTTTGATAATGCCTTATATAGATCTATGATTGGTTCTTTGCTATATTTAACTGCTAGTAGGCCTGATATCATGTTCAGTGTATGCATGTGTGCACGTTTTCAGAGTCAACCTAAGGTGTCTCACTATAATGCGGTAAAAGAATATTCCGTTATATTAAGCACACACCCACCTTAGGAATTTGGTATGATAAAGATTCCGAATTTAACTTACATGCTTATACCGATGCAGATTACAGTGGCTGTAAAATAGATAGGAAGAGCACAAGTGGCACTTGCCAATTTATAGGAAACTCACTCATTTCATGGTTTTCCAAAAAGCAAGCAAGCGTTGCTTTATCCACTACTGAGGCTGAGTACATGGCACTTAGCCTTTGCTGCACACAGTTGTTATGGATAAAACAACAACTTTCGGACTTTGGAATTACCGTAAATAGAATTCCTATATATTGTGATAGTATAAGTGCCATTAATCTGTCTAAGAACCCCGTATTACACTCTAAGGCCAAGCATATAGAAGTACGCTATCACTTTGTTCGTGATCACATAAACAATGGTGATATCGTCATAGATCACGTACGCACAGAAACACAAGTAGCGGATATCTTTACAAAAGCCTTAAATCAAGCCACGTATGAATCTCTTCGTTCTAAATTAGGCATGATTTCAGCTGATATGATTCGATTTGATTTGATTTGATTTGATTCTCTTTCTTTATTTACAGGCATCTTTTGATTTAATTTCCAAAATAAAAGGAAAGAGAAAGCATGATTTAAGGGGGAGAGAGATATTAGGGGAGAGAGATATTAATTGATACTAATTGATAAATCAAGGGGGAGCGGATTCGAAATTTAAATTTCAAATCTTGAATTTATGCATGAATGAAGGGGGAGCGATAGGATTTAAATCATGTGCATAGGTTATTTTGAAAATCATCAAAAGGGGGAAATTGTAGAAAAAAGGGGTTTGAGTGATTTTCAAATACATGATTTAAATGTGCTTAAAAACGTGCATGAGATAGATGTGCATGATATATTGCATATTACTTGCTTTTATATTTCATATATTATGTTGCCGTACTAACGAGCCATGAAGCTTTAAAGCTTACATCAAATGGCAAACATTTGTTGTGTTTATACTATTTTCAGGTGCCACCATTAATGAACTAAACTAGTTCATTAAGTGAAGTACTTAGTTAATTAAACTAAGTAGTTCATTAAAGGAAGCTACATTTGGAAAAGGCACAAAGGCAACAAGACTAAGAAAGGAAAGTCTTCTTCTCCTCTCCTCATTCAATATACACAGACATATACATATATAAATATATATTTTCAGATTTTTTTGAAAAAGGCACATACACACGTATTCCAACGTACTACCGACACGTTATATATTTTACGTACGTACGTTAACGTCACACCACCATACTTAACTCATATTTATGAGTATATTCAGGTCTTATATCATATGATATAAGTCATGGTGATGACAAATCAAATACGACACGTTAAAAGGTTCTAAACCAAAAATTGTCGTATCAGGCGAATACCGAAACTTCGCCAACGTGTCACGTACTTGCCATAAATAGATGGACAGCCCCTACACCTCAAAAACACTTATTGTTTTCGTGCATATGATGATATTTTCAGCCATAAATCATTCTATGTTGGCACACACAAATTACCCCACATTAAGGCAAAATTGTGGAGATTCCAATTTCAATTTTGTCACATGTTAATGGCGCCACTTTAGACCAGCTAAGTGCTGAGAATTAAAGTTTATATTATATATATTATGTGTAACATAATGTATATAACATGTGCAAAAAGTTAGAAATCAATTAGAGAAAAATCGGGTAATCGATAAACATCGAAAATTTGGTTTTCTACGTACACAACACATGGAACATTTTTGGCACATCATATGACACGTATCTAGACACTTTTTTACATATGTCATACATCTTGAAGTGTTCTAGAAAATTAAATTAAGGGCTGATTGGAATATAACATGTGTGTATTATTAAATGTGCATTATTTTACAAAGTTATGTTGCTTGTTTTGTTTGCTCTCTTCTCTTTCCTTTTAATGAGTCATGGCCGTCCCTTGTGTAGTGTCTCCCACTCTTGAAAATTATCTTTTAAGTCCTTGAGAGAGTGTAAGACATCATTGTGACAATGTCTTGCTTACTTGGCATCTTCTTATTGGATGATCATTTAGTCTTCGCTTACTTGACACCTTCTCATTGGATGAATGTTGTCATCATTGATGACTTGGAAAAAATATGAGAATTACACTTAAACATGTGCCAAAATCATCACAAAATTACTTCCATAAATCATAAGATATATCACATAAATTGCAAGACATCAAATCCTTCCCAACTAGGATAAAATTCGGCCATTATGTCTCATTGCCATGCTGAATTTTCAGCATGTGCATCATTCAATTTTATTCAAAATAATACCCAATTTACTTTGATTTTTCTTTATAAAAATGAATCAACAATTTATGGTAAGTATTACTATCACATAAGAAATGAACTTGGACACTCTCAAGCTCACAAATTCGGCCACCATGTCTTCACACATGCTGAAAAATTTTCAGCATGTGTGATATGTAAAATATCACACTTTATTAATTTAAATAATATTCAAAACCTTTCCATTTCTTCTTCCAATCAATCACACAATAAAATATGATGGAATATATCACTTTGAAGAAAAATTTCGGCCACCTAATGTTACCATGCTGAAATTTTCAACATGTGATATAAGAGAGATAAATTTTGAATTCTTACCATTTGTAGCTTCTCTCTTCAATTCACCAACATTGTATGATTGATCCTTGACAAATAAATATGCCAACAAGGCTCCAAATAAGCTCCATCTCAGCTGTAGGTGGCGTTGGAAATGATTGTGTATGTGCTGAAATTTATTTTTGGTAACTTTGTAAAATAATGCACATTTAATAGTACACACATGTTATATTCCAATCAGCCCTTAATTTAATTTTCTAGAACACTTTAAGATGTATATCATATGTAAAAAGTGTCTAGATACATGTCACATGATGTACCAAAAACGTTCCATGTGTTGTGTGCGTAGAAAACTGAATTTTCGATATTTATCGATTACCCGATTTTTCTCTAATTTAAATTCCAACTTTTGCACATGTTATATATATTATATTATACATAATATATATAATATATACTTTAAATCTCAGCACTTGGCTGGTCTAAAATGGTACCATTTACATGTGACAAAAATTAAACTTGGAATCTTCAAATTTTGGCCTTAATGTGGAGTAATTTGTGTGTGCCAACATGGAAAGTATTTTTGGCTGAATATTCAGTGATGTGCACGAAATTTTCATCAAATTTTGATGTATAGAGGCTGGCCATTTATTTATGGCAGGTACGTGACACGTTGGCGAAGTTTCGGTATTCGTCCGATACGACAAATTTCGGTTTAGAACCTTTTATCGTGTCGTATTTAATTTGTCATCACCATATCTTATATCATATGATATAAGACCTGAATATACTCATAAATATGAGTTAAGTATAGTGGTGTGACGTTAACGTACGTACGTAAAATATATAACGTGTCGGTAGTACGTTGGAATACATGTGTATGTGCCTTTATTCAAAAAATCTGAAAATATGTGTAATATATATGTATATAGGCGTGTGTATTTAAGAAGGGGAGGAGGAGAAAACTTTCCTTCCTTAGCCTTGTTGCCTTTGTGCCTTTTCCAAATGTGGCTTCCTTTAATGAACTACTTAGTTTTTTAAACTAAGTACTTCACTTAATGAACTAGTTTAGTTCATTAATGGTGGCACCTGAAAATAGTATAAACACAACAAATGTTTGCCATATGATGTAAGCTTTAACGCTTCATGGCTCGTTAGTCCGGCAACATTATATATAAGCTAAATAAGGCAAGTAATAGCAATGTATCATGCATACATGTATATCTTATGCACGTTTTATCTTATGCTCGTTTTTGTGCACATTTAAATCATGTATTTGAAAATCACTCAAACCCCTTTTTCTCTACAATCTTCCCCTTTTGATATTTTCAAAATAACTTATACACATGATTTAAATCCTATCGCTCCCCCTTCAATTATGCATAAATTCAAAATTCGAAATTTAAATTTCGAATCCGCTTCCCCTTGATTTATGCAATCAATATCTCTCTCCCCCTTAAATCATTGCTTTCTCTCCCCCTTTATTTTGGAAAGCAAATCAAAAGATGCCTGTAAAGACGAAGAAAAAAAAATCATGCATTTCATATATGTGTGTTCGTAAGGGTTATTTATTCAACCCTTTCAAAATGTCCCTTTTGGTACCCACATTTGGATGACCTTTCTAGGTCTTCCTAGAGGTGAAAAAGATGATGAGAACGCAACATAATAAACTTTTGGTGCAACTGTATCTGGCCTTTGGCCAAGAACTCCTTTATACGCATTATATGTAGGACGTTTTTGATATGTCCTTGTGTTTGTATGCGTAGTGCGTGGATGGAATGAATGTCGTGTATGCATTACTCTTTTCTTTTCATATCTATGTGGTACAAAGTTGTATTTCACATGACGTGAAGAGGAAGTGGGGCGTGATGAGGAAATAGGCAATTTTTGCGTCATCTTAGACGCCATTTTAGGCTTTGGGGTGTCTACTTTCTTAGACACAACAAACATAGTTTGTTTGGTGGATACTTCATTAGTATCAACGTATCCCAACCCCGTTTTGTCACTATCATGCTTTTGTGATAAGATAATACGATGCAGCATGTTAGATCCCGTGTCAAATTGTTTCACCCTTTTCTCTACATCTGCATTCCTTGATTTCAAATTTGAAATCTTGGATTTCAATTCAATGTTCTCGGATGACAATGATGAAATTTCAGATTTTAATGAATTTATAATGCGTGATGACTCTTCTTTTGAATCGTTTAATTGAGACACAAGATCTTTGTTAGAAGATTCTAACAATTTCTTGTCTTCAATTAATCGCTTCTTTTCTTTTGCAAGAGTCTTTGAAAACTTATGCAATTCTAAATATTGACTAAATAAATCATCATATGAACATTCAGAGTCGGAATCAGAGTCGGAAGATACCTCATTTGATGCTTTAGATGTAAAGCATACTTGTGCCTTGTGTTCTTCCGTATCATCAGTCTCAGATTCGGATGTGTCACTCCAAGTGGAGGCTTTGAATGCTCTTCTCCTTTGCTTAGGTTCTGAGACGAGTCTATTCTTGTTCCGATCCTTGTCAGGGTATTTGTTTGTTTGTTTTTCTTTATTAGGGCAGTCATATGATAGATGTCCAAGTTTGCCGCATTCATAGCACTTTATTTCCTTATTTTTATTTTTATGATCCTTAGATGAGGTAGACTTATGTTTAATCGATTTTCTTAATATTTTTCTTAATCTTTTAGCCATTGTGATTAAGTCCTCATCATCGGAGTCTGTGTCACTATCATCTACGACGTATTCATTTGATTTAAATGCTATAGCCCTATCATTATTTGAAATGGACTCAGAATGTCTTAAAGCAAGTTTGTTTTCATATACCTTAAGTGATCCGATTAGTTCTTCCATTTTAATCAATTTGGTCTCTTTGCTTTCTTCTATGGCCGTTACTTTAGGATCCCACTCGGATGGAAGGCTTCGCAAGACCTTTTGTACCTTTTCCTGCATAGTGAAGGCTTTGCCAAGAGACTCAAGAGAATTGTAAATGTTAGTCAAGTGTAAATCCATTTCAACAATAGACTCATTTGACAATAATTTAAAGGACTCAAATGTGGACATAAGCATATTGATTTTGGACTCCTTTACTTGGCTAGTCCCTTCATGTTTCATTTCAAGAATATGCCACATCTCTTGAGCACTAGAGCAATTAGACACGTAACTAGCCTCACTTTTACTTAGGCCGTTTAATAGTAGTTGCATGGCTTTAGGATTCATACTCAACTTCTTTTTGTCATCACTAGCGTATTCTTGTTTCGTTTTTGTAACCTCTAGTGTGACACCATAAATAATTGACGTCTTAGTAGGAACAAATGGACCGTCTTCTATGATGGACCATAGATCAATATCAATAGCCATAAGAAAAAGTTTCATTCTTAATTTCCATTGAATAAAAGACTCACCGTCGAAAAGAGGAGATCTTACAGTTGACATTCCTTCTTGCACGGTTGTGGTTGCCATCTCACTGAATCGTTGGATTCTTTGAAGTGAGTGTTCCTGCGCTCTGATACCACTTTTAGGACCTCAGGCGCTACCATCTCTCCCAAAACCAATTGGTGACAGGAGATGCGCATACCCTAGCCTTATAGTGCATTCAGCACACAAGCGCCCACGGCATTCGACTGTGACTTGGCCCACACGGCTTACGCCCACCGGCCTACGCCACGGGACAATTGCTGCACCTAACAATCTCCCCCTCATCAATTGCTCCTGCTGGGAATCGAACCCGTGACCTCGCTCTGATACCACTTTTAGGATCTGCAAGGCACCATTAGAAGGGGTGGGGGGTTGAATAGGTGGTGCGGAAAGTGTGGTTTTTAAAATTTGTTTAAAACTAAACAACTCAACTTCTGAAAACAGATTATGTTTCCAAAACCAGTTTTAAAACGTTTTTAAAACCAGGTTATAGGTCTCCAAAAATTATGAAATTTTGAGAGAACTTAGCCTCAGATGTTATGAGGGTCCCCTAAAAATTTCAAATTAAAGTTCAACCTTTAACCCCTTCAAAAACCGTTGGTACTCAGATTGCTCGAATTTGCCAGAAACGGTAGATGGTTTTGAAATATTTATTCCTATTTGTGTGAACGTCCAAATACTCTGAAAATTTGACCACTAACTCCTTATATAATATATTTAAGTGGGTTGAAACAGTTTTGCAAAATTCTTTTGGAAAGTAGGTCAACTATAATCAAAGTCTCAACCTTTGCAAGTCTGAAAATCAGACTGCACTAGTCTCAGAACTTTTGATGGTTGATTGACTTATACTTATCCAAAAGGGTTGAAACTTGTGCTAAATTAACCCTAGAACGTGTGAGTATATTTCTGAAAATTTTCGTGATTTTTGAAATTCGTTAACTATTTTTACGAATGCGAAAAAGAATGATAATCAGTGCAGTAACTGAAAAGTAAATGCAGAAAGTAAATGGCACCAAGAATTTTATACTGGTTCGGTTATAAACAACCTACTCCAGTCTTCAAGGAACACCTTCCTTGGTTCACACTAATCACACACACGCAATACACCTTACCACAGGGTTGATAGAGTTACACCTAACTCCAACCCTTTACAAACCTTGTATAGCGAATACAATTTGCACGAACACCACCACCTCGCAAGAATGAAGATTGATCACACCTTGATCAATCTTTTACAAAGATATATAATGAGTGGTGGTCAATGTCAAGCCTATTCAAGATTGAAAGATATGAATACAATAGGCTTACAAGAAGAGAGAAAGAAGGAAGATGTAGAAGAAGAAGAGCTAGGCTTTTTGATCACTTTTATTTGCAATGCTTGTTGCTTGTTTTGTTTGCTCTCTTCTCTTTCCTTTTAATGAGTCATGGTCGTCCCTTGTGTAGTGTCTCCCCCTCTTGAAAATTATCTTTTAAGTCCTTGAGAGAGTATAAGACATCATTGTGACAATGTCTTGCTTACTTGGCATCTTCTTATTGGATGATCATTTAGTCTTCGCTTACTTGGCACCTTCTCATTGGATGAATGTTGTCATCATTGATGACTTGGAAAAAATCTGAGAATTACACTTAAACATGTGCCAAAATAATCACAAAATTACTTCCATAAATCATAAGATATATCACATAAATTGCAAGACATCAAATCCTTCCCAACTAGGATAAAATTCGGCCATTATGTCTCATTGCCATGCTGAATTTTCAGCATGTGCATCATTCAATTTTATTCAAAATAATACCCAATTTACTTTGATTTTTCTTTATAAAAATGAATCAACAATTTATGGTAAGTATTACTATCACATAAGAAATGAACTTGGACACTCTCAAGCTCACAAATTCGGCCACCATGTCTTCACACATGCTGAAAAATTTTCAGCATGTGTGATATGTAAAATATCACACTTTATTAATTTAAATAATATTCAAAACCTTTCCATTTCTTCTTCCAATCAATCACACAATAAAAGATGATGGAATATATCACTTTGAAGACAAAATTTCGGCCACCTAAGGTTACCATGCTGAAATTTTCAGCATGTGATATAAGAGAGATAAATTTTGAATTCTTACCATTTGTAGCTTCTCTCTTCAATTCACCAACATTGTATGATTGATCCTTGACCAATCAATATGGCAAAAAGGCTCCAAATAAGCTCCATCTCAGCTGTAAGTGGCGTTGGAAATGATTGTGTATGTGCTGAAATTTATTTTTGCTAACTTTGTAAAATAATGCACATTTAATAGTACACACATGTTATATTCCAATCAGCCCCTAATTTAATTTTCTAGAACACTTTAAGATGTATATCATATGTAAAAAGTGTCTAGATACGTGTCACATGATGTACCAAAAACGTTCCATGTGTTGTGTGCGTAGAAAACCGAATTTTCGATATTTATCGATTACCCGATTTTTCTCTAATTTAAATTCCAAATTTTGCACATGTTATATATATTATGTTATACATAATATATATAATATATACTTTAAATCTCAGCACTTGGCTGGTCTAAAGTGGTACCATTTACATGTGACAAAAATTAAACTTGGAATCTTCACATTTTGGCCTTAATGTGGAGTAATTTGTGTGTGCCAACATGGAAAGTATTTTTGGCTGAATATTCAGTGATGTGCACGAAATTTTCATCAAAGTTTGATGTATAGGGGCTGGCCATTTATTTATGGCAGGTACGTGACACGTTGACGAAGTTTCGGTATTCACCCGATACGACAAATTTCGGTTTAGAACCTTTTATCGTGTCGTATTTAATTTGTCATCACCATATCTTATATCATATGATATAAGACCTGAATATACTCATAAATATGAGTTAAGTATAGTGGTGTGACGTTAACGTACATACGTAAAATATATAACGTGTCGGTAGTACGTTGGAATACATGTGTATGTGCCTTTATTCAAAAGATCTGAAAATATGTGTAATATATATGTATATAGGCATGTGTATTTAATAAGGGGAGGAGGAGAAAACTTTCCTTCCTTAGCCTTGTTGCCTTTGTGCCTTTTCCAAATGTGGCTTCCTTTAATGAACTACTTAGTTTATTAAACTAAGTACTTCACTTAATGAACTAGTTTAGTTCATTAATGGTGGCACCTGAAAATAGTATAAACACAACAAATGTTTGCCATATGATGTAAGCTTTAACGCTTCATGGCTCGTTAGTCCGGCAACATTATATATAAGCTAAATAAGGCAAGTAATAGCAATGTATCATGCATACATGTATATCTTATGCACGTTTTATCTTATGCTTGTTTTTGTGCACATTTAAATCATGTATTTGAAAATCACTCAAACCCCTTTTTCTCTACAGTTGCATATTTGCCGTCGAATGAAATGCATAATACTCTTCAGCAAGGAGATAACTGCAAGTGTATGAATCCGAAGAGTACTAAGAACATGCTTAATTAAAATCAGCTTAGCCGCCGGAAAAACTTATTCTGCTAACATTGGAGGCGCGCTTATCCACTTGTGTCAATAGATCCATAGAGTAAATTGGTCGCGGCCGTCCCTAGTACAAGTTAACTCCTAGGTATTTAATGGGCAGAGATGTCGCCAGTCATGCCCGATTCCTGTGGCATTTGCCGAGACATTTGTGGCTGTATATAAGAAGAATGTATAAATTGACTCTTTTGAAAATTAACTTGTTGCCCGGAGGCCGCCTGATAAGTATCTAGTAATAACCGAAAGCATCTCAAATTATGCACCAAGCTAGTAAGAAAAAGTTATAGATCATCCGCAAAGGCTATATGAGAGATTATAGGCCGTGTCCTGCCAAGTGAAAAGCTTTTTAATGTGCCGTCATATATCAAAGAATTTAACCCTCGAGTACAGGCTTCTGATGCCAAGATAAATAATAGTCGTGAAAGAGGATGTCCTTGTTTTACACCTCGTGTGGGCTGGAAGAAACCGCACGGCTTACCATTAATGAGAATCGACATATATGTACCTGCCAAGTAATTAAAGATAAGCTGTATAAATGGGGGATGAAAACCCATTTTGGCTAACAATTGCTTTAAGAATGCGCAATTCACGCGGTCGAATGCCTTCATCATATCAAGCCTAATCATCACATTTCCACCATAGACCTTTTTATCCAAAAGCTGTGTCATCTCTTGTGCAAGAAGTATATGCTCCGTAATTCCTCGACCACGTATAAACCCGGCTTGTTCAAGCGAGGTAAGGTCGGATAACAATGTTGTCAATCACATAATTAAGATTCTTGTACCCACTTTTGCTAGAAAATTTGATAGACTAATAGGCCTAAAATCTACAAAGGTAGGTGGTGGAGGAAGGTATCTTTGGAATTAACGTGATCAAAATACTTCTCATAGCACGAGGAATTCTAAACCCTAAGAAATATTCCTGGACTGGATTGAAGACATCCAAATGCACAATATCCCAACAATGTCTACAAGAATAACCATTAAATCCATCTGGTCCTGCTGCACTATGTGGGTCAAGAGACCATACTGCATCTTTAGTTTCCTCCATAGATGTCATGCAGATAAGCTCTGTATTCATCTTATGAGTAACAAGACGTGGGATATAGTGTAGTAACTCATTGACTGCAGTGACAGGCTCCGATGTAAAAAGGCGCGAATAGAAAGAAACTGCTTCTAACTGAATGTTCGACTCTGTTTCATAAAGCACGCTAGAAATCATATGAATACATGAGATTGTTTGTCGCTGCCATCTATCGCGAACAATATTATGAATGTATTTTGTATTGGCATCACCGTATTTTAACCACTTGATCTTTGCTTTTTGTTCCCAGAACCGCAGATCCATATTTGCTTCCTTATTGTATGTAGCCTGGGCAGAATGATACTGTGTACGCAAATCCGGGGTTGGTTGCCTGTCATACTCAGTCTTAAGACGTTGAAAATCTCACTCTGCTGCCGCCAAGTTATCAAAGATATTGCCAAATATGTGGATATTCCAATGGTGTAAATCCTGTTTTAGGCGATGTAATTTATCATATATGCTATGCATGCCACCCATCATAGGATATGCGAACCACTTAGCCCGAACGAAGTCGATAAAGGTCGGATGTTCTGTCCAAATATTAAGAAAACGAAATGATTTAGGACCCACCGGATTGTGATTCACCCTTGTAAGAAGTAACGCCGCATGATCTGAGGATACCCGAGATAAGTGTTGGACTTTTGAGATTCGGAAAGCAATCATCAAAAGTCTGAGAACATAATATCCGATCAAGGCAACGCTTGACCGCACCTAAGCCTCGGCCGCCCACCCATGTATAAGGGTTCCCTGGTAAGGAAAATCCACCAACTCACAATGCCTGACAAATTTGCAAACTTCTCGAGAAAGACATGTGAGGCATAGACGTGCCATAATGTTCATCAACATAAAGATATGTATTAAAATCTCCACCAATCAACCAGAGTGGTGCAGGTTGATAATAGATATTTTGAAGCTCCAACCATAATCGACGTCGATTGGTGATTGTGTGCATGCCATACACCGGACTAACAATAATAATATGCGGAGTGCCAACAAGTGAAAAGCAGATGTGAGAAGATTGCTCACCATGAGAAATATCAATAAACCGCAACACTGTGTTTCCAAAACTCCCAAACTTTATCGCAACAAGTTGAAAGAGAGTGTGTAAAAGAGAATATGAACTGATGCCAAAGTAATGAGCAACATTGTGCTTTGGCTCAATGACAATCAATAAATTCATCTTGTGTTTTTTTATCAGCCTATTCAGACGGACTAGCAAAGTCCGTAAACCTCCAACATTCCAGAACATACGATTCATTGAGGTGGTAAGGATGAAAAGCTTGAAGAAGACCTAGTATTAGAACAGACTTCCTATGATGATGGCGGAGGAGTAGGCATCTCAGACTTTGTATGCCGAGGCTTACGGGGGTGGAGGACAGGATGCAGCAGCACGAAACTTTCAGCAGTATCAACAGTAGATAGGCTAAGGCGCCACAAAACATCAGCTGTAACAACCTTTATATCCTGCTTCCATGAATCTCGGATCATTGCCATCAGATCACTATGGAGTGCATCAGCTATTGCCTCATCAGAGAGCGAACGACTACACATAATTGACTGAAGTCGTGTCTCACGATAATATTTATCCAATTCAAAATCCGATACAGTAGCAACCAATGGGCCATCATCGTCCACATCACATACCTATGAGACTTGCCTAAAACATTGAGATCTTGCTAAGCAGAAATAGTAATAGGCCCAAGTCATCCTGATGTTGAAGTAACTCAACTAATTGCCTATCTTGTTCGGTGACATTAGTTTGAGGAACACAGACAAAGTCTGGCATACTGTCCTGTGGCGTTACATTGTTCTGCGCATGTGGAATAGAAACAGAAGCCAAAGGTATAGGTGGAATGGTCTTCTTTGGTGTCCATCGCATGGGCTGCTTGACTGGCCGTACAACTAGAGGAGTCTGTGGCTTCTCCACAAACTCTGCCGAAGCTTCAAGTTTGGCACAAGATTTAATTTCGTGGCCTAAGACTCGACATTCTGTACAAAACATAAGGGCATATTCATACTCAACTGTCAGATAACACTCATGTTAGCCGCCTTGAACATGCCAACGGCCAGGCAGGTTTTTGGATAAATAAAATTCGACACAAAGCCTGACCACTGACGGTCGAATTCATTGCATGGTAGCCAAATCCATACGCAAAGACTCTCCTATCATATGAGCAACATCCCAAAGAACAACTTTATTACGGAGAAAAAGTGGCAAGCCACGAATAGAGATCCCACCGACACTATAGGATTATCATATTTAGGATCAAAGTCCGGTGTCCATTTAGTAACGCGCATATGAAAACCATTCAATGTCCAAGAGCAGCACAAAAAGCATTGCTGATAGTCCTAATTATCAAACGTGATCAGAATATGTTGATCATCCAAGAAACCCAATTTCGTTGTGTCTCTGTATCCAATTTGTTCAAAAGAGGATTGCAGGTGTTTCATAAAAGGACGTCCATTCTAAAAAGATCCAATGATAGAAAAGTGATAGGGCTACGAAAATTGTAAGACTTCATCGTCCGAGAAGGTCATTGAGGGCATACCTATGAACCTCTGTATAGGCCGAATGGAGGTGGGAGGCGGCATCGATTTAGGAGCAAGAATGTCCGCAAAGGTTAGCTTTGGTAGAGCCATAGGTGATGGAGCCTCCATGAGCACGACGCCGCAAAGAAAGATTGCTCTCGAAGGGAGGGTTCGCGAATTGCAAGAATGCAGAAAAACCCAAAATAGCAATAGAAGGATGTTGAAACAAGAACAGAGTCAGAATAAGATAGAAAAGGATGAGACGTGAAGGAGAAACTTGGTGATCATGCCCAGCGATCATGGTGACGCGCTGGTCGCCGCCGCCGTCATGCGCATCAGCATCCTATATTCATATGTATATGTGTGTGTGTATATATTTGCACACATGATGCATGTGTACATAAAATTATACTTATTTGTGCCTACATACACTTTATAAATATACACAAAAATACACGCATATGTACACACACACACACACACATATATATACATATGCATATATATTTATATGTTTATGTGTGTGTATATATGTATAAGTATCAATATCTGTATGTATATATACATATTCATATATATACACATATACTTGTATATATATGTGTGTGTGTGTGAGAGAGAGAGTGTGTGTATACACACACACACATTAAATGGAGACACAAACATATGTAGCGCCCAGCCACCGTACTCTGTTACGAGAAGTATAAGGCGTCGATACCATACTTGTGCATGTCGACAAAATCATGGTACAGTATAGCGGAAGCATCATAAACATGAAAAAAATACAATCGACATGCATTATATTGCATTATATTTCTATACAAATCATAATGTGCTAGGTCCTAAACTTCTCTGAATACGTCATCATCAACTGACTAATATGTTCAAAACTAATCTCTCGGTATACTCCGTTGACATTGTCAATCTATATATAATCCTCCTTGATAAACATATAATGTGGTACATGTTCTCTGCAAAGTGATAAGGCAAGTATGAGCAATAAACGTAATCGTCAAGCAAGTAGTCCAACTGGATACATCATGTGGATCATGAATAAGGAGACGGGGTAAGAAAATAATACTGCACAAATAAGAACCTAAGGAATTGCGTCTTTAATTTAATAAATACATTTCATAACGTAAAGATAAATAAATAACCTGTAACATATATATCTCTATCAAATAATCATTCTATACGATCATATCTCTAGTACACATCACTATTAAGTATATCAACACTTAGATTCTCAATTCAAGTCTAAGATGTCATCATACTTAATCATATCATCTAGATGCATCAAATCTTTATACGAGGCATGTCAATGCGATATTCCTACATTGCAATACTTTTAAACAATGTCATAAAAATTTCTTTAGCGATGAATGATAAATCAAAACCGATGTCATTAAATTGTCCCTGTACTGTACGATAAAATATCATGTCCATATCCATTTTCTATAACCTGTCTATACATATCATGTATGTAAAACATTTAAAACATGTCATTTCATGTGATGGATATAACACTTATCATGCATAAGAACGATACCACATGACATACCGAATGATTTTCCATATAGTCATCATGCATAAATATGAATCCCGATGAGTCCACATGGTGTTACATCATATGTACATGGCATCTAATGGTGTCCTAGACAAGGTGTTACACTCGGCCAAACTGTAACTGTAACTGTAACTATAATTGTAGTAGTATGGTAAGGTACTGTATGCCCATGACACCAACCTGTCCTAGGTTCTAGTGTCATACGGCGCTCCGGTAATCGATAACATAATGTATGCCCCCTGAACACCACCAACGTCGGCCGGTATCAGGACGATCCTCCAAAACATATCATGTCATCTCACAAACATGTGTCGATTGAATCAATCGTCTAGTCCGTATGGTTCATTACGTATGAAAACTTTTAAAACATATTGTAAAAATGCAACCATGTATGCAAATGCCTCCCTTTCTAATCTATTCAACATATGTAAGTACTCAAATATCCTCATATCATCACGTAGTTAAAACTTACTCTATATGCACTAAATCTATGGCCTAACCATGAAAAATTCATCTTCTTTTCCACTTTCTTATTCTTAGCCAAACCACCTTTTCTTTTCATAAATTTATCAACATTTCACTACAATATACATCTTATACCTATTCAAAAGGATCAAAAACCCTAATTTAATGTTTCTTTTCATAAGCTTTCATATTTCATAAGAATATACATGAAGTCATTTCATTTGCTACCATACTTATATTATGCATGTTTAAATCCATAAAAATGTGCAAAGCTGTTTCTATCATTTATTCCTAACTTCTTCAAACATGTCAACTAAGAATAGAAAACTTATACCATAATTTATTTTCCAAACTTTTATTTCATGCCATCCTAACTTTCGGCCAAAAGGGTAATTTGGTCATTCTACGCTTTAATTATCAACATTCACCACTTATCTACCTTCTACATGTCATAACTTTAAAAAAAATACCACTTTTACCCCTAGTAAAGTACCATCCAGCCATCATCCTAAAAACAACCCCTTTTTGATAATTTTTACCCAACACCACTGTCGTAATTTATAATTTCCATCTACAACTCATATTTGAACACTGAAGGATTTAAAACACTTATTTTCTAGTTTCTTTAACATGTCACTTGAAAATATACAACTTATATCATTATTTACGTCTTATTGCATATTATACATATATATATAAATAACATGAAATAAAGTCATTGGTATCATAAAAAGTTGCTTAGGCCATGTACATAGACATGTGTACTTGCCTATAAATATTTTTATACATTGTACATATATGTATTCCTAACATAAAATATTGCCATTTTTATTGTAAAAACGCCTTTATGGCCGTGTATATATATATATATATATATATATATATATATATATATATTTTCATAACCTTATGCATATATGTATTCATAAACATGTGATAAAATCATTTATACCCAAAAATCTTTTAGGCTGTGTAGTACAGGTGTTTATATTTGGATATATATTTTCATAACATGTCACATAATAATACATAACTTAGTCATATTTCATATTTTAATATATATATTATACATATATGTATACATAAGTGAGGCATACTAATAATATTTCTTCCGGCTTAAAAAAATGTATACATAACATATCATAAAGCAAATTTTATCCTTAAAAGGGCCTTATAGCCGTGTGATACCATTATATATATCAACATAATATGATAGGATATTGTTTCTTTCATTCTTCTGTAACTATTACTTTAAAATCTTTACTCCTTTTCTTTTATTTTTTTTGGTTGGAAAAAATTATATACTTAATTTAACTCACAAGTGAACCTTATCATCTCTTCCAGATCCTCAACATATCTCATGCATTATTAATAGGCGAAGGGACAAGAGAAACGTATTCTCTTTCTTTCATGTATACATACATAAACTTACTTTTATCTAGATGTAATAAACTTTTTGGAAATGCGAAGCCAGGGGTGGAGAGGACAGTGGTAAGCTATCTTTTTGAACTTCGGTTTTGACTGTTAGAAGGGATAATTCTCTTTGGCTGGGGTGGCAATCACATATATGGCTGTCGTTTTTGTCGCTTTCGAACGTGGGTTATTTTTTTGGTTTGTATTTTTCTTGATACAGAGAGCTACATGCATAAGTCAAAGATTTTTCTCTTTAAAAAAGAGATAAGGACAAAATCTAGATCTAAAACAAGTATTTTAGAATTGGATCAATGATTGAGGGATCTTCTTTATATTCACTTTTCAAGTCAGAGGACATACTTTACTGCTGTATCATCTTTCACATCTAATGCAATAAAACTCACTAGCAATATGCATACACACACATATATATACACATACACTAGCATATACATACATACATACACACACACACACACACACACACATATATATATATATATATATATATATATATATATATGCACACACACATACATTCATACATACATACATACATACATACATACACACTCACACACATATGTATATACTCAAATAATTATGCTGAATTATACACACATACACACACACACACATACATACATATATATATATATATATATTGATAAAAGGAGTCTCCCCTTACGTCATATATTAATATTAACCCTCACTTTTGGCGGAGGAAAACCATTATCACAAAGTAGATCCTAAGGTAAGAGTATGTAACAACTTACAGGCCGAAAAATAGACAGTGTAAAGCTACTGAACTGTAAGGGGCGTGGGAAATGTCTACCTTGGATATGATATGCCTCATTAAAACCTTGGCAAACAAAACCACCCTACTGATAAAATCTTGCACGGAGAAAAAAGAGTACATATTTATCCAATATGGTCCTTTTGAACGTTGCACATAGTTTTCGACTCCATCATCATGATAGCAGTGCTGGAAAATGTTATAATAGTTTGTAAAGGCAATGGAATGAAGAATGGATGTTTGAGATCAAAGATGAAGGTGAAATGGTGTTAGAATAAGCAAGAATAGCTTGACTCATGACTTGGATCGATCCATGTATCAAATGGATATATCTATATGGCTTGGAAATGAAGTTGAGTATTCTGCCGGACATAGATCGATGACATCGATCGATCGATGTACATAGATCGATCACATCGATCGATCGATGTGTTCTGGGTGCAGAGTTGAAACTTTCTGTCCGACATAGATCGATCGAAGTGACTTCGATCGATCGATGTGACAGATCGATGTTGGACAAAATGGAATTGGAACTTACTGTGAGACATCGATCGATGACATCAATCGATCGATGTCACATCGATCGATCACATCGATCAATCGATGTCCTGACAGAGGTGACTTTTCATGGAAATTCACATCTTTTGCACCAAGAGACATGCCCAATCGCCATGCAACTACCACCAACGACTTCCTGGAATTTGAGAGCCTATAAACAGGCTATTATAACCCATTAGAAGTATCATCTTGCAATCTATATTATTCAAGCATTCCATTTTCTTCTTTCTATACTAATACACTCTTGTTCCAAGAAAGTTCATAGTTTTCTCAATCCTATTTGCTGAGGATTAGAGATTGTTGGTTGTTGTATCCTAGGAGGAAGTTTGACTGTAACCCTGCAGCAACAAGTGGCGGCAAATATTCCTTACGAAAAGTGTGTATACACGCCTCAAGCCAAGTTCTTCCATTGTTCTTGCTTTCTTGTTCGTTGTCTTGTTTCCTACATTTCGTAACAGAAAATGCCACAAGCCATGTCAGAGTGAATGATATCCAGTATTCCACAGAACATGCAAAAAACCACGAGCAAACATGTGATATCATCTTGTATAGAAATGTGAGAACAAAGATGGCCAATATGTGAAACGCACCCAACATGCCTACATTGTTGTAAATGCAGGCAGAGGCATTAAATGTGTGCCAATCTATATAGAAGACATGCACTGACAAACTGTGCGCAGTGTCTGGATAACCTTGCAAGAAAAGGAGCAAGACAAACAAAATCACAGCAATATAGTGATACAAATACAGTTGCATGATATCCAACAAAGAGGAATATAATACCCGGATTGGATCCACAATAGGATACATGCAGAGGAGATTACATAATCCATATCAGATTCGCATGTATTGGGTGGTCAAATCAGTGATGAAACAGCCCCGCACAATAGGGGGTAGTGAGGCGAGCTGAGTGAACTCATGAAAGTCATTTCTATGTAGCGCATAATCTGCGAGATAATGAGCTACCGAGTTTTCCTTTATTAGTGTGTAGAGAAGCTCTGAGTGTGTGAGCTGCAGGAAGTGCCGTACCCGGACTATATCATCTCAGAAATCCCTGTATGCATTAAATTGACGCGTGAGCCAATGCAACATAAGTTGGCAGTCCGTCTCAACGTAAAATTGTTTATAGCGAAAAGAGTAAAAAATTGTTGCGTACAATATGGCTTGGAGCTCCACCCGCAAAGGTGATAATTTAGCCAACGTGAAAACGATCGCAGATACTAAATTACCATGGATGTCTCATACTACCGCTCTTACTGCCGCGCCATGTCTCCCAGCCGTGGCATCCATATTTATTTTTAGTCTGCCGGATGGTGGCCTATGCCAACGCACAATTGTTGGACGACGAGTGCGTAGTGGGGGTGTCAAACCCGCCCTCACAAGATCAGGCATGAATTGCACAACTTTCTTATCCAGAATCGAGGCACTCCAAGTGTAGAAATCTAGCCGAATGCCTTCTTCTAGCCGTCAAATATTGAATGACTCTTCACCAAACACTATCCTTGTATATTCTTTCCAAATGTTCCAACATATGAAATGAGTAGCCACCACTTTGAGTTGTCCCTTTAAGGATTGAGATACAGAAGATAACCACCAATTCATAAGGTAAGGTCGATGAGAATTGCAGAGAATGATTGGACCATGGAGCAAAGAAGAATACTTCTGCCACAACCCTACTACCAATGGACAATGTAGAAACAGATGGTTTATATTACTGGCAGCATGCTCACAAAATGGACATATGGTCGGATAAGGCACTGTATATGATAGAGTGTTCTCAGGCAATGGCAATTACTTGAAATGCAACTTCCACATAAATAGCTTGACTGCATTAGGAAGACCCTGCCACCAAATATACTTATACGTACGTAATACGGAGCGAGATAGGTGGCAATCGTCATATGCACTTTTCAAAGAGAACTGGCCGTGTATATTTGGTGCCCAGTCAAGTCCAGTGCGCCCCATCCGAATCCGCTTTGACAAAACTCATTGATCCGACAAATGCGTTTCCACTCAGGCGAGTCATAAAGCAACGGTCGATAATACCCCCGACGTCCATATTTTTGGTACATGAAATTCGCCCATACCGTAGTTCGCTGTTGATAGATCCACCGGAGCTTACATTCATAAGCTTTTTATAAGGCTGTGAGAGACCGAACACCAAGTCCTCTTTCCATAAAAGGATAACATATGTCATGCCAAGAGTGCCAATGATGCTTCTCCGCCCAGAAGAGCCTCGCCATCTTCCTTTCTAAATTGACTATGACACTGCTTGGAAGTCTAGAAATCGACAGCAAATTCAATGGAATTGTTGAGAGTACCGATTGAATGAGTATTAATCTGCCCATAACACTTAATAATTTAGATGCCCATCCAATGAATCGTGTATTAAAATGTGTTATTAGCGCCGTGCAATGTGAGGCCCGACAGATCCCTTTATGAATTGGTGTGCCAAAATACCGCATTGGCAATGTAGCTAACCTCATGCCAAGTAATTCTGCCATGCGATTTCCTGCAAGATTTGTATTAACAACAACAAGAATTTTATGATAATTTACCTGCTGACCGATGCTGTTTGGTACTGTTGGAGAAATATCTTAAAGTGACGCAAATTTGACTTTGAGGCCTACAGGAAAATAACCAAATCATCTGCATAACCCAGGTGTAATGGAGTCTCCACTCTACCGTCAGTAAAAGCATGAAGTTCCTGAGTTCTCACTAGCGTATTTATACCTCTGCTGAAACTTTCCAAGGCGAGAATAAATAAAAGAAGTGATAGAGGATCCCTTGGCTTAACACCCCGTGCTGGGCTGAAAAAACCACAAGGCTTACTATTGAACAACACCGAACATTTCGTAGCCTTTAAATTTTTGATGGTAAGCCGTACAAAGAATGGCCAGAATCCCATCTGAAGCATAATACGTTCAAGGTACTCCCAGCTGAACAAATCAAAAGCCTTAGCCATGTCTAGTTTAACAATGGCACGGCCTCCACGTTGAAGGTTATCCAATAAATGCACCATCTCCTTAGCCATTAATATTTGTTCTGCGATGCCCCGGCCAGGCATAAAGCCTGACTGTTCTGGTGAAATTAATTTTGGCAGAATGACTGTCATCCGAGTAGACAGAATACGCGTGACAACTTTGGAGATGAAGTTGGTAAGACATATGGATCGATAATCTGCAAATGTTTCAGGTGACTCCACCTTTGGAATGAGAGTTATTAGTGACGCTGCCATTGCAGTTGGCACAGATATGCCCAGGAAAAATTCTTGTACTGCTTTTAAAACATATTGGTGTATTATGTCCCAACAAACTCGATAAAACTGCCCATGATAGTCATCTGGCCCTGCAACACTGGACGGACTCAATGCCCAAACCGCATCCTTCACTTCCGATAAATGTGGAATGACAGTCAACGCCCGGTTATCATCTTCCGTCAGAAGTGTTGGAATATATTGTAGAATGCAATCATAGTCAGAAGTAGACTGAGCCTGAAATAGACTTGAATAAAAATGAATTTCTTCCGCCTGTATTGTTGAATCTGTGACACATCATGGCCCTCTGATGAAATAATCCGTGAAATACATTGTCTACGTCTTCGGTCCTTCACTATATTATGGTAATAGGCTGTATTTGCATCCTCCCATTCAACTAGTTGACCCTCGCCTTTTGCTGCCAATATTTACAAACTCGTGACTGAGCCTGTAGCAGCTGCGCCTGTGCTTTATGATATTCCTCACGATTGGCTGGAGTGGGGTCATTATCATACAATTTTTCGGCATTAAGCACTGTATTTTTTACCTCAGCAGCTGCATCAAACACATTGCCAAAGATCGTCTTGTTCCATTGTTGTAAGTCAGCCTTTAAACGATGCAATTTGTAATATAGTCCTCGCATCCCACCTGTTGAGGGATAATTACGCCAAGAATGCCCAATAAATTCCTTTAAGTCTGGATGTGTCATCCAGACATCGAGGAACCAAAATGAACGAGGACCCATTAGATTATCAGTGCGACATGTGAGTAATAGAGGAGCATGATCGAGCGATTTAAATACTGAACTAGAAAACTTCAAAAATCTCATAGAGACTGGCGGAACACAAGATTCTATCTAGTCATCTACTCATACGGCCAAGGCCTCTGCCGTCAAACCACGTATATCTAGATCCTTGAAAAGGTACTTCAGATAATCCTGTGTCTTCAATCCATTGATTAAAGTCAGCAAGCTGTCGCAACGATGGAGTCGAAGATCCTCTATGTTCATCTAATGAAATAAAGGTGTTGAAATCTCCACCAACAATCCATGGATCCTGTAGACGAATGGAAAAAAGAAAGTAACTCCCTCCATAGTTCTCTACGTGCAACAATCGTGTGATGTCCATACACCGCAGTCCACAAGAAACGGTTACCAGTAGGTAGCCATTGAAATCGAACAGACAGATTTCTATTGTCGTATGTAAAAGCAGTATCACATAATGTCGTGGTTTTCCGAAAAATCCAAATTTTTTCATCAGCAGAGCAGATTGCTTTGTCAAATTGTAGCTTTAGCCTATAGTATTCAAGCTTTGTAGCGGGTAACTTTGGCTCAATTAAGACCAACAAATGAATAAGATGCTTGCGCACCAAAAACTGTATTCGATTTAGGGATATGCGCACTCTCCTTACATTCCAAGTGAGACTATTCATTGGGGAGATGGCGGATCCAAGCTTGAAGCCGCTCTTGTAATTATTGACGTCGGAGGTGGACGCTGGATAATCATTTTCTTGGTTCGATGTCGTTTTTTACTACAGTCCACTAGACCTTGAACAGTGAGTGGGAGAGGATCTACTGAGTGAGTAAGCAATAAAACGGGTTGCGTCGCTGCTGCTACCCTTTGTGAAATTTCATCCGATGCCTGATGAAGATCCACTTCGTCCTCTGGCGAAAGATGCAATGCTTCTGAATCTGAGACGTGACCTGACTTCGGTGAACGTATAGGATCTGTGGTAGTGGTTCCACTGATGGTGATAGTAATCTCGCTAGTTCTTGCTGTGGCATAATATTTGTTTCTGGTTCTGGCACACTGACGCCTTCTGCATGTGCATAGGCTGGAATTGAGAATCAGAAATAAAGTCTACGAGCCAGCCTATGGCATGTGCATAGGCAATCACATGATAAGCCTATTAATTTTGATGAGGGAGTGGGTTCTCCCCCCACCTGTACCAGAGGCCCCTTAGCCAGGTGGGATGTAAGCCTATTAATTGAACGTAGATGT
Organism: Eustoma russellianum; assembly: GCA_036186865.1. NCBI lineage: Eukaryota > Viridiplantae > Streptophyta > Magnoliopsida > Gentianales > Gentianaceae > Eustoma > Eustoma russellianum. Next base: position 24,181,104 of record AP025062.1, on the reverse strand, counting down.
AGGGCTTATCATGTGCTTGCCCTACATCTATGTGAAATTTCAAAGAAATTGACGATTGGATCAAGAACAAGATCCAGTAACAATCAAGAAAAACAATTAAGAACAAAATTCATCAACAGCGCAACCAGAGCAGCAAGCCTCTGGGAATTTAGGATGAGCAACGAGAGAGAAAATAGAGGAAGGAAATTGGGAATTCAATCTTCTGACTTGATTCTCAATCGAATGAATACGGAAGCGGTTATGCAGTTGTTTAAAAGGAAGAAGAAAACAGTCTATGAAATGACAAACATATCCCTCACTAACGTCTCTCCAGTATACTAATCATAAGGACAAAACGGACATTTCGTCCATTTAAAAACTACGCGCGCTTCTTCTTTCTCCTTCTTGCTGGCTCCCTTCTGCGCAGCTGCATCACCTACGCTGCCATCTCTTGGCCCACCTATCAACCGCTTTCCATGCTCCATTCCAACTACCTCACGTGACACCTAAGCACCTTAATCTTCGATTGAGTGCTCTAGTCCAGTCAATTACATCCAGCCACACTCTTGATCACTGCATTGCATCATACACCTTTCAGCACACACGCTTCAACACCCCCCCTCAAGCTCATGCCGTTGAGCTTGCTATGGCATGCAGATTCTGAACCCCCAGTGCACCAATCAGCTGTGCTGATCGTCGAAGATCCAGCGCCTTAGTAAACAAATCCGCCAGTTGCATCTCAGTGCGTATGGGCATAAGCTTCAACGTTCCATCCTGCACCTTGTCTCTAATTACATGGCAGTCTATCTCGATGTGCTTGGTCCTTTCATGAAATACGGGATTCTCTGCAATGTAGATTGCACTCTTACAATCACAAAAGACTTCTACAGGTCTTTGATCCTTTAGCTGCAAATCCCTCATTAGATACAGAAGCCATTGCACCTCACATGCCACCATGGCCATGGCCCTGTATTCTGCCTCCGCAGATGATCTAGACACGGTGGACTGCTTCTTGGCCTTCCAAGAAACTAGTGCATCTCCAAGAAAAACGCAAATAACCAGTGATTGACCTCCTTGTCTCATGGCAACCTCCCCAATCCGCGTCCACAAATGCTTTTAACTTCATCTCACCACTTCTAGGAAACAGAATTCCCTGCCCAATCGTTCCTTTTAAGTATCTGAGCACCCTATGCGCTGCTCTTAAATGATTGCTGGTAGGACAGTCCATAAACTGGCTTAGTTGTTGCACGGCAAAGGCAATGTCAGGTCTGGTGATAGTTAAGTATATCAGTTTTCCTATCAACTTTCTGTACTGGGTGACATCTTCCAATGGAGTTGAATCCTGATGCGTAAGGCTGAGATGCGTTTCCATTGGAGTCTTAGCGGGCTTAGCATCTACGAAACGTGTCTGATCTAACAGCTCTAACGTATACTTTCTCTGATTAATGTGAATTCCTCCCTTCGCTTGCGCAACTTCTATCCCCAGAATAAACTTCAGTCGTCCCAGATCCTTGATCTTGAACGCATTATGCAAGGCCTGCTTGACTTCTGTGATGGCCCCCTCATTGTCACAAGTGACAATGATGTCATCCACATATACAAGAAGAATCAACATGGATTGCCCAACTAATTTGGTGAAAAGGGTGTAATCACACTTAGACTGCTGAAATCCAATTGATAACAAGAATTTCGTCAAGGTTGCATTCCACTCTCTACTAGCTTGTTTTAGTCCATATAGTGATTTATGAAGCTTACAAACCAACTTGGATCTTGTAGTGGTCAGCCCTGGAGGAGGTATCATATATATGTCTTCATGAAGATCACCATGAAGGAATACATTATTGAGGTCCAGTTGGTGAATTGGCCATTGTAATCTTGCTGCCATGGCCAGAATTACCCGTACCGTAGTTATTTTGGCAACTGGGGAAAACGTGTCTTGATAATCTATCCCATATTGTTGCGTGTATTGCTTTGCCACAAGCCTTGCCTTATATCTCTCCACTGTCCCATCAGATTTCAACTTCACCTTATACACCCACCTGCAGCCAATGGGGTGTTTACCTTCAGGGAGAGGGACCAAGCTCCAGGTGTGATTGGCTTCCAAGGCTGCCAACTCAGTTGCCATGGCTGCCTGCCAGACAGCAGAGCCAGCTGCTTCTGCATAAGTGTTAGGTTCTGTATGTACATTTAGACTTAAGATGTATGCCTTATACTGAGGAGCTAATGATGCATATGACATATATTTATGAATGGAGTGTGGTGAGGTGTGGACAGAAGTCTGGGCACTTTGTGTGGACGTTAAGGAGTTGCAGGATAGTCTTGGAGGTATGCAAGAGGCTGTCTGGCACGTCGTGGTCTTACATTATGCACATCATTTCTGGCAATGGGCAAGTCGATAACAATGTTTCCAGATGGAAGCACAGGAGTGGGATGGTCATGGCTAGGAGAGATGTCATTTGGCACGAAAGATGCGGGATGATGATGAGTAATGTCATTTGGTACGGGAGATACGGGCTGATGGTGAGGTACGTTTGAGACAGGCTCATGTGGCAGTTGTGTTGATGGTCTGAGGATTGGTGAAAGAGATTGATCAGAAACACATTGAGGAAGGTCAGCAGAAGTCATGTCATGGGTTGGTTGCATAAGGGGTTGTGTATCATTATGAAAGGAAGAAGGCTGGCCGAAGTTATTAAGTTCTGAGACAGGAGGATCTGGCTGAGCATGGAGTCCAGGATCAGAATGGAATGAGACGCTTTGGCTGTTAGAGGAGAATGGAAATATGGACTCAAAGAATGAGACATCCCTTGAAATGCATACAGATTTAGTATCGAGATCCTGCAATATATATCCCTTTGTGGTATATGAAAGTCCCAAGAATACACTTTTGTGGGCTCTAGCTGCAAACTTCTCTTTATGATTGTGGGTATTGCTGCCAAAGGCTAGGCAGCCGAAGACTTTAAGATTAGAGTAGTCAGGTGAGGATTTGTACAGCAGTTCATAAGGTGTTTTATGATGAAGAATAGGTGAAGGCGTGATGTTGATAAGATATACTGAGTGTTGCACGCAAAAACCCCAATAGGAAGAAGGCAAAAATGATTGGAATCTGAGTGCCCTTGCCACATTTAAGATATGTTGGTGTTTTCTTTCCACAACACCATTCTGTTAAGGGGTGTTTACACAACTAGTCTGATGCACAATCCCATGGGAAGCAAAGAAGGCATTCATTTTAAACTCTGGTCCATTATCAGACCTAATAACTCTGATTTTGGCATCAAACTGAACTGAAACAAAATGACATAAACTTTCAACAATAGATCTCGTTTCTGCTTTGGTTTTCATGAGATACACCCAACAATACCTACTATAGTCATCAATCACAGTAAGAAAGTAATATTGTCTGTACAATGTTGGGTACTTATATGGACCCCAAATATCCATGTGTACAAGAGAAAACAAGCTGGAAGAAACTGAACTAGAAATGGGAAAAGGTGATCTCCTCTGTTTGGCTAGAGGACAAACTGTACAGACATGGGTTGAGTCAGGAACAGTCACAAGAGGCTCAACTTTCTGGATCTCTTTCAGTCTTGGGTTAGATGGATGCCCAAGTCTTGAATGCCATAACAAGCTATCTGACAAACTGATGGCACATGCCAAGGGAGTGGAAGATGAAGAAGGGAATCTGGGTGTGCCATACAGATAATAAAGGCCTTGATCTACCTCAGCTGAACCAATCATCCTCTTGGTTCTGAGGTCCTGAATCAGGCAAACGTTTGAACAAAAAATGAAAGTAAACAAGTCTGTTTTGGTAAGCTTGCTAAGTGATAACAGATTGAAGGCAAAAGATGGCACATAGAAAACATCAGTAAGGATGAGATTGGGATTGACATGGATTGTTCCAATATGTGTAACTCTGGCTAAGGATTGATCAGGTAATTTTACTGAGACACTATTGATAGGCTGATATGAATCAAAGAGATTAATGTTGGAACATATATGATCACTAGCTCCAGAGTCTAATATCCATACATTTAAGTTTCGATGCATTACATTGTCTAACAACTTACCAGAAGGGGTGACTTGCTGCGCTGTCATAGAAGCATGACGAGTGCCTGCACCATTTGCTCCATCAGACACTCCTTTCCGTCCTGCATCATGACGCTCCTGCAACAAGTTCATCAACTGAGCATACTGATCATGTGTCAACGCAGGAACCATCAGTGACACCTGATGCTGTGAGTTATTCACATCTGAACTCACTGTCTCATACACCTCATACCCATCAAGCTCCTCTTGGTTCACACTGCCTTCAAAAGATGAATTGTATCCATCACTACTCACCATATTAATCTGACTCCTAGGTTTATAACCTGGAGGGTAGCCATGCTTCTTGTAGCATTTCTCAACCGTATGTCCAGTCATATTACAATGACTACAGATTGGCACTCTGGAACCATTCGACTGGGACCTTGGCACATCCCGTCGAAAACCTCTTCCACGCTGCTTCTGCCAATAAGCATTGGATGTCCCTTCATTATAAGATTTTTGAGGATACATGTTTCCTCTACCTGCACTGCTCACATTCATCACTGACGAGGGATTATTATTGAACTGTCCATTTCCTCCTGAGTAATTCATTTTTCTCTCTAACTTTACCGCCATGGCAAAGGCGGTTTTCAGATCTGGTAGTGGCGTGGATAGTAATACCTGAGACTTTACCGCCTCAAACTCATCGTTTAAACCTTTCAAGAACTTAATCACGCAGTCATTTTCAATAAACTTGTTGATCTCTACAGTAAGGCTGCACGTGCATCTATGACAAGTACACGTAGGAACAGACCTCAACACCAATAACTCCTCCCAAACACTTTTCAATTTCGTATAATACTCTGTCACACTACTAGCATTTTGCTTAATCGAATAGAACTCCTCTTGTAAATCTGATAATCTAAAAGAATCAGCATTACCATACATGAATTTGAGATCACTCCAGATCTCAGCAGCAGAATCCAGCCATATCACACTCTGGCCAATGCTTGGACTTAGGGAATTAACCAGCCAAGAAGCAACCATATTGTTGGCCTTAATCCAAGAATTATAACGCCTTGTCCTCTCCACAGGCTTCTCAATTGATCCATCAATGAAGCCTGTTTTATTCCTGGATTCTAATGCTCTCCTTACTGACCTGCTCCATCCATGATAGTTGTTTCCATCCATCAACGGCTGCACCAGTATCATGGCGGGGTTATCACTCGGATGAATGTAGAACGGATCATCAGAAGGATCAAGCGGAGCAGAAACTGATGCTCCTGATGAAGATGCAGCTGTGTTGTTGTTCGACGCCATGAATGTACCAAAATGCATTAACCAGTCTCTGATACCATGTGAAATTTCAAAGAAATTGAGGATTGGATCAAGAACAAGATCCAGTAACAATCAAGAAAAACAATTAAGAACAAAATTCATCAACAGCGCAACCAGAGCAGCAAGCCTCTGGGAATTTAGGATGAGCAACGAGAGAGAAAATGGAGGAAGGAAATTGGGAATTCAATCTTCTGACTTGATTCTCAATCGAATGAATACGGAAGCGGTTATGCAGTTGTTTAAAAGGAAGAAGAAAACAGTCTATGAAATGACAAACATGTCCCTCACTAACGTCTCTCCAGTATACTAATCATAAGGACAAAACAGACATTTCGTCCATTTAAAAACTACGCGCGCTTCTTCTTTCTCCTTCTTGCTGGATCCCTTCTGCGCAGCTGCATCACCTACGCTGCCATCTCTTGGCCCACCTATCAACCGCTTTCCATGCTCCATTCCAACTACCTCACGTGACACCTAAGCACCTTAATCTTCGATTGAGTGCTCTAGTCCAGTCAATTACATCCAGCCACACTCTTGATCACTGCATTGCATCATACACCTTTCAGCACACACGCTTCAACAATCTACGTTCAATTCTAGCGGATTCTCAATAGAATCCTCAAGTCTGGGATCTTTTTTTCGGAGTCCAGCACTGTGATGCATGAATAGGTAGTTTCACTACATTATCTTTTCTTCCTGGGGGATCAGCATCTGCTGGAGCAGAAGCTGCAGACTTTTACAGCCTGTGGTATGATGACCCAGCACACGGCATTGTGAAAAATATGACGTCTTGTCTTCATATTCCACATGCTGGAAAAAATGATAGTCATGGCTCTGTATATAAACCCTTAAAAGAAAATCTTTAGAAACATCAATCTCCACACAAACACGGGCAACTGATGGCCGCAACAAATTAGTGGTTGCATTATCCGCTTTTAAAGGCACACCGATCATCCTTGAAACTTGGAACAAAGCTTCTATCTTGTGGAGATATATTGGTAGTCCTGGCAAGAAAATCCACACTGGCGTATCAACTTTTGGATCAAAATTGTATGACCACTTGGTAATTCTCATATGAAACCCTACTACATTCCATGTCTGTATGGCAAAGCAGCGGATATAATCAAGCTCTCGATCGAAATTAATAAGGATATGCGTTGAATCAATCATGCTAACCTTGACACTTCCAGAAAATCCAGCTTTTTCAAACCATGAACGGATTGCCTCAATTTTGGGTCGACCATACCAGAAGGTTCCTACCAGGCAATGGCGCAAAGAATCAGTAAGAGCAGTGATCTCCATTTGTGTAAAAGAAATTGCGGGCTCCCCTTTGAATTTATTGATATCCTTTGGTGGAATAGATATTGATGATGACCCTGGCCCAGCCACCACCGAAGCAAAGGATCGTGATCCCGGTGGTTGCATATTTGGTTGCAGTACTCGTCATAAAAAACTTATAGCCGAATAAGAATACAATGGCGACTGATAGTCGACAGCGATTGTAGCGGCGAAAACATCACGCATTGCAGGGGGCCGCCAAGGTGGAGAAGGAGAGCGTCGCCATCTTCTTTGATCTTTATGATGCATATATATATATACACATATATATATATATATATATATATATATAAATATATATATATATATATATATATATATATATATATATATATATATATAAATATACATACATATATACTCGAATACAACAACAACTACATAACCACATTGCCGTAGAGGCTCCCGTCTATGACGGAGTATGGGGATTGGATGCACGCAACCATACCTATGCATTAGAAACACACAGAGGTTGTTTCCTGATGACCCATAATGAGCGTCAAGCTATGTCGATCAACTGCAACTTCACAATATATATGTGTGTGTATACATATATTCATATATATATGTGTGTATACAAATATGTATATATATATATATATGTATATATGCATATAGATATATATACATACATATTCGGGCTGCGGCATTTGAGTTCTACAGCAATTTCGAAAGTGAGTGTATTTATGTGGTGCCTGTTTCATTGTGCTCTGCCTTTCCCTGAGAATTTGACTGGTGTATGTTGGAGAAATTGAAGTGAATTAGAAAAGTTTGGGCAAATAGGTTTGTCAAAAGTTGACAACCACCATACTTTGAGCTTAATTATGATTAGTGTTCGTTAATCAAAAATAGAAACTAATAATCTCTAAATTATCTACGTAACAAGTAGATGACTTTAGGCTTTTGAATCACTCGATTCCGATACCGGATGAATGAGAAATTAATGCTCAAAGTTGGAGTAAAATTGGAAGGAAATTGCAAAAGTGGTGATGTGGCCTATTGAGGAGTGAACACATCACCCCTTAAGTGGAATACCACATTGGCTATTTGAGATGAAAGGGCCACCATATAGTTCAAGTTGGAGCCTTCTTAAATGTGCCCTTGGGCATGAGATGTTTTTGACGGAGGCAGGACGCAGCTCGGGCAAGGTTCACAACACGCGCGCGTGCGCGCCGCCGCCGCCCGCCCGCCTGGCCGGCTCGGCTCGGGCTCGGGCTCGTGGGCCTGGCTGATTCTTGTCTTTTTGGAGAAATTTTCTTTTACATTTTTCCAGAAAAATAAATCAAGTGATCCAACGGTTGAAATATTTTTGATCATAACCGTTGAAAGATCTAACGGGTGTAGATCGTAGTCTACACGGATTATGATCTAACGGCTGAGATCGTATCTGGCAGCAGTTCTTCATCTAGATCTAACGGTTGTGGATCTTAGTCTACACGGATTATGATCTAACGGATGAGATCGTATCTGGCGGCGGTTTCTTCATCCGATGGTCTATGTTTGAAACTGCTGCGGTTTACGATCTAACGGTTGTGGATGAAAACCGTCTGATCCGACGGCTGTGGTTTAATCTAGAGATTAACCGCCTAATCCTTCCCGCCTATAAAAACGAATTGCATACTGCTGCTGCACTGTTGTTATGTTTCCAGTCCTGTTCGTTGAGAAATCAGAGCATCCCACAGGTTCGCTGAGTTCTTTACGTTGATGTGCTGCTCCGTATGAACTGTTAGCCGTTGTATCCTGGGAGACGTTTGCTGTTTCTGGTTGGGCACTTCGTACCGGTGCAAATCGTCTTAAGGACAGAGTCCTTAGACTCGGCTCGGTTCTGCTTGCAATTCGTTTATATACACAATCGCACACAGTACACTGCAGTTGATAAAACAGTTTCTAACATTCTTAAGACGATTTGTTTTATATACTGTAATCTGTTTTGTTTTCTGTTTGCGATCATAGTTTCTATTGGTACGAAACTAATCGGTTTCGTGTTCTGTTTCTGTATTATCCCACAGAATCTGAAATGGAGAACGAAAGTTCGAACTCCTTCAATGGCGTGCACCTTGGTCTGTCCGAGGAAGTGAACACGGCTGTTCCAGTTGCACCCGCTGCCATTCCTGATCCTGTTCCTGCGGTTGGACAGGTTGAGAAACCGGAGAAGTTTGGAGGCGGTTTCTTCAAACGTTGGCAGCAGAAGATGCTGTTCTTTTTAACAACTCTGGGGCTGGCAAAGATGTTGACTGAGGATCCTGCAGTGGTGATACCAGTCGAGGATCACAACGTGAATATGCAGAATAGCTTGATTGCTGAAGCATGGAAATATAATGATTATGTCTGTTTGAGTCATATTTTAAGTTGTCTCGATAATTCTCTGTATGAACTGTATAGTACCTTTAAGACTGCAAAATCTTTATGGCAGGCTTTAGACAAAAAATACAGGACAGAGGATGCTGGTGCAAAGAAGTTTATCATTGGTAAATTTCTTGATTTTAAGATGACTGATTCCAAAACTGTTGTTTCTCAGATTGAGGAACTTCAGATGTTAGTGGCTGAAATGGAAGAAGAGGGTATGTCCCTTAGTGGATCTTTTCTTGTTGTTGCTGTGATTGAGAAGCCACCTCTTTCGTGGAGGGAATTCAGGAGCTATCTCAAACATAAGCGAAAGGAGATGTCCTTGGAAGATCTGATTGTTCGATTGCGTATCGAAGAAGACAACCGCAGATCTGAGAAAAAGTTTGCTCAATATTCTGGTCAAGCAAAGGCTCATGTCACAGAGGCGACGAAGAAAAAGAAAGACAAGTTGGGAGTGAACAACAAAGGCAAAGAGATCGCCAAAAAGTTCACAGGAAAATGCTATAACTGTGGCATTCAGGGGCACCGGAGAAGTGACTATCACAAGCCAAAGAAGAGGCAAGAGAAAGCGAAGGCGAATCTGGTTGGTGCAATGGAAGATCTGGATCTTTGTGCTGTTGTGAGTGAATGCAACATTGTGGGAAATCCGCGCGCATGGTGGCTGGACACGGGAGCTACGAGACATGTTTGTGCAAGCAAGACAATGTTCACAGAATACAAGCCCGTTGATGGTGCACAGATTTACATGGGAAATGATGCTTCATCGAAGATTGAAGGTGAAGGAAATATTGTTCCGAAGTTGACTTTTAGAAAGTGTCTGACTCTGCAGAATGTTCTGCATGTTCCTGATATTAGGAAGAATTTGATCTCTGGTGCATTAATGGTGATGCATGGTTTTAGACTCGTGTTGGATTACTAAGAATGGGTTGTACTTGGGAAAGAGGTACTTGGTAGACAGGATGTTTAAATTAAATGTGATGACCATTGTACCTAGAAAGGAAAAAGTTGTGCCCGTAGAGGCTAGTGAAAGCGCATCTACTTCTGCTTACATGCTTGAGTCTTCTTGTTTATGGCATTTACGTTTGGGACACGTTAATTACAAATCAATTCAAAGAATGATTAATCTTGATTTGTTGCCTAAACTGAATTTGACTAAGGAAAAATGTCAAGTTTGTGTTGAAGCGAAAATGACTAAGGCTCCTTTTCCTTCGATTGAAAGAAACACTAAAGTGTTAGATTTAATTCATACAGATATGTGTGATTTAAAGTTTGTGCAAACAAGAGGTGGTAAAAAGTACTTTGTAACTTTTATTGACGATTGCACTAGATACTGTTATGTTTATTTTCTAAGTAGCAAAGATAAGGCCGTTAATGCTTTTAAGGATTATAAGAATGAAGTTGAAAATCAACTTAGCAAACGAATTAAGATAATTCGTAGTGATAGAGGTGGTGAATATGATGCACCGTTTAATGAATTTTGTTCAGAACATGACATTATTCATCAAACGACTGCGCCATACTCACCTCAATCCAATGGTATTGCTGAACGCAAGAATCGAACTCTTAAAGAGATAATTAATGCTATGTTGATAAGTTCGGGTTTACCTCAGAACTTGTGGGGGGAAGCAATTCTCTCCGCCAATGTCATTCTAAATAGAATTCCATTTTAAAAGATGGATAAAACCCCTTATGACCTTTGGAAAGGTTATAAGCTTAGTTTCAAATACTTAAAAGTGTGGGGGTGTCTGGCTAAGGTAGCTGTATCTAAACAAAGACAAGTTAGAATAGGGCCCAAAACAATTGATTGTATATTCATAGGATATGCAACAAACAGTAGTGCATATCGATTCTTGGTACACAAGTCTGACATCCCTGACATACATGAAAATGTTGTCATGGAGTCAAGAAATGCAGTGTTTTTTGAAGACGTCTTTCCAAAGAAAGATAGAAATGATGAAGAAGCCAGCACTAGTAAGCGAGCTTGGGATGCAACGGCTCAAGAAATAGATGAACCCCGTCAAGGCAAGCGAGCCAGAAGACCCACTTCTTTTGGACCAAATTTTCTAACCTTTATGGTAGAGAACGAGCCAAGGACCTTTTCAGAGGCAATGTCAACACCAGAAGCTCCATTCTGGAAAGAGGCGATAAATAGTGAGATAGAATCTATTCTCCAAAATCACACTTGGAGCTGGTCAATCTTCCACCAGGAAGTAAACCACTCGGATTCAAGTGGATTTTCAAGAAGAAGTTAAAAGAAGATGAATCTATCGACAAATACAAAGCGCGGTTGGTGGCCAAAGGTTATCGACAAAAAGAAGGGTTTGATTTCTTTGACACTTACTCACCAGTGATAAGGATTACATCAATCAGAGTGCTAGTCGCGATTGCAGCAGTCTATAACTTAGAAATCCATCAGATGGATGTTAAGACGGCTTTTCTGAACGGTGATTTGGAAGAGGAGATATACATGAAACAACCAGAAGGGTTTGTTGTGGCAGGACAAGAGAAGAAAGTTTGTAGACTTGTTGAGTCTTTGTACAGACTTAAACAAGCACCAAAACAATGGCATTTGAAGTTTGATCAGGTAATGATGTCAAACGGCTTCAGGATCAACGAGTGTGACAAGTGTGTTTACATCAAAAACACACTTAATGCCTATGTAATAGTATGTCTCTACGTAGATGACATGTTAATCATGGGCAGTACTCATGACATCATCTTGAATACCAAGAAGATGTTAACACGAAATTTTGACATGAAGGATATGGGGGTTGCCAATGTTATTCTAGGAATTAAGATTTCTAGGGTAACTGAAGGATTGATCATGTCACAAAGTCATTACATTGAGTCCGTTCTCAAACAATTCAATACGTTCGATGCAAAACCAGTAAAAATTCCACTTGACTTAAGTATGCACTTAAGGAAGAACCGAGGTGAACCAGTAGCTCAATTGAAGTACTCACAAGTGATTGGAAGTCTAATGTACATAACGAACTGTACAAGACCAGACTTAGCTTGTTCAGTAAACAAATTGAGCAGGTTTACCAGTAATCCAAGTGAAGATCATTAGAAAGCTCTAAATAGAGTGATGAGGTACCTTAAATACACAATGAACCTTGGATTGCACTATACAAGATATCCAGCAGTATTGGAAGGATACTGCGATGCAAACTGGATATCAGATTGCAAAGACTCTAAATCCACAAGTGGATATTTATTCACTGTTGGTGGTGGTGCTGTGTCATGGAAATCCACTAAAGAAACATGCATAGCTCCATCCACAATGGAAGCCAAGTTTATAGCATTAGACAAAGCTGGAGAAGAAGCTGAATGGCTTCGAAATTTTCTAGAAGACATTCCATGTTGGCCTAAGCCAATCGCTCCTATTAGCATACACTGTGATAGTCAGTCAGCTATAGGACGAGCTCAAAGTAGCATCTACAATGGTAAGTCACGACACATACATCGGAGACATAATACCATTAAGCAATTGATCTCTAATGGCGTGATTTCCATTGATTACATAAAATCAAAGGAGAATCTTGCGGATCCGCTTACCAAAGCTCTGCCTAGAGATCAGATGTCTAAGTTGACAAACGGAATGGGACTTAAGCCTACAAAGCAAGAATCTTTGTAATGGTAACCCAACCTTGTTGACTGGAGATCCCAGAATCTAGGTTCAATGGGAAAACTAAGTTATAATGGTTCAGTTAGCACTTACTCATTCCATTAAACAAAAGTGCTGTCTGCAGAGAATAGTTAGGGTAAGCTAGAGCTTTTAATGATGTCCTATATCATGATAACTCAAGTGGGGTATGACAGAATACTCTTGATAGGAATCACCTATGTAAGTGTGAAGTTGGACCGCTTCTGTGAGAATTTTGAGAGGGACGAATTCTCTAATACACTTTCTGAAACCAGGTTGTTCATGGCCAAAATGAACACAACCATGAGAACAAATAAGGGGTGTCAAAGGAAATGTTGTGTGAATATCATTATCTAGGTGATGAGGATCAAGGGTCCGATGAGGATCAAGGGCCCCATCAAGAGGTCAAAGGTCCTATAACAAGAAGGAGGGCAAGGGAACTTTGTCATCAAGTTGCCACCTTCTTGTACAAGCATGTTCAAGATGAGCCTAAGACTCCTTGGGTTCATTTCATTGAACCTTCAACTTGAGCATGTATCACATGCACGTCTACATTCTTGTTTTTGAATTTTATCTTGTGTCGTGTGATATTAGTTTTATGTATTTGCTTTGTAGGAAAATTAGGTACATGGAATGTTTGAAGAGAATGTTTCAAGAGAATGTTTGGAGAGAATGTTGAAGAGAATGTTTCAAGAGAATGTTGAAGAGAATGTTTTAAGAGAATGTTTCAAGAGAATGTTTGTCTATGCTAAGACAAATTCAAAAGTGTCCAAGATAGAGTCTCTTGATCAAGTTGAAATCAAAATCATCTCCATTATCCACAAAGGGGGGCGGCCATATTTGAAACAAATGGATAATGATCAATCATGATTTGAATTCAAGTTTCAACCAAATTTGAGATTTAAAATTGAAGAAGATTTCAGCTCCTATTTTCTTGATATACACGCCATTTGGAAGACAAATCAACAACACAAAGATTGAATCAAGTTTGAATTCAAATTCAAACTCAATTTGAATTCATTCTTCAATCAACATTTGAATTCAAGTCCAACCATCTTATCATCATCAAATCAGATTTTCAAGACCCTCATCACTCATCAAGAAGCGGCTGGAAGGTTAAGGATATCCTAGGTTCAAATTCAAAGTGCACTCAAAATTCAATCTCAACTTGAAGTCAAACTTCTCCCAAACTTTTGAAAATCAAGCTCAAGCATATCCAGTCATCAAATCAGCTCCTCCAAGGCTCCATTTTAGTCCACATACACGGCTGAACATGAAGAGAAGACACCTTGCAATCAATTCAAATTTTAGCTAGGATTTGTTTTACTTTTTGAATTCAAATAGTTTTCAAATTTCAAATATTATTAGCTAGTTTATTTTGAGATAAAAATCTGGTCATGGGCGTGGGTTAGAGGCCTATAAATAGACCCCTTTGGCTGATTGTAAACTCACCTTTTCGATGAATAACAATTCTTGATATTTTCTTCACTTTGAGTGATACTTTGTTTTCTTGGTTTTGCATTAAAAACCTAAGTTAAGATCCTTCAAAGTTGAGCGATTTGAAGGTATTGCCATTGCTAAAAGGTGCCGTCCAGGAGGGCCTTCTTGGTTTGCCTGATCAACGACCATCTTATAGTGTTGGTCTTGCTCGTTGTCCACACGTTTGATCACTAAGGAAGCAAGGGGAAGTTTACTTCTTTGTGCCTAACCCTTTGTGAAGGACGTTTGGAAGGTGGAATTGTTGGAGCCCACGAGTTGCACGCATCAAATTGGTATCAGAGCGAGGTTACTCTATTCCACCATCTATCATTTCCTTTTCGTTTGAGTCTAGTCATTTCAATTTCAGTTGAGTCCTTCTTCTACTCCTCCCTCTACACGCCATTTGTCTTGCATTCCATTCCAAAAAAAAAACGTCCAAAACAAAAACATTGCTTTGAGTCCTTACACGTTGCTGCATTTTGCTTTTCATCAAGTGTCATTTCCTTTATTTCCTTTCGCATCACAATCTGATTTTGAGTCGTTCAAACTTGAACAAATTAGGGTTCGTTGCATTTTAGGTTACATTCAGCTTTCTTTAAAATAGTCCAACCATCAACCTATAAAGCTACCTCGGTTTCAAATCATCTTGTTGCTACCGAAGCTTTTAGTTGGTGATGATTGTATGCATCTTATGATTCGCATTGTGATTGATTTCATGCTTTAAGACAAGTAGTCATACGTGTGTTTGCCTTCCCGAACCATTTTCAAAACCCTAACTCCACCACCCCACCCCACAGCCCAACCAACCCCACCCCAACCCAACCTTAAAACGCACCAACCTGGTCCCAAACAACTCTATTTACACCCCAAACAAAAAGCCCCAATCCAATTTACCCAAAAACAATCAGATTCTAAAGATCCTAATTCATTCAAATAAACCCTAACCCTAGAATTTGAATTTTGCTCAAATTCTGTCCTAGACCAACCAATATCCAAATTGGCCACACCAATCATCAATTACCAACCCAAATAGTCAATTTACAACATCCGTTCCATTCCTACAACTACATTCCGCAAAACCCCAAAACGTTCAAAACCACCCTAAATCAAAAAAACCTAACCCTAACCCCTATTTGGCCTTACCCAATTTCCATCACCTTCCAAGGTCAATTTTGTTGCAAGTCCAAGATACAAATTGCATTTTAAATACATTGCACTATTCTGTCCAAAAACGCAAGTGCTAAGCGCAAACAAGTGAAATTCCAATTCTGCCCTTAGTCAAAAAAAAAGGAGAATCTGAATCTTGCTCAATTGAAATAGCAAGGAAGAAAAAGAAAAACAAAAAGAACAAGAGCAAAGAAAACGGGCAAAACGTTTGTGCATTGCGTGGAAAATTTTTTGGTACGACTTGCAAACCTTGGATACCATATTACCCACTTTCCCGTCCCCTATACCCAATTCTCCAACTCTTGATCTTCTTGAACCAATCACACATTTGGTTGCTCGATTGTTGCATGACTTGAACCATTTTGTGGATAGTAAGTGCATAGAATAAAAATTAACTAAAGATTGCCCACGGCAACCCTTAGTTCATCTTTGGTTCAGCCTTATACATCAACTTTGGTTGCTTATTTTCTTTGAATCTTAGTAGAAAGTTCAAGTTTGAATTCATTTCAATTGATTCTACTTTGATACTAATTGGTGCAACTTGAAAGCAAAAGGGAAGAAACAAGCGGAGAACATTGTGGTTTGAAGAAGCCTTGGCAATACACTTCCTTATTGATCACTTTGAGACTTCTTAACTTCAGGTTATCCAAGAACCAAAGTGGTAAGAGAGTGGAAAGAGTCGAAATCGGAGTGTCCATAGCTTATTTTTTTTACTAATCCCTTAACGTTTGTTTGTCTTTGTGTTAGTTTGCTTCTTTCTTTTTTTCCTTTGTTTTCGTTCAATTCCTTAGGTACAATGGCCAGCAGCAATTCCGCATCTAGCAAGTCTAAAGGAGCCGAAACTGTTGACAATACTCAACAACAAATGCTGGAAATGCTTAAGAAACTCATGCACGACAATGAGATAATTAAGCATCGCTTGGAAGACGTGGAGCGAAGCTACAAAACGAGTGATGGCCAAGGAACAAGCAGGGCCGTTCCACCACCACAACCAAGGCGCCATCCTCCGGAAGAAGTTGAGGACGATAACATTCGACCCCCACACACCGAAGCGAGACGGTTTGCTCCCCCTACACAAGCAAGAAGGTACGCTCCAAGAAGGTACAATGATGATTACATTACCCTTTGAGCATGATGATTATGACTTTGATGACCACCATCCTCGTGGTTACCAAAGACGCCAAAATCCCCTTTTCCCGCAAGATGACGATTTTCTCAAAACCAAAATAAGTATTCCCACGTTTTATGGTAAAAGTAATGCAGAGGAATATTTAGAATGGGAAACGAAAGTGGATTTGATCTTTTCTTGTACCAATTATAGTGAATTGCAAAAAGTGAGGTATGCTTCCATTGAATTTTCTGGTTATGCACTTAATTGGTGGACGAATTTGTGTCGAAATAGAACTAAGACAAGACAACCCCCAATCGCCACTTGGTAAGAAATGAAGTTTGAAATGCGACAACGTTTTATTCCAAACAATTATGAGAGTTCTATTTTCACAAGCTTGCATAACTTACGTCAAGGTTCCAAAAGTGTAGACGAGTACTATAAAGAGTTAGAAGTTTTGTTGGAAAGGTCTAACTTGCAGGAACCTGAAGAGGCCACCAAAGCTCGTTTCTTACATGGTTTAAACAGGGAGATTGCGCAAAGGGTTGATCTTCAACCTTATCTCGACCTCACCACCATGGTACATATGGCTGAAAAGATTGAAGCACAATTAAAGGTACGTAACTCCTCCAATTTCAATTCCAATTATCGTACTAATCAATCTTCATCAAGATTTCACAGCAAGCCTTCAGGAACAGGAAGTTCACGGCCTACAGGAGGCCAAGCACGTGACCAAGGTGCGTCACAAAGAATGGACAATCGTGTGCAATCCACACAAAGGAGAGACGAACGCACCCAACAAAAGGCTCCTGCCGGAAATCCTTCGGATTCCTCAAACAGGTTTAGAGACATTAAATGTTATAAATGTCAAGGACGTGGTCACATAGGAAAAGAATGTCCTAATGCAAAAAGAATCATGTTAATTGAAGAGACAAACGAATATGTGTCTGAGTCCGAGCATGAAAACGAGTCTGAGCATGATAATGAAATTGAACCCTGAAGAGGATCTAGGCGCACTAGATGATTTTGACACTAAGGAGTTTCTTGTTGTGCGTAGAGCTTTAAATGCATATCCGAAATTAGATGATCACGAACAACATAGAGAAAACATTTTCCATATTCATTGCATGATAAATGGTGAAGTGTGCACCATGATCATTGATTCCGGTTCTTGTGCTAATGTGGCTAGCATCGAATTAGTAAGAAAACTGAATTTGCCTATGACTAATCATCCGCACCCTTACAAACTTGCATGGCTAAATGACTGCGGTGAAGTTAGCGTAAGTAAACAAGTTTTGATTTCTCTTAGCATTGGTAGTTACAAAGATGATGTTTTATGTGATGTCGCCCCAATGCATGCTAGTCATATCTTACTTGGTAGGCCATGGCAATTTGATAGACATGTGACATATGATGGTTATTTGAATCGTTATTCTTTCAAATTGAATGGCAAATTGTACAAACTGCATGCACTTCCACCACACAAAGTCCACGAGGATCACCAACGCATGTCCAAGTCTAGAGCCGATCCTAAGGAAAAAGAAGCCGAGAGAAAATTCGTGGAGTGTATGAAAAGTGAGAACAAAAAAAATGAGAGCAAGGGAAAAGAGGTAGTGCCCCTAAGTGTCAACGAGTCCAAAAAGAAGTGTGGGTATTTCGCAAAGAAAAGAGAGGTTACACGTGCACTTTATAACAACCAAACTGTCTTCATCATCATCCCAAAGTCGTGTCAACTTGCCCTTGAAGAACTCCCACCAAACTTACCTACCTCAGTTGCGTCCCTTATCCAAGAATATGAAGTTCTATTTCCTTCCGAACCACCATCCGGATTACCACCCATTAGAGGGATAGAACACCAAATCGACTTTGTCCCAGGAGCCGTGTTACCCAATCGCCCAGCCTATCGAGCAAACCCCGAAGAAACCAAAGAAATCCAAAGGCAAGTAGAAGAGCTCCTAGCTAGTGGACAAATCCGAGAGAGTCTGAGCCCATCTGCCGTCCCCTGTCATTTTAGTACCCAAAAAGGATGGAACGTGGAGAATGTGTACCGATTGCCGAGCCATAAACAAGATTACCGTCAAGTATAGGTACCCCATACCTAGGCTAGACGATATGTTAGACATGTTGCACGGATCCAAATTCTTCACCAAAATCGACCTTAAGCAAGGGTACTTCCAGGTACGCATTCGAGAAGGGGACGAATGGAAGACTGCATTCAAAACCAAGTTTGGGCTCTATGAGTGGTTAGTGATGCCCTTCGGGCTCACAAACGCCCCTAGTACCTTTATGAGGCTAATGAATGAAGTCTTACGTGCGTTCATAGGACGCTTTGTCGTTGTCTATTTCGCTGATATCCTAATCTATTCCCACACCATAGAAGATCATCTTGACCACATTAGAGCCGTTTTTGAAAAGCTTAAGCAAGAACAACTTTACGCCAACTTTAAGAAGTGCTCTTTCTGTTTAGAACGCGTAGTTTTTCTAGGCTTTGTCATTTCGGCTGAGGGAGTAGAGATGGATGAGGAAAAGGTTAGGTCAATTGTGGAGTGGCCTATACCTAAGAATGTAGGGGAAGTTCGCAGTTTTCATGGATTAGCAAGCTTTTATAGACGTTTTGTCAAAGATTTTTCTTCCATAGCTGCACCCCTAAACGAAATTGTCAAAAAAGATGTGCCATTTAGGTGGGAAGAGCCACAACAACAGGCATTTGATGAACTCAAACGTAGGCTGACCACTGCACCCATACTTAGACTACCAAATTTTGACTGAGACCTTTGAGATCGAGTGTGATGCAAGTGGAGTGGGTATAGGCGCAGTTTTGACCCAAAGTAAGAAACCCATAGCCTACTTTAGTGAAAAGTTGAAAGGAGCATCATTGAATTACTCTACCTATGATAAGGAACTTTATGCCCTTGTGAGATCCCTACAAACTTGGCAACACTATCTTCAACCTAAAGAGTTTGTGATCCACACTGACCACGAAAGCCTTAAGTATCTTAAAGGGCAAGGAAAGTTGAACAAAAGACATGCCAAATGGGTAGAGTTCATAGAACAATTCCCTTACGTGATTAAGTACAAACAAGGAAAAGATAATATAGTTGCCGATGCCCTCTCTAGGAGATACACGTTAGTAACTACATTATCTTCACGCTTCTTAGGATTCGAATCACTTAAGGACTTGTACCCCAATGACCATGACTTTGGCACCATTTTCGAGGCATGTAAAGAAGCACCATTTGGGAAATTTTACATACATGAGGGTTATCTTTTCAAAGAACAAAAATTGTGCGTTCCCCAATCATCCCTACGAGAAGCATTGACTAGAGAAGCCCATGGGGGAGGTTTAATGGGTCATTTCGGAGTATTCAAAACCCTTGAGACTCTTAAAGAACATTTCTATTGGCCCCACATGAGAGTAGACGTCGAGAGGTTGTGTGGTAATTGCATCACTTGCAAACAAGCCAAATCCAAGTCCCAACCACATGGCCTTTACACGCCTTTACCCGTCCCTGATTCCCCTTGGATTGACATTTCTATGGACTTTGTTTTAGGACTTCCTAGGTCTCGGGGAGGACGCGATAGCATTTATGTTGTGGTTGATCGATTTTCAAAAATGGCACATTTCATAGCATGTAGAAAAGTTGATGATGCCACACATGTTGCTGATTTGTTCTTCAAAGAAATTGTTAGATTGCATGGCATGCCACGTACAATTGTAAGTGATAGAGATACGAAATTCTTGAGTCATTTTTGGCGTGTTTTAGTGGGCTAAACTTGGTACACAATTGTTGTTTTCCACCACCGCACACCCACAAACTGATGGACAAACTGAAGTCGTTAATCGTACTCTTTCTCAACTTTTGCGTGCCATTTTGCAAAAACACATTAAACATTGGGAAGATTGTTTACCATATATCGAATTTGCATATAATAGGAGTGTCCATCACGGTACTTTGCATAGTCCATTTGAAATCGTGTATGGCTTTAATCCCTTGTCTCCCATTGATTTGATTCCTATTCCCGTGCATGAACGTTCTAGTCTTGATGGTAAACAAAAAGCGGACAACATAAAGAAACTGCATGAACAAGTTAAAACACAACTAGAAAAGAAAAACAAAGCTTATGAAAGACGAGCTAACAAACATCGGAAAAGAGTTGTGTTCAAACCTGGAGATTTAGTGTGGTTACATTTGCGTAAAGAAAGATTTCCCAATGAAAGAAAGTCAAAATTGTTACCTCGAGGAGATGGACCCTTTAAAGTATTGAAACGCATAGGTGACAACGCATACATCCTTGATCTTCCCGACAGGTATGGTTCAGTTTCACCTACTTTTAATGTTGCTGATCTCACCCCTTTCAACGATGACCTTTTTGATTCGAGGACGAATCCTTTTGAGGAGGGGGGGATTGATGAGGATCAAGGGTCCGATGAGGATCAAGGGCCCCATCAAGAGGTCAAAGGTCCTATAACAAGAAGGAGGGCAAGGGAACTTTGTCATCAAGTTGCCACCTTCTTGTACAAGCATGTTCAAGATGAGCCTAAGACTCCTTGGGTTCATTTCATTGAACCTTCAACTTGAGCATGTATCACATGCACGTCTACATTCTTGTTTTTGAATTTTATCTTGTGTCGTG
>AP025062.1:23896706-24160035 GCA_036186865.1 Eustoma russellianum | reverse complement strand
TGTAGGAAAATTAGGTACATGGAATGTTTGAAGAGAATGTTTCAAGAGAATGTTTGAAGAGAATGTTCAAGAGAATGTTTCAAGAGAATGTTTCAAGAGAATGTTGAAGAGAATGTTTCAAGAGAATGTTTCAAGAGAATGTTTGTCTATGCTAAGACAAATTCAAAAGTGTCCAAGATAGAGTCTCTTGATCAAGTTGAAATCAAAATCATCTCCATTATCCACAAAGGGGGGCGGCCATATTTGAAACAAATGGATAATGATCAATCATGATTTGAATTCAAGTTTCAACCAAATTTGAGATTTAAAATTGAAGAAGATTTCAGCTCCTATTTTCTTGATATACACGCCATTTGGAAGACAAATCAACAACACAAAGATTGAATCAAGTTTGAATTCAAATTCAAACTCAATTTGAATTCATTCTTCAATCAACATTTGAATTCAAGTCCAGCCATCTTATCATCATCAAATCAGATTTTCAAGACCCTCATCACTCATCAAGAAGCGGCTGGAAGGTTAAGGATATCCTAGGTTCAAATTCAAAGTGCACTCAAAATTCAATCTCAACTTGAAGTCAAACTTCTCCCAAACTTTTGAAAATCAAGCTCAAGCATATCCAGTCATCAAATCAGCTCCTCCAAGGCTCCATTTTAGTCCACATACACGGCTGAACATGAAGAGAAGACACCTTGCAAGCAATTCAAATTTTAGCTAGGATTTGTTTTACTTTTTGAATTCAAATAGTTTTCAAATTTCAAATATTATTAGCTAGTTTATTTTGAGATAAAAATCTGGTCATGGGCGTGGGTTAGAGGCCTATAAATAGACCCCTTTGGCTGATTGTAAACTCACCTTTTCGATGAATAACAATTCTTGATATTTTCTTCACTTTGAGTGATACTTTGTTTTCTTGGTTTTGCATTAAAAACCTAAGTTAAGATCCTTCAAAGTGGAGCGATTTGAAGGTATTGCCATTGCTAAAAGGTGCCGTCCAGGAGGGCCTTCTTGGTTTGCCTGATCAACGACCATCTTATAGTGTTGGTCTTGCTCGTTGTCCACACGTTTGATCACTAAGGAAGCAAGGGGAAGTTTACTTCTTTGTGCCTAACCCTTTGTGAAGGACGTTTGGAAGGTGGAATTGTTGGAGCCCACGAGTTGCATGCATCCTAGGTTCACAATAAAGGCTGATAGTTCAAGACATCAGGTCACTAACCAGCTGAGTGGATCCGATGGTATATCACTAAGAAAGGTTCAAAGCCAGAAGCTACCTCTTCTGATGCAACATATCCTTGTCTGATTTCTCTATTGAGTCTGCATCTGCATCTGCATTAATTTTCATTCATGTGGGGGATTGTTGGAGAAATTGAAGTGAATTGGAAAAGTTTGGACAAATGGGTTTGTCAAAAGTTGACAACCACCATACTTTAAGCTTAATTATGATTAGTGTTCGTTAATCAAAAATGGAAACTAATAATCTCTAAATTATCTACGTAACAAGTAGATGACTTTAGGCTTTTGAATCACTCGATTTCGATACCGGGTGAATGAGAAATTAATGCTCAAAGTTGGAGTAAAATTGGAAGGAAATTGCAAAAGTGGTGATGTGGTCTCTTGAGGAGTGAACACATCACCCCTTAAGTGGAATACCACATTGGCTATTTGAGATGAAAGGGCCACCATATATAGTTCAAGTTGGAGCCTTCTTAAATGTGCCCTTGGGCATGAGAAGTTTTTGACGGAGGCAGGACGCAACTAAGGAAAAGTTCACCACACGCGCGCGCGCCGCCGCCGTCGCCTGCCTGTCCGGCCTGCCGGCTCGGCTCAGCTCGGCTCGTGGCTCGTGGGCTCGTGGGTCTGGCTGATTCTTGCCTTTTTGGAGAAATTTTCTTTTACATTTTTCCAGAAAAATAAATCAAGTGATCCAACGGTTGAAATATTTCTGATCATAACCGTTGAAAGATCTAACGGGTGTAGATCGTACTCTACACGGATTATGATCTAGCGGCTGAGATCATATCTGGCAGCAGTTCTTCATCTAGATCTAACGGCTGTGGATCGTAGTCTACACGGATTATGATCTAACGGATGAGATCGTATCTGACAGCAGTTTCTTCATCCGACGGTCTACGTTTAAAACTGCTGCGGTTTACGATCTAATGGCTGTGGATGAAAACCGTCTAATCCAACGGCTGCGGTTTAATATGGAGATTAACTACCTAATCCTTCCCGCCTATAAAAATGGCTCCTTCTCCATAATTTCTTCCAAGTACCTCTGCGTATTCTCTGTGTCTTCTCCTTCCATTTTTGGTTTTTTGCATACTGCTGCTGCACTGTTGTTACGTTTCCAGTCCAGTTTGTTGAGAAATCAGAGCATCCTACAGGTTCGCTGAGTTCTTTACGTTGCTGTGCCGCTCCGTATGAACGTTAGCCGTTGTATCCTGGGAGACGTTTGCTGTTTCTGGTTAGGCACTTCGTACCGGAGCAAATCGTCTTAAGGATAGAGTCCTTAGACTCGCCTCGGTTCTGCTTGCAATTCATTTATTTACACAATCGCACACAATACACTGCAGTTGATTACAGTTTCTAACAGTGTACACCAAGTTCGCCCGTCCTAGTGCCCATTATGTAAAATGCATGACATCACATTGATCCATATCTTTCTCACTTGTCCATGTGTTTCTTTAATCTGGGATTATTATGGACTTTTAGTTGATGGCCCTGTAGTTGGTCCAGTGGCCCCTGCACTAAGCACTTATTTGATGACTTTGTGGTTGCGAGGAAATTTTCAGAATCTCCCTAGCCGTGTTTATGTGATTCTACCGATAATCATCTGTTGGTGTGTCTGAGTAGTGTATGCTGGAATTATGTTTGGGACTGTAAAGTGGAATTCCAGCCATGTTATTGAACATGTTCGAGCCACGACATATGTGTGGAGCTCGTCTTTGATCGGTACTAAGCGAGCGGCTTATGTTCAACTCCTAGTGAATGCTCATTTATCTCCTCTTTTGCACCTCCCAAGAGTGAGAATGTTTCGTTTGTCCTTCATCTGTTGGTCGACTGAAACTCCAAACAGATGCAGTACTTGGCCAGTCCACGGCTGCCGATGAGGAAATACTCCGAGATCACTCAGGCCATATGCTTGAAGCAATCAACTTTCCCATTTATGGCGTTGATCTTAGAGTTGCAGGCTGCATTTTTGGCATTCATATATTTCAGCATGCGTTATACAAATTTTGATCTAGAGGTTGAATGTAGTGATTTGCAGCGGGATTTCTCTGCTTTCCAGCCTTTCTGTACTTCTATATGTGCCTACAACTCTATGCTGTATCGCTTGCATAATTTGATGGGTTGAGTAGTATGAATATATTCTTAGACCCATGTGAAGCCAATTATGAGGCTCATTATATAGAGTTGGATGGTCTTAGGCAATGTCAGTTTACTGTTTACAAGACTCTTCACTCTTTAAATACTTTGGCTTGTGGTGATGTTTCTTCGATGGTGACAATGCTTCTATTCGCGCTTGAGTACACAGTCTCCCACTGGGTTGTCATGCCTTTCGGGTTGTTGCGCATGTCACATATTGACACATGCAACCTCAGTATGATCGCTCTTTATTTATGTCTATTGTGCCTCACTCTGTTACTTATGTTTTATAAATATTGATTTGACATCCTTGTTTTATTTATGTTTAGGACTCTGGTGGAACATCTGCGCAATATCTTGGATAGTACTCATAAACTACCTCTGTGACCTGGCACTTCCAACGCCATGTGCAACGCCTTATGGACACATGTCTCCCGATGGGTTAGCGGATCTTTCATTTGGTTGCCGATTGAATACAGCCAACATGGGTATGTTGTTGTTCATTCTTGTTTAGATTACACTATTCTTGTTTATGATACCTCTTCATGTTGATTTAACTTCTGTGGGATATAATTCTGGAACGGCACAATCGCTTGGTCTTGATGCATCTTCGCAACTATGCCTAGACGTAGGAGGCCGCCACATGCATGAGGAACAACATGGATTACTTATGCTCTATGGCTCCTATATTTTATGCATACAAGTTTTCCTTCGTAGGATTATAGGATGTTTTTATCATGTATACTTTTTCCACGCATTAACTTATATGACATGTCCTAGGGTTGACTGTGTATACGATAATTCCGATCAATAGATTGATCTTGGCCGGAGCTAGACATATACTAGTGGTATTGCATGTGAAGTAGGTTGGAGCAGGTTGCATAAATATGTACTCTTTTTTCTTAGTGTGAGTTTTATCCATAAGGGTGGTTTTCTCGACAAGGTTTTGTGTAGCCATATTGTATGCAACTTACTACTTTGCCCCTTTGCATGTAATTGGTTTTTCATCTGCCATGAGAGAAGGTTTTGGAAATATATTCGTTTACAAAAAAATATATGCATTTAAATGTATACATATGTACATACATACATGTATATATATGAGTGTCCACTAGTTTCAATGAGAATTGGCCGTTTGAGTCAGGTATCCAATGCAATCCATCCTGCGTGTCAATCACCTTTGATTCCATAAATGGGTGTATTCTACATAATCTCTTCCATACTGGAGAATCATATATGTGTGAATAAATTTCCGCCCGATTTCTGTACTTCTTTTTACAAAAATCTGTCCACAATGTGTTGGAGTGGAAATATTTCCACCAAAGTTCACAATCATAGGCCTTTTGTAGATCCACTATATTGCGCAAACCCAATCCTCCTGCATCTTTAGCCTGGCACAGCGATGGCCAGGACCTCCAATTATGACCATGAGAGCATAAAAGGATGACATTTTCTTATGTAAAGTCGAAATGACACTCTTTGGCAAGGTTGAGCTAGCAATGATATGTAAAGGCATAGAACTCAGTACAAGTTTTATTAATACTAGTCTTCCAGCCATTGACACCAACTTAGATGACCATGATGTGAGCTTTGCGTCAAAATGATTCAACAAAGGCATGCAATATCTGGAGCGATTGATACCCTTATATAGAAATGATCCAAGATATTTAATGGGCAGGGCTGTCAAACGCATACCCAATGTTATCGCCGCTGCCGATCCAGAAACTCCTTGGCCAACCACAATTTGACTCTTATGATAATTAACTGACTGACCTGACGCCTGTTGATATGCATCCAGGAAGGACCGAAACCTTTATAGATTGCGAGTGGTGCCATTCAAGAAAATCAATAAGTCATCTGCGAAACCCAGATGTGAGACACACGGTGCCCTTCCAGCTGAGAATCCCTTGATTCTCCCTGTGTGCATTAATGTTTTCAATCCTCGAGAAAACCCCTCAGATGATAGGACAAAGAGTAAAGGAGATAAGTGATCTCCTTGCTTGACTCCACGGCCTACTAAAAAGGACTCAGTATGCTTACCATTGAGTAGAATGGAACATCGCGTAGTGCCCAAGTAATTGATTAATATGCGTATCAGTCGTGTGTGGAATCCAAAGTTTCTCAAGATCTGCTCCAGATATTGCCAACTTACACTATCAAAGGCTTTAGCCATATCAAATTTGATCATCACATGTCCTCCTCTATTATGCCTATCTAGCACATGTACCATTTCTTGCGCAAGCAAGACTTGTTCAGTGATACCTTGGCCTTTCATGAAGCCTGCCTGCTCAGGTGATATGAGCCGAGGTAGCAAACCACTCAACCTAGAGGCAATCAAACGTGTGACAACTTTACAAATAAAGTTTGTTAGGCAAATTGGCCGAAAGTCAGTAAATGTTTGTGGATTCTGGACTTTAGGTATTAGAATAATAATAGTAGCCGCAACAGCCTTTGGCATCAAGATATTGAGAAAAAATTCCTGCACAGCTGTATGTACATCTGTGCATATAATCTTCCAAAATCGTCTCCCTCTTTATAGATATGGACATTTATGTAATGGCTACTTGCTTCAATTGTATAAATATATACGCTTTTCTCTTCGCCAAGGTTTTATCCACAAGGGTGGTTTTACTTGGCAAGGTTTTAATGCGGCATATCATATATGATTGGAGATTAGCCCTTATTAGTTTCCTGCACTATTTATTTTCGTATGATGACTTTTGTAATATGGTATTCCTCCGCCATAAGTGAGGCTTTCAATAATACAAATACGCTTTTATAAAAAATGTATATGAGTGTATATTCATATATATATATATGTATATGTATGTATATATATATATATATATATATATATATATATATATATATATATATATATTTTTATACTTATATTCATATTTATGTTTATAGGCACAGATGCACACATGATGCATGTGTACATAAAATTATACTTATATGTGCATACATACACCATATAAATATACACACATATGCATCCTTTTTTTTAGTGGAAGGACGGGCAGCACCGTCCAATGTTTTATTAATAGTAAGCCCTCACTTTTGGCGGAGGAATACCATGGTTACAATATGGTCCTGTGATCTACAGGAGACTCTCCCAAATAAGTAACAAATGAAAATAGTAAAATTACAGAAGAATCCTAGTCATAAACAAAAGAATCTAAAATTGTAGTGCTGAATCGTGGAGACCTCCTCGCAAGCAGTAGAACCCGTGCGGTAGCAATCATTGATGAAGTATGGACAGAGATTATGAAATATAGTAAACGGAGTGTAATTAAAGGTCGAAATGTACATAAAGAGAAGTAAAGATACATACCAAGTACGCATGTATTCATCATAATACAGGCGTCGCTAAAAAGGTAGAGATATGTATGCTGAGTGAAGGCATGTAATCCGTGTGTCTTGGTAGAACGCCAACGTTCCTCATCCAAAAGGCAGAAAAGAAGGGTCATAGAACTATTATATAGTGTAATGCTGGAAAGAGATGATAAAAAGAAGCGTACCGCTGTTGCCCCTACCCTTATGATATAGGCAAGAATCGCAACGGACATGCTAAAGCATCCACGTGATTGAGATGCGGTGTTGCCTGTAACGCTCGTCCATCCATTGTGGACAAAAGCGAGTCTCCTCATGTCTAGGTTTGCATAGAATGAGCTGTGCAATCTGTCAAATAAAAACCGCGGGCAGTTGGTGGAAGAGATAAGGCTGAGGCGTAGATAGCCGTCTGAGGGGACATATAGGCATGATGTGCTAAATGATGGGCTACCATATTGATCTCACAAGGGATGTGATGTAGCACGCTTCCTGTTAATTGCAAAAACTGTTCCAAATGTGGATATTCTATCAGTGAGGATAGTATAGAATCCCCCGACTGTGTCACCTGTAAGCAGTCAGTCTCAACAATCATTTGATTATGCAAACGGCCAAAATAAAGGAGACTATATAATATTGCTTGGAGCTCTACACGTAATGGAGAAAGGCATGGCAAAGTGAAAGTAAGTGATGCCACCAGTCGGCTAGTATGATCCCAAAGAATGGCACCAGTTGAAGCCGAGTGCCTACCAGCGGGTTCATCAACATTCAATTTCAATTTTCTTGTTGGGGGTAGCTGTCATTTCAATAATCTAACATTCTTAACCTATAAACGCCGAGAAAGCCTATGTTGTATGAGTGTCAGGAGATTCGTAGCATATTTGGTGCCTGACAATGTGGACGCCCAATCATAACACGATTGGTGTGCCATATCATATATGTAATGAGCCGAAATATCAGCTGCACCATAAACTACATTGGTGCATACTTTCCAAATGTTCCAACAAATTATAGAAGGAACTATAATCCAAAATTGGCCCAAAAGAAAGCTGGATGTAGAAGACAACCACCATTTGAAAACATATGTCCGAAGTGCCAATGGGCTTCGGAGCAGGCGTCCAAAACCAATTCAAATCTTTTCAAAACATCCATAATAAAGGAACATTGAAGAAAGAGATGAGGGATGTTTCCCAAGAGGACTTACAAAAGGGGCAAATTGTGGGATGAGCTTGCATAAAGGGCACATATTCTCTTTAAGAGGGAGCACGTTATGAAATAGTCTCCACATGAATACATTGGCAGATTTAGGAAGTGACTTCCACCAAACAAATTTATGCGAGAAGAGGATAGGACGACCTAAGCGGATATGCGACATATGCCTGCCGCAGTGTAAACTGACCTGTAGTAGAAGTAGTCCACAACAATACATTAGTGTTTGTAGTATAATTTAAACAAACAGAATTAATTGAACAAATCCGCTTCCAGCCCGGAGAGTCATAAAGACGATGAGTGAAGTCAGAACGAGAGTAATAGCAATTTCGGATGTATATTGCCCAAGTGGAGGACTTAGTGTGATAATTCCACCATATCTAGCAGACGTAAGCTAGCAGAATCATGTGAAGACTATGAATGCCCAAACCTCTCTCATTCTCCGGCGCACAAATTGTCCTCCAAGATACCCTATAATATCGATGACCCCAAATAAACTCTGCCATTTTGCGGTTAATGGCTTGCATCACACTCTTAGGTAGGCGAGCGGCAGCCATCAGATGCAATGGTAAAGCTGTGAGCACCGACTTGACCAACACAATCCACCACTCGGAGTAAGTAAGTGATGCGCCCAGCCTGCTAACTAAGTATGAAATTGCTGTATTAGCGATTGACAATAAATCGATCAATTGATCCCCCGATACAAATAAGAGCCAAGATATTTAACCGGCAAGGAGGATGGCCGCATGCCAAAAACACGACCCATAGCCGAAACTGACCTTGGCGAGACATAAGATCTGTCCACAAGCTGACTTTTTGTATAATTCACCACTGACCTGAAACATGTTGATAGGAAAGAAGAAATGTTTGGATAACTTGCAAGTTGCGTGTAGAGCCATTTAAGAATATTAGCAAGTCATCTGCATAAGCCAAATGGGATACCCCGGAGACACGCCCTATGCAAAAGACGAGGAGGGAGCCGTTGTTGAAGAGATGCTTAAGACCCCGTCTAAAGCCCTCAAAGCCAAGAATGAATAATAAAGGGGATAGTGAGACGCCTCGCTTCGCCCCATGTGTAGTAGAAAAGAAACCAAAGCTCTTACCATTAACAGAGATAGAGAGTTTGGAGAAGCGCATGTTGTTCGTAATGAGGCGAACAAAACGATCATGAAAACCGAACTTCCAAAGCAGTGCCTCTAAGTAGTGCCAATTAACCCGATCAAAGGTAGCCATATCAAGCTTAATCATGACATTGGGGCCCCATGTCTTTTTATCGATCAAGTGAACCATTTTATTTCCCATAAGAACATGCTCACTGATATCATGTCCTTTTAGAAATCCTATTTGTTTGGCCGAGATAATGTGAGGAAGCAAAGAAGACAAGCGAGTAGCCAAACCCAGGTGGTGACCTTGCTAATAAAGTCGGAAAGACATATAGGTCTGAAATCAGAGTAGGAAGTTAGTTGTGATATCTTAGGGAGTAGAGTTATCATACAAGAAAGCATAACCTATGGCGCCGGAATGCCAAGGAAAAACTCCTATACCCCGCACAAAACATCCAGTTTTAGTATGTCCCAGTATCTATGGAAAAAGTGGCCATTATAGCCATCCGGTCTGGCAGCACTACTAAGATTTAGACACCAAACCATCGCCTTAATCTCATCCATGTATGGAATACTCAGCAGCCTGTCATTGTCAGTAGGAGCCACCAAAGATGGAATAGAGTGAAGGAAATCATCCATGTCAACCACATGCTCACTCGTAAATAGCTTCTGAAAATATTCTACAGCATCACGTCCTAGGTTTTTGGCCTCTTCAAGAACAGTGCCATCATAATTTTTGAGTTGGCAAATACGTTGTCGGCAATATCTGTCCTTTACCAGTGCATGAAAATATGTTGTATTAGCTTCGCCATCTGTAGCCCAACGGACTCTAGCCTTCTGAGACCAAAAAGATACATACTCATTATTCACGCGCAACAATTGGGCCTACGCAAAGGAGTAGGCCTCCCGATTCTCCGGTGTGGGATCCTAATCATAAGCTGCCTCCATCCCAGAATAGGCATGTTCTGCCTCAGATTCCTAGCTAAAGATATTACTGAATATGGCTCTATTCCATCGTCGAATTCCATGCTTTAATAGGCGTAGTTTATTATATAAACCACGCATGCCACCCACCATCGGATATTGTTTCCAATTTGCCTCAACATACATATATGTGAATGATCAGAAGATGCTCGAAGAAGATGATGCTCCACGACACCCACAAACAAATCAACAAAGGCGGTGGTACACAACATGCGATCAAGGCGACGAAGAACTCCGTTGTAACCACTGCCCCGTGCCCATGTGAATAGAGATCCCAATGTAGGAATTTTCTACAACTGGCAGTGAGTGAAAAAGTATTAAAATCCATTAGGGAACGAAGTGCAGGAGAAGTGCGGCCCCGATGCTCCTCCAAACGTAAGGAATTATTGAAATTGCCGCCAATAATCCATGGATCTGTAATTTGTAGGAAGGTAGAAACAAGCGAATCCCATAGAAACTTCTGTTCAAGAATAGTATGTCTGCCATACACTACTGTCCAGGACAAGGACTGTTGCATAGGACTCCATGTAAACCGAAAGAGAGAAGCTTGTACTCCATGATTAACACTATGAAACAGTAAACTTGCACTTTGCCAAAAAACCCAAATATTATACTCACAAGTATCTAGTGCATGGCTAAATCCCAATTTCATTCGATAATACGTGAGCTTCGAGGCACGTTGCTTACGCTCAATGAGAACTAAGAGCTCAATATGATGAGTTGCAGCAAGGTTAATAATCGCACTAAGGAGGTGCGCAGGCCTCCAACATTCAAGGTAAGAGCATTCATTACGAACTAGATAAAGTCAAATCAAGTGAAGAAATACGCCCAATGCAAGCCACACTACGAGTCACAATAGAGGAAGGAGGTCGAGGAGGCAATTCCTTTTTCGGCTAGCGTTGCCTACGAGGCGGAACAGGAATAAATCCTTCGTGATCAAGGACGGATGATCCAATCAGCCATGCAAAAGCTTGTCATCATCTGAGATTACTTGATGCAAGGCAAGACGCTTAGCGATAAGAACTGAGGCACTACTCACTTGCTGTCAAAATGCTGCACGTGCTTGAGTATGAAAAGAAGGATTTGGGTCTGCCAAATGACCCACCTCAGAATTAGAGTACTGGCAGTCATCGGGTTCATCAACAGATATATAGAGTACTAAAACATGCTCCTTGTCAGCACTTAACAACCAAATATCCTGCATGAGTGGAATAGTAATGGTGGGGTTAGCAGGCTGTGGGTCTAAAGGAATACCTGATAATGGCAGCGGCGAGACGTAGGACGAGTAAAAAATATGACGGAAGCTGGTTGAGGCTCTGACACATGAGATTTCTTCGGTGTCCAACGTGTTGAGGGTTTCTGTTGCTTCGCGGGATGATGCAGTGGCTCACCACCACAAGCACCATCAAGGTGTTGTAATCGATGACAAATAGTGCAAAATGATGGTAAATACTCATAAACCACTGCTGTAGAATCAGTTTTTTCTTACCTTTGAGATATATTTTCTTTGGAAGCTCCTGAGAAACATCACCTTCAACACAAACGCAAGCCACGGATGGACGCAAACCATCTGCCGTGATGATATCCAGCTTGATTGGGTGATCCAAAAATGTTTTTCAAATAGGGCGGCTTTTTGATGAAAATGGAGTGGTAGCCCTAGAAAGGCAATCCAAACCGGGACGATAGAGGCATCAGTGGCAGGATCAAATTCAGTCCATTTTATGACATGCATGTGACAACCGGCGATTTGCCACGTTTGGCGATAGAAACACCGGATATAATCCGACTCGTGTGTGAAATTCAGTAGGATATGGGATTGATAAAATAATGTAATACGAATATCTAAGCGGAATCTGATTCTTTCAAAGACATCACGGATCACCTTTAAAGGCGGCATACCATACCAAAAGGTGCCGACAAGATACATCTGATAGGGAGTGGCCAAAGCATCGATTTCCTCATCCGAAAACGAAGTCATAGGATGGCCTTTGTGTTTGGAAATGGCTTTAGGAGAGATGGAGATGGATACATACATATTTGATATACGCTTACATATGAATACATACATAAATACACACACACACACACACACACACACACACACACATATATATATATATATATATATATATATATGTAGGTCTTATTTTTCACGGATTTGGTGTGGAGCCCCTCGATCTTTTTTGGTTGAGATGCATTTGATATACCCCGGTGTGCTTCTGTGGAATATCATGAAGATGTATACATCCATAGCTTTTGACAATTCTTCTTGGTCATCACGACTTGGCATTCGCACGGTTCGCAATGATCTGTTCTTGTGGGCTAAATCTATGTCTGGAAGTAAAGTGGCGACTAGTATACCATGTCTCATTTAGGCTGGCTTCTCTCCTCCTCTTCGCTCTTGCAGGAGTCGGATTATTCGTTGGTCTCTTCTCCTTGTTGGTCGACTGAAGCTCAACACCGATATGGCTGTTGGTTGTTGCTCTGCAAGTGGTTGTGCCATTTTGCGGGATTTAGATGGCTCCTTTGTTCATGCGATTTCATTTCCATTGCGGATTGATCTTCCCCTTAGTGTTGAGGCTCAGGCTGTGTACTTGGCCCTCATATATTACTTATTCTAGTATGGTCATTTCATCATTGAGGTTTATTGTTCGGAGTTGCTCTGAGTTCTTGCATCATCATCGTCACAGTTGGCCCCTGATTTGCGTCGTCTTCATGTTCTCTAGGATGCTCTAAATTTGCTGCTACTTCACACACCTTGCGATCAAATATGCTAGTCTATTTACCAGCACAGTTGGCTCTTTCCACTCAAACATTTACTGCATATCCCACACTCCCCTCCCCCTCGTCTATTAGACAATATGTTATTACTAATGTTTCATTAGCTTTGTTTCGGCACCTTAGCTCTGACATGTATCATGGCGCACCTCCTCCATAAGTGAGGGTTGATATTTATAATAATAAATGGGGCTCAACTCTTTGATCGAAAAAATATATATGTTTGTATATATGCATATATATTTATGTTTTTATGTATATATATAAGTTTAAATATATGTACGTATATATACAAATCCACGTACGTTTTCAGATTATCGTCCAGTAAGCCTTGCAAATTTTGTATCAAAAGTGGCAACTCGTATAATAGCTTCTCGAATGCAACCTATATTGGAGCGAATTATATCTAAGGAACAGGCAGGATTTGTAAAAGATCGTAATGGCAAGGGAGATGGTCCATTTATTAGACAAGAAAATTTGCGGCTAAAATGTTATTGTTAAATTGGATATGATGAAAGCATTCGATAGAGTTAATTGGACTTTTTTATCCAGACTACTCGCCAGATTTGGTTTTGCAGCAAAATTTATCAAGCTTATATTTAATCATCTCAGCGGCACATATTTATCAGTCTTGATAAATGGGATGCCGTCTGGATTTTTTAAACCTTCAAGGGGAGTAAAACATGGTGATCCACTGTCTCTAATATTATTTATATTGGCATCAGAAGCTTGTTCAAGAGGTTTGAATGCATTGGTAGTAAGGGGAGATATACATTCTTACAACACGGGACGAGCTAGACCATGTCTTACTCATTTAGCTTTTGCAGATGATTTGTTGGTGTTTATAAATTGTGGATTAAGGAATTTACGGAGATTCAGAAAATTTTTGGAATCATATCAACTAGAATAGAGTCATTTTGTTTTAGCAACCTATTTACCACATTCACAGATACGACAAATGGAATCAGTATTACAAATGACATCTACTTCTCTCCCAGTCAAGTACTTAGGTGTGGAATTACATAGAGGGAAGGAGATGGCATCACACTTCTCAAATTTACTAGCCTCAGTTCAAACCAAAATTCATATGTGGTAGAATAAATATCTCAATTATGCAGGAAGGTTGATTCTCATCAAACATGTTTTATCAGCAATCCCTTTACACATACTTGCAGCTAGCATGTTACCCCAGAGTGTTATCAACGCTACCCCAGAGTGTTATCAACGCCTTACAGTGAATGATAACTAAATTTTTTTGGGGCTATTCAGAGAGCAGGATGCGCCATTCTTGGATATCAAGTGATAAATTGTTTCGTCCCACACTGGAAGGTGGACTAGGACTAAGAAAATTGGAGGAATTGCAGACAGTGTATTCTTGTAGATTGTGGTGGCGATATCCAGCGATTGTCTCATTATGGAGTAAATTTTTCCATTCAAGATATGCGGGCCGTAACTCATATGAGATTAGGATCACTGATTCTCCAGTTTGGAAACGAATATGTCTAGTACACTTATTTTGTTTGGATGACCTTGCGACGGAACAATACACAATCCGAAGTGCATATGAGCAAGTGAGAAAAAGTGGCCATAGAAGGATGTCCTTTCAATTCATATGGTCCAAGCATATTCCCCCAACATTAGAGTTTTTCTATGGAGATTATATCAAAATGCATTACCTCTCCCGGCGAGTCTGCAACGATTTATCTGCAGCTATCCTAGTCAATGTCCATTTTTCCTTGAAGCACAAGTCACCTCGATAACATATTCCTTGAATGTTCTGAAGCTAAGGCAATATGGAATATCTACAGCGGTTTATTGGATGGGCCAACCAAAGTAGTTCAGACGCTACAACAACAATTGCTGCAATGGTGGATGTCAACTAAAGTTAAAACGCTCAAAGGCATTTGAAGGATAGTGGCCCCAGCGATCATTGTTTTGGAACTATAGAAGGCTTATACTTCTATCACTTTTGGGGAGGGTCCATGGAGACGAAGGACAGTCCAAGAAAATATTCGCAGGTCAATTTATGATTGGACATCCACTTGGATGGGTATGAAATTTGCAACTTCATATCCAGAATTAATAGATTGTGGTTTATCACCTATCATAAAACCTCTTCGCCATAAGATTGTTTGGTGGATGCATCCTCCAGCTGGACGGTTTAAACTGAATACTGATGCAGCACATGGACGACTATCGGCAGCAGGTGGAGCTATATTGCGAGATAGTAATGGAATATTCACTGGCGCAATCTCATTTCATCTTCCGTTATCTACTCCTACGCATGCAGAATTTTAAGCAGCATATTATGGCTACTTATACTTTGCTAGACGTTGGAGTTCAATTGATGTTGAAGTTGATTCACAAGGAGGGCTACAAGTGGTTCAGCAAAGCACCCATACGCATGCTTTGATCTTTCGACAATTGTTAATTTCTTCTACTTCAGCACTATCATATGTTCCCCGTGAGGCGAATCAACCGGCATATTTCTTGGCATAATATGGTCAACTTCACAATCACTTAACGGTATTTCGGAGCACTTCAGAGCTGCCGCCAATGGTCTGTGCTGGCTATCAGATGGAAACCACTCCCCATATTCGACATGATTATAGCTCTGCATAATTATGGTTGCCTATATCGCAAGATATGGGCAACATGGGTACGATCTTCATCTACTCTTCACATACATCAATTGATCTGCCTACACTATCATTTGATTTTCACTCATTTCCTGTTTGGGCAACTCGGGTAACTTAGTTGATCACTTTGAGCATTTCACAATCACGCCTGATATTGGACTACTCTCACTAATTGCTTTTTTCTCTTTTGCATGCACTGTCTCACGGTGGAAACTATCTTGGAGGCGCTACCACTCAAATGCACAAAGCTGGATTTCGACACACCAACTTAAGGATGGAGTACTTAAAGCAATAACAACTATTTTGTATTCATGTAATAATTCTAATCGTATAAATATGTACGCTTTTTCCTTCGCCAAGGTTTTATCCACAAGGGTG
Organism: Eustoma russellianum; assembly: GCA_036186865.1. Classification (NCBI taxonomy): domain Eukaryota; kingdom Viridiplantae; phylum Streptophyta; class Magnoliopsida; order Gentianales; family Gentianaceae; genus Eustoma; species Eustoma russellianum. The sequence goes on along the minus strand of AP025062.1, from coordinate 24,144,245 downwards.
GTTTTACTTGGCAAGGTTTTAATGCGGCATATCATATACGATTGGAGAACAGAAATTACAGGCTCGTTATATTATCATTTTTCATTCTCTGAGGATTATTGTAATATGGTTTTCCTCCGCCATAAGTGAGGCATATTAAAATAACTCAATTTTATTGCCAAAAAAATATGTACGTATATATACACATACATATATGTGCACATATACTTGTATATACATATGTGTGTGAGTGTGTGTGTATATGCATATACATGCACACATATGTAAACGAACACACACATGTGTGTGTCTCTATATATATACACACACACATACACACATACATATATGTGCATATATATATTTGTGAATGTATGTGTATATATATGAACACTTTTTTTTACAGATACCCAAATATGTATGCATATATGCATGTACATATATGTATGAACACATATCTATATATAGATCTATGTGTATACGTATGTGTGTGTATTATTTATGCATAGATACATACATGCGTATATATATATATATATGTACACATATATATACATATACATATATATATATATCTGTGTGTGGCCGCATATATGTGTATACATATGCATGGAATATGAATGTTTTGATGAAGCATAAAAGATGTTTGAAAAAGGATTAAAAAATCATCTTATACTTTGGAAATAACAAAGGATTGTACAAATAAGCAAGTGACGATCTCTATGTAGATCTCTAAAAACGGAGATCAATATATACGCCATCCTTACGTAGATCCATTTATGCATAGACATATCTCTTAGAATTGACGTCAATCGATTGATGTGTTGAGTGTGAAAATTTTGGGAGTACACTATCCAACGTCATATCTTACATCAATCAATCGACGTCACGTAAATCTGTCATGTAGATCTCTTAAAAAAGATCGGCATATACGTTATATCTTACATCGATCGATCGACATTAGCATGATCAAAATTAAAACCATATTGTCCAATGTTGATCTCTCAACCTAAAGAACATAGATGATCGACGTATAAATTAGTTCCTATATTTGAGATATATATCGATTGACGTCATATTGAATTCAAATTTTTATAGAAGTTGCAAACAAATCCAAGGAGATTTAAAGTGTTTTCTCTCTTAAATCATCCCCAAATTGATTGTGTTGTTTTCCCAAACATCCACAAAGCTATTTTGATTATTGTACACCTATCTAATATTTTTTTAGAGTGGCTATAGACCTCAAATTCAACTATAGTATGGTTGAAGACAAGTTGGAATTCTTCAAGGCCATTAATGGAGTGTAAGATTTCTATGGAGGCTGCAAAAATGAGATTCACTCTTCTATGTATTGAAGAAGCTCAGAGGAGACATTTAAACACATTTATCCTCTTTAAGTTTCATCCCCACTCTTTTAAAAAGCTCTCAAAGGTGCAAAGTGCTTAAAGCTCCTTGAGCTCGTGTTGCTTCTTTTTCAATGTTGTATTGTGAGTGTAGAAACCAAACACAAGAGAAATTAACCATATTTGAACTATTACTTATGATTTAGACTTATTTGAAAGTGTAGTTTCACTTCTACCTTAAAACCTATTTGGTGAAAGTTCTTCGGTAGAACTTTGTTGATATTGTGAAACAAGAAGTAGAAAAGCTTCAAGGCTATTGCTTGTAGTTGTTGTAGTAGTCAATTTGCACAATTTTTCATGCAATAGTTGTTGTTGTTGTATATGTTGTTGCATAAATGTTCGTGCATATTTTCATCGTTGTTCTTGTTCCTTGTTGAAAGGTAATAAGAAAGTTGCTGTTGAAAATAAACTTTGGAAAAAAATGATCATGGAGTAAAATCAAGGAGATTCGAATCATTCTAAATTGTGTGTCTCAAACTCGTTATCTCTCATCTTCTTTTTGTTGGACTGTACACCTGTACTAAACACCACTAGAGGAGGGGGTGAATAGTAGTTAGCAGAAATCACACTACTACCCTTGAATAAAATCCCTTTTGAAAAAAGAATCTGTAACCTCCTCAGATTCAATAACCGTTTTTGAAAAATTTAAAACTCTGTGTCACAATTCCAAAAATTATGAAACTTTTTAGAAATTAATTTCAATGTCTTAGACTAGATTCTGTACAAAAATGAGACGAAAATAAGATCATTGGCCCTTCAACAAAATACAAAGATTCAGATGGTCAATCTGGAAAGAATTGGACAGAATCGTGTTGAACTTTAAAAAACTTGTTTCTCTTTAATTACTCAACTAAAATGGTTGCTCTTTATGTCAAAACACTCCTTCGGATGTCTATTTTATGTTTTAAAAAGGTCCTGACCTAAAACTATCATTGATGAAATCAGAATTCAAGTTTCTTTGAGACTGGTCAGATTGCAGCAAGAATGGAGTAGTTATTTTGCAATGACTGAAAGACTAATTTTTATTTGCTCAAATCAAGTGATTCTTGTTGCAAATGAAAGCTAACAGTCTGAAGTATAACTCCACCAAAAATCATGAATTGTGAAAGTGTTTTGCTATTTTTTCAAGACGTGGGAAATTGGATGAAAAATAAAGTGAAAACGGGCAGGAAAACGGAAAAGTAGAAAGAAGACAAGAATACTCCAGTCCCAAGGAACACCTTTCCCTGGATTTCACTATGGAATGACCACAAGTACAACAAGAACCATGCATGATCCTTGGGTTAAACACCAACCATCTTCAACCATCTTCAAGACTTGGATGAACACCTCTATGCAACTCTTGGATGTAACACCTTTATCACCTATTGATGTAGCATTATAAACTTGGCTAACCAATCTTAAAAATCAACAAGAGAGGCGTGTATAATGTAGCTCAACAACAACAAGAAATGAAACACGTTAGCTACAAAGAATGAATCAAGAACAAGAAGAGAATAGCAAGAATGATCTTCAACTTTAGCTTTCAAGTGTGTGTCTTCTCTTCTTCACCTTGCCTCCTATTTATTGTTTAAACTAGGCCTTGAAGATAAGAATACACATGTTTTACCATCTTCATCATCAAGTCTTAGTTGTCTTCACATCATTGGTTGGCAATATAATCACCTTGTACACTTATAATTGGTCCATCTTTAATCACCATTTGGCCGAATTTTTGACTTGCAAAATGACATGGAAGTAGTAAAAATGATACCCAAGGATAAGATGGCATATTCTCTCAACTTCTTGGCGCAAGAATAGGCATGTTAATGGCTGAAAGTTTGACTCCAAAATCAGCTCCCAACAGCCCCATATAGCCGTTGTCTTTCAATTCAGAATGTCCAATTGCCAACTAACTTGCTTTTGGTTGGTCCACTTGTCACCAAGTTATAAAATGAATACACCATCATTTCCACCTATTTATGGACGTTTTGGAGGCCATGTATATGTGTACAAACTCAGATTTAATGAAGAGAAATCAATAAATAATAGTTGATAAGATTATGTCAACATATAATATCGAAATTCCAACAATTTCTCCTTGTATGTTGTGATGAATTTTGAACCAATAACTCCATTTAAATCTCTGTAAAATGATAATTAAGAATCTCAAGTAATATATTCATGAGAATCGTCAAGAATAAAATTAACTGTGGCATGAAAACCGTCACATATATCGCCAATGTCGATAATATCATCAAATAGAGAAATAAAATAGAGAACCAACAAATAATCTTCAACAACACCATAAATAAACTCCATAATGAAGATAATAAGATAATCAAGAGATTCCTTGAGCAAAAATACCAAAACTGCCCTTGGGGGTAAAATGACCAAAATACCCCTCGGGAGAAAAAACTCCAGAAATGACCCCGATGGCTAGAAATAGATATGATAACACCTTTGTGATGATAAACAAGATGAGAATAGGCCCTTGAATCATATTCACCATGTCAAGTACCTACAAAACTCAAAATACCACTTTTGCCCTTTTTGGTAAGTTATAAAAACTTCCAAGGCACATTAGCCACAAGACATTTATACTCATCAAAAACACATAATAAAAACATGATAAGCATATATAAATCATGTTAAAATTAAAACAACCATTTCATCACATTTTAGAAAAATATTTCTAAAAACCTAGACTTCGATCGATCGAAGTTCCTTTGCTTGAGAGATCGATGTCTCACAGTGAGGTTCAGAGTTTCTCTGACCTACATCGATCGATCGAAGTGAGGGATCGATGTGTCTTAGGTTTAGAGATCGATATCTAACAGTAAGGTCTTGAATTTTCTCTGCGTACATGGATCGGTCGATGTAAGGGATCGATGTACATCAATCGACCGAAATGCAATAACCTAAGAGATGGCTGTCATTTTTCTTCACTTCTTCAACATTGTATCATTTATAACTGTATGTGTGACATTTTTAAGTATTCACCACTTAAAATCATGACCTTGAAAATTATGCAAACATATTTCTCAATATTCTTCCCTTTTTGGATGATTTTCAAAATAACCCTACATGATTTTAATGTCACAATTCTTTACCAATTGTTTATCACATATCTACCAATTTTATATAAATTGGATTGTTTTAAAAACTTACCAACTCTACACCAATTGTGTTCAAACTCTTAAACTCTTTTAACATATATGCTCCCCATCAATTTATATTCTCCCTCTTAACCTGTGCTCCAAGACAATTTAACACCAATTAAAACTTAACTTATTATTCAACCTCTAAATCATAACTTACAATCTAAAATCATGTTCCTATTCTGTCTATCCCTTTATTTTGCAAATCATGCAAAAGTTATTATTATGCCATTGTATCATAGGTCATCGTATCTAACTTGGCTCTTAAATTCTCAAAAATGTCTTGATTAAGGAGTTTAGTGAAAATATCAGCAACCTGATGATCAGTCCTTATATGGTTTATGACTATATCCTCATTTTGAATATGATCACGGAGAAAATGATATCTGACCTCAATGCGTTTGGCCTTAGAATGAAGTATCGGATTTTGAGAAAGATTGATCACACTTGTGCTATCGCAGAAAATTAGAACCTTATTCATTTTAATGCCAAAATCATTAAGTTGTTGTTTAAGCATTTGGGTAGTGCATAAGCTTGAGTCTATATACTCAGCTTCGGTGGTGGAAAGAGCTACACTAGCTTGTTTCTTAGAGAACCATAAAATCAGGTTGGTTCCTATGAATTGACATGTACCGCTAGTAGATTTTCTATCTAATTTGCAACCACCATAATCAGCATCACTAAATGCGTATAATTCCAACTTAGCATTTCTATTGTACCAAAGTCCTAAATGAGGTGTGTGTTTAAGATATCTAAATATCTTTTTCACTGAATTCTAATGTGATATTTTGTGACAAGATTTAAACCTAGCACACATACATACACTAAACATTATGTCAGTTCTTGATGCAGTTAAATATAATAATGGTCCAATCATAGACCTATATAGTGTGTCATCAAAAGGTTTTCCATTTTCATGTTTGTCTAGTTTGGTACTAACACTCATAGGGGTAGGTGTTGGTTTCACCTTTTCAAATACAAATTTCTTAATCAAATCATTGACATATTTAAGTTTACTAATGTGGATTCCTTGAGGGGTTTGTTTGATTTGAAGCCCTAAGAAATAATTCAACTCTCCTACCCTTGACGTTTCAAATTCTGACTTCATACATTCTTCGAAGTCATTTACTAGGGTAGGGTTGATTGAACCAAAGATGATGCCATCTACGTGCATTTGAAATATTAATAAGTCATTATCTTTTCTTCTTAGGAATAATATGTTGTCTATGGTCCTCCTTTGATAATTATTTGTAATAAGAAAATTTGCTAATCTACTGTACCAAGCTCTTGGAACTTGTTTCAAACCATATAAAGCTTTCTTAAGTTTGTATACATGGTTAGGATTATCTGAATCTTCAAATCCAGGGGGTTGTTTGACAAAAACTACTTCTTGGATATATCCATTCAAGAACGTACTCTTAACATCTATTTGGAAGAGTTTGATGTTGCTTAAACTTGCAATAGCAAGTAATCATCTTATTGCTTCTAGTCGTGCAATGGATGCAAAGGTTTCTTCATAATCTATTCCTTCTTGTTGATTATAACCTTGTGCGACTAGCCTAGCCTTATTTCATGTGGTGTTTCCTTGTTCATCCATTTTATTTCTAAATACCCATTTCGTCCCTATAATGGATTTATTTTCTGGTTTAGGTACTAATTCCAACACATTGTTCCTGGTAAATTGGTTCAATTCCTCATGCATGACATCTATCCATGATATATTACCTAAGGCTTCTTTAACGTTCTTAGGCTCTAAATGTGATATTAAGACATGTCCTTCAGCTTGACTTATGTTTCTACGTATTCTAATCCCAACACTTGGATCCCCAATGATTAACTCTTTAGGGTGTTTATGTTTATGTTTTATAAGCCACCAATTCCTAGATTGACTAGATTCACCTGCATCTTGTTCAAATATTTCATTAGTGTTAACATTATCATATATGATTCGAGCATCTTGTCAATTAGATGGATTATCTTCTAATTGAAAATTTTCTTCATTTACTTCACCTAAGGGTTCATGCATGCCTTGTTCAGGGGGAGTTGGTTCTAGATGATCACATACTGGCTCAAGTAATGCATTATCATCATCAAACATACTTTCAACATTATCTTCTTGTTTCTTTTTATCACTTACTTCAAAACATGCATTTTCATTGAATTTCACATGTATGGATTCAATTATCTTTTTGGATGTTGGATTATAACAATTGGATTATAACAACTATACGCTCTTTAGTTAGTTGAATAACCAACAAATATGCATTCAATAGGCTTTTATTCAAACTTATCAGATTATCTTTAGTATTAAGTAAAAAACATTTACTCCCAAAAACTCTAAGATAATCTATCTTAGGTTGTCTTTTGTTTAATAATTCATATGGTGTTTTGTTAATTTCTTTCTGATTGAAAGCCTATTTATAATATAACATGCACAACTAACAGCTTCATCCCATAAATATTTTGGTACTTTATTTTCACATAACATTGTTCTATCAATTTCTTGAATTGTTCTATTTTTACGTTCAACAACTCCATTGAGTTGTGGTGTTCTAGGTGGTGAGAATTCATGTTTGATTCCATGTAATTCACAAAATTTTACTATTTCTTTGTTTTTTAATTCTCCACCTCTATTACTCCTAAATCTTTTATCATTTTCTTCGAACAGATCTTCAAGTTGCTTAATAAGATTTTCGATTGCCTATGAAGCATCGTTTTTGTGTGTTAAGAACAATGTCCATATGTATCGTGAGTAATCGTCTACTATGAAACACACATAGTAGTCTCCACCTAGACTTCTTATCCTACTTGGACCAAATAAGTCTAAGTGAAGCAATTCTAGTACATGACTAGTACTCACTTCATATTTTGGTTTTAATGTTTCTTTAATATGTTTCCCTTTAATACACATTTCAAAAATTTGAAAATTATCTAAGTCGAACTTAGGCATACCAATAATTAGGTTCTTCTTAGATAATTTTTCTATAGTTGAAATCCCTATATGGCCTAATCGCCTATTCCATAAATTCACATCTAGGTCATGTGATACTAAACATTTAATCCTAGCATCTAAAATATTATTTATTGATAGTGTTTACATGTTACCATCCCTATTTCCTTTTAGTACAGTTTCTCCTTTTTCATTAGTTATATCACAAGAATTAAGGAGAAAAGAAATATGATAACCGGAATCTATAAGTTGCGAAATACTTAATAAATTATAAGAAAGATTGCTTACTAACAACACATTTCAAATTTGAAATGTGTTAGGATTCCCAATTATTCCTTTTCCGACAACTTTTCCTTTGTTGTTGTCACCGAATGTTACCTTTCCTCCATTCTCGATTTGCTCTAGTTTGGTGAATAACTTGGGGTTGCCAGTCATGTGCCTTGAACACCCCCTATCTAAAACCCACTTGGTTATTAGATTTTTTGGTTTTCTCCTTTTGTCTTCTTTTCAATTTACCTACAAAGGAGACAAAGTTTTAGGTACCCTGTACTTGGATCCTTGGATGTTAGGGGCACCATCCTTGTTTATATACCCTTTGGGTATCCAAACTTAAATATATCTTCTAGGCACATATTTGAGATTACCATAAGTTGCAGAATACAAAGGATTAGAAAACATTTGACTGTTCCATTTAAATGTAGGTGTATGCATAAAGTGTTATATCTTGGTCTAAATGTATTATATTGTGGCTGTTTTTGATAGCGAGTGTAACGCATATGATTTTGAGTTTTAAATGACACCTTATAAATGTAATCATATGATATAGGTGTGTTCCTATATGCCTTATATGAAGAATGGGAAGATTGCATCTATTTATGTCTATATGCATCATAGTGAGTTGCATGCATTTTATTTTGTCTATTTACATTTGTATACATATTGGCATAATTGTTAGTTATTCTAGATGCATAATTTTTCCTTGTTGCACGTTTATATGTATGTGCTTTTGTGGGTGCATGTTGCATTTTTATCTTAGAAGGAGAAGAAGAAGAAGTAGCAGGCAAAGTTGAATTTATTTCAGTTGCCTTATAAGGTTGTTTAGTATTTGATGAAACAAACTTAGTCTTTTTATCTACTTTGGCATTTCTTCTTTATATCCTAATCCTGCTTTATCGTTTCCATATTTTTGTGATGATATAAGTGTATCTAGCATGTTGGTTCCAAACTTAAATTGTTCTAACATTTTTTCTAAGTCTTGTTTTATGCTTTAAGTTGAGATATTTCATTTACACAACTTTGTACTTTAGTTTTTAACATACTATTTTCAGTTTTTAATGTTTGTTCATTTTTCCTATATGATTCAATTTTAATCTCTAAAGAATTAAGTGTATTAGTATACTCTTGTTTAAAAGATTATAATTGAACAGAAAATTCCAAGTTGGACGTCTTCGACTTGTCATTTTCTCCAATTAGTTTCTTCTTTTCTTTAGATTGCCTTTTACAGTGAGCATGTATCTTTAGAAATTCTTCATACATTTCATCGAAAGACATTTCACTATCAGAATCTACTTCAGATGAAGAACTTACCTAGTTAGATAGGAAAAAGACTTGAGCTGCCTCATTTTCTGATTCTGAGTCGGACGAGTCGCTCCAAGTGCTCGCCTTCATTGCTCATGTACCTTTTCTTGCCTTTGACTCCTTTGTCATGGACCGCTGGGGATCCTTGTCTTTGAGTTGTTTATTATTATTGTTATCATTATTATTATTTTTCTTCATCGGACAATCGTAAGAAACATGCCCTTTGTGTCCATACTCATAGCATTTTAATTCTTTATTATACCACTTGTTGTTATTAGAATTATTTTTTCTAAGTTGAGAAGAAGTAGAAGAAGAAGATCGTTTTCTATTCCGATGAGGCCGTTTGAAAAACATTCTAAGTTTTCTAGCTATTAATATGAAATCATCGTCTAATTCATTATCGCTATTACTTTCGACATTATTTGACTCAGTTGATTTGAAAGCAATAGACTTACCAGATGATTTAGATGATTCGGACTTTCATTGGTTCAGTTTTACCTTGTAAACTCTAAGTGAACCGATCAATTCATCTATTTTAGTGATTGACTTTGTTTCCTCAATTGCGGTCACCTTCCGATGCATTCAGCAGGAAGACTCCGTAGCACTTTTTGAACTTTCTAGTTGTTGATAAAGGATTTACCTAAAGCTTCAAGAGCATTAAAAATGTTAGTGATCCTCAAATCTGTAGATGTTATGGATTCGTTTGGCAACATTTTAAACGATTCAAGTTCAGTTATAAACATGTTTATTTTAGACTATTTTACACCGCTAGTACCTTCATGCTTTAATTCTAGCGATTTCCAAATGTCGTGTGCACTTGTGCAATTTGACACATATCCTGCTTCAGAAGTCGTAAGTCCGTTTAAAAGCAATTGCATAGCTTTAGCATTCATAAACATTTTCTTTTTATCTTCAGATGACCATTCACTTTTATACTTTTCTACCTCTTGTGCTGCACCATTTACTTGTACAACTTTCTTTGGAATGTACCGACCCATCATCAACTATAGACCATAAATCGATGTCTATAGCCATTAAGAATAGCCTCATTCTATGTTTCTAATGAAAAAAATTATTTCCATCAAAAAGAGGAGAGCGTTGAGTAGACAAACCTTCTAACTCACCCTTTGTGAGAAACAATAGCCATTTTATGTACCTTTGATTTGAGATAAGCGGGCTACTATGAATTGTTGTTTCATGGCCTTGTCTTCTTCGTATGGTGTTGAATCTTGCTTCTTAAAGTGGTGTTGGCCTCGCTCTGATACCAATTATTAGACCGTACACCTGTAGTAAACACAACTAGAGGGGGGAGTGAATAATGGTTAGCGGAAATTACACTAATACCCTTGAATAAAATCCCCTTTGAAAATAGAATCTGAGATCTTCTTACATTCAGTACCCATTTTTGAAATATTCCAAACATAGTTTACACAACTCCAAAAACTATGAAACTTTTCAGAAATTAATTTTAATGCCTTGATTAGGCTCTATCCAAAAATGAGACAAAAATAAGATTGTCTGGCCCTTCAACTAAATAAAAAGATTCAGATGGTCAATCTGGACAAAATTGGACAGAATAGTGCTGAAGTTTGTAAACTTGTTTCTCTTTAATTACTCAACCAAAAAGGCTGATCTTTATGTCAAAAATTTCCTTAGGATGACTAGTTTAAGTTTCAAAAAGGCTATGACCTGAAACTATCCTTGATGAAATAAGAATTCAAGTTTCTTTGAGACTTGTCAGATTGCAGCCAGAATAGAGCAATTATCTCGCAACGACTGAAAGACTAACTTTCCTTTGCTCAAATCAAGTTATTCTTGTTGCAAATGAAAGCTAACAGCCTGAAGACATAAAAAATCAGAATTTGGAAAGTGTTTTTCTTTTTGTTCAAGACGTGTAAAGTTGGATGAAAAATGCAGTGAAAACAGACAGAAAAACAGAAAAGTAGAAGGAAGACAAGAATACCAAAGATTTATCCTGGTTCGGGCAATCTGACCTACTCCAGTCCCAAAGAACACCATTCCGTAGATTTCGCTATGGAATGAACATAAGTACAAACAGAACCAATCATGATTCATGGGTCAAACACCAACCCCATTTAAGACTTGGACGAACACCTCTATACAACTCTTGGTTGCAACACCTTTATCACCTATTGATGTAGCCTTATAAACTTGGCTAACCAATCTTACAAAATCACCAAGAGAGGCATGCATAATGTATCTCAACAACAACATGAAATGAAACACCTTAGCTACAAAGAATGAATCAAGAACAAGAAAGGAATAGCAAGAATGATCTTCAACTTTAGCTTTCAAGTGTGTGTCTTCTCTTCTTCACCTTGCCTCCTACTTATAGTTTAAAATAGGCCTTAAAGATAAGAATTCACATGTGTCACCATCTTGATCATCAAGTGTTAGTTGTCTTCACATCATTGGTTTGTCACATAATCACCTTGTACACTTGGCAACATGGAGAAACATAATTGCTACACCTTTGATCACCATTTGGCCGAACTTTTGTCCTGCAAAATGACATGAAAATTGTGAAGATAATACCCAAGGATATGATGGCATATTCCTTCAACTTCTTGGCATAAGAATAGGCATGTGAATCGATAAACGTTTGACTCCAAAATCAGCTCCAAACAGCCCCATATAGCTGTTGCCCTTGAATTCAAAATGTCCAAGTTGGCAATTTCGCCAACTAGCTTGTTTTGGGTTGGTCCACTTGTCACTAAGTCATAAAATGAATACACCATAATTTCAACCTATTTATGGACGTTTTGGAGGCCATATATATGTGTACAAACTCAAATTTAATGAAGAGAAATCAGTAAATAATAGTTGACAAGAATATCTCAACATATAATATCAAAATTCCTATGATTTCTCCTTGTATGTTGTGATGAATTATGCACCATTAAATCCATCTAAATCTCTGAAAAATGATGACTAAGAACCTCCAATAATATATTCATAAGAGTCTTCAACAAGAAAATAAAGTGTGACACGAAAACCGTCACATATATCGCCAATGTCGATAATATCATCAAATAGACAAATAAAATAGAGAACCATCAAATAATCTTCAAGAACACCATAAATAAACTCCATAATAAAGATAATAAGATAATCAAGAGATTCATTGAGCAAAAATACCAAAACTGCCCTTGGGGGTAAAATGACCGAAATACCCCTAGGGAGAAAAAACTCCAGAAATGACCCCGATGGTTAGAAATAGATATAATAACACCTTTGTGATGATAAACAAGATGAGAATAGGTCATTGAATCATATACACTATGTCAAGTACCTACAAAACTCAAAATACCACTTTTGCCCTTTTTGGTATGTTGTAGAAACTTCCAAGGCACATTAGTCATAAGAAATTTATATTCATCAAAAACACATAATAACATCATGATAAACATATATAAATCATGTAAAAATGAAAACAACCATTTTATCATATTTTAGAAAATATTTCTAAAAACCCTAGATATCGATCGATCGAAGTGCCTCTGCTTAATAGATCGATGTCTCACAGTTAGGTTCAGAGTTTGTCTCTGACCTACATCGATCGATCAAAGTAAGGGATCGATGTGTACCTCAGTCAATCGATATGTCTCAGGTGTAGAGATCGATGTCTCACAGTAAGATCTTGAATTTTCTCTGCCTTACATGGGTCGATCGATGTGAGAGCTCCATGTACATCGATCGATCGAAGTGCAATAACCTGAGAGATTACTGTCATTTTTCTTCACTTCTTCAACTTTGTATCATTTATAACATTATGTATGACATTTTTAAGTATTAACCACTTAAAATCTTGACCTTGAAAGTTATTCAAATATATTTCTCAACACTTTGTTTTACATTTGGTACATTGAGAGTTTGTGTGAGCTAAACCTAGTCCAACACACTATTCACCTCCCTAGTGATTGTTACGGATCTAAAAATTAATATTAGAGCTTTGCCTTAAATGGTTGGTCAATCTTTGCATGTAGCAAGGTTTGAGATTATTGAAAAATATGGCAATAACAACCTCCACTTCTACTAGCTCAACTCCTGAACCTTGCACCATTTTTATGCACCAAATAACAAGGTTCTCTTTTTTAATGCTCAAAATTATTTCTTATGGAAATATATGACGAATGCATACTTCTGTGGACATGATTATGACATATTGAGAGTGGTTATGGAGGAAATACCTGGACCAACTAGATTGAATGAAAATGAGAGAATAGTCATAAAAAATTTGGATGATTACAATAATGAGCATAAGAAGAATTTTGAGACAGAAGGAAAAACTCTTGATATCCTCCATCTATCTCCCTCACGCAAGGAGCTAATAAAGGTTCGAGACATCTTCTCCCCACATGAGACATAGAAGAAGCTTGAAGAGTTAGCAAGTGATGGTCATCCATTAAACATAGATAAAGATGATCATGATGATAGAAAAGTAATGTGCCTTATAGCTAAAGGATTTAAAGCTTGTACTTCTCCCATCAAGATAGTAATGCTTAAGACAAAAGACACATCTTTATGATTCAGCTACAAGAAAGACTTACTTTAAATGTATGTATATAAAGATGTCGACAAGATTAATAAGCATATGAAGGTAACTAAACCTTCCAAAATAACAATCACATCATACACCTACTTGTTTCTTTTTTGACAAAAAGAGTCATGTGGTAAGTGTTTGTAGAGCTAAGGAAATCGCTAAGTGTTATTAGAGACCTAAAGACATGAGAACTAACCAAAATAGATCCAACAATAAATGGATACCTATGTGTAAAGATTTGTCTTATGTAAGAGCTTGGATTCCATAGAGAATGCAAAGTGGAAGAAACAAAATAGCTCATAGAAATAAAATGTTCGATGCGTATGGGAGGCAACAATCATTTTCGTACCACTTCAAGTCCATTTTTGGCAATAGGAGAGGCTAGAACCTTGGAATTGGAAAATTTGGTAAACCTTCTAACCTTCTTAACAGACCTACGGTATGGATAGAAGTGACATAAGTAAATTTGATAAGTGTCATCCATTAGTGTGATGATAATATTTAAACATTTTTATAAATGATAAAATTTTACAAAAACAATGATAGTGGTTTGGTGTGATTGGCATTTTGAAAAGTATATAATTTTAGCTTACAAGGTTTTTTTGTGAAAACTCTTATGCCACGTTTTTTGGTTTATGTATCATGTGGAATAGATGACCTATATACGTTAGTTACAAAGCATTTTTGGAAAATTTTGAAAGTACCAACTGATCAAAGTATGTATAAATATTGATCGCATGCGTGATACTTATAATTTGTCTAAAACCTTGGTAGTATAGACTTAAGTCCTCCGTTGGAATTACACTATCATGTCTCTATCAATGTTTTATTGAGACAATTAACAGGAGCATCGTATACTTATGGTAGTATATTTTACTTTATAGCTTGATTGAGTTATGTGACTTGCTTGAATCTTTGAAACTCGTTGATCACATTTTATTTACTTGTTTTTGTTTCTGGTTAGGAATTATAATGCATGATTATAATACTCTAAGAGGACTTGAGAACGAGAATGAAAACCACCATAGAATCAATCTTTTAGGAGAAATAGAATTTGAAACTTCGAAGGAAATACCAAGGTATTTATGAACTGAGAGGATGTTTTCACCACGTCTTGGTATCTAAACTTCTAAACAAAATCGGATAGAAAAAATGAAATCAGAATGCTCATAGGGATAAGTTTTCCTCTTGAGATTTCTTTGTCAAAACACTTGAAGTAGAATGGTTAAATGTTAGTTGATTGTTAATAAGATGCACTTAAAGAATAGTCTTATATGACTTCCTACGAGCATTAAAACGATACAATCCCTACCCCAAAATATCTTATGATGTTTAATTGCAAGGTTTTCATAATTTACATCGAAGATGTTTTAGAAAGATTTGATCTTTAATGGACGATAAATATGTCAATAAGGGCATATAGGTGAACAGGTTTCTTAATAAATTGAAACCTTCCCTTTAGGAGGATTCTGTATAGAACTTAATGATTGAAATATTTATATGATAAAGGTTATTTGAACATTCATGATGATTAAAAGTAATGAGAATGAGTCCTTTCAAGTTTAGAGAATTGGAAAGACATAAAATTTGGTGGATCATCCAGGTTTTTGCTTAAAGAAGAATGGATAATGGAACAAAATAAGGAAGAAATCTTGAATCATAGCTCTAAACTATTATCAAAATATGATGAAACTTTGATTTTACCTTGCAAGGTTAAAGTTTATACGAAGCCTTCTAGGCAATATTTGGTGTAGAAATCTCCTAGCGTATCAGCTATATGTCAAGTTGTCCATTTGGGATAAATATATCCAAAAATCAATTCATGGAGCTTAATCTTTAAATATTGATGATCTTGATTATTCAAATAATATCTTCAAGATTAGAGTAGCCTTGTATGACTTGAGCCAAACTTCTATAGTTTGGTAAGGGAGGTTAAGGTATTCTCTATTGGAAAAAGATTTCTCAAAAGAAAGTTAGACATCACATTCTTCATCCATAAATACCATAATGATCATCTTTTAGTCAATATCCATTTTGATATCGTGTTTGGTTCTAGCATAGAAATATGGTGTAAAAGTTTTGCATAAGCCAATTGATCGTTAGTTGGGACGGAATGTGTATTTGCATAAGTTTAAGAGGGTTAACCATCCACAGTATTCCATAGATGAAACTTGCGTAGTTTAGAGGAGCACGAGATAAGCCGGATGACACATGCAACTTTAATTTCATCTCCTTATATGGTCAAGAATTATTTACTGAGGGAGAGATAAATGAGCAGACATCCGCTTCGTTGAAGTTGTTCAAAATCAAGGATTTTGAGGAAAAATGGTGAGTTGAAATCAATCAAAGATTGGTATATGTTCAAAAATGGAAGCCTGTTTAAGATGAGAAGTAGGTGAGCACTATTTATGCAATATCTAGGATGTACACTAGACTATTTATGCAAACTTATGGATAGAATGCTTGAATAATTTTCTTCATGCATTAAGCACTGTGATTCATGGAACATAACTAGAATAAGGTGTTGGGCTATAAATGATTCACTTGGGGTTTCTAATAAAGGGTTATATAAATTCGATGTATGGAAATAAGATGAGGCAAGATGGCAGGCCAGTGAGGACCAAGTTAAAAGTTTCTTAGGCTTTCATCCTACCAAGATCAAAAACAGTATGTGTTTGGAATATCGAGTATTGACTGCGGTAGTCTCATTCTGCGTCAATTGGAAATCCTCTAAGCTTTTTAGCAAACTTGACTTCTACATAGCCTATTGCCTCACCAACAGAGAACTTTTGAAGTTTGGAAAGTTATTTATGGAAAATATGATGGATTCAACCACCAAATCAAACAAAACACTTTCTTATTTGAATCTTATTTACTCCATGTTAAAGAAATCGGGCATAAAGATGGATGAAAATGATGTTGAGAAGATAACTTATGAAGATTTTTATTATAATGCCAACATCAAACAAGTCCTTAAGGCTGGAATAAGAAAAAAGCAGTTTCTAGTAAAAAATTTGCCCTTTTCTAGCTAGATTCAGTTGAGTAATTTTTTTGTATTAAACTTGTATTTTAGTAACCTCAAAGATTAACTGCTTACTTTTCATTTTTTGTGTGATTATTTTGTTATGATTTATTGGCTTTTGATGATTACAAAAAATGGAAGAAGAATATAAGAGTATTTGGAGTATATATATCTTGTATGTGATGCAATATGGGGTGGTGATATGTATTTGAGGGTTAATGTATATGACCAAACATGATTTTAAGATATAGTACTATATGTGTTACTATGTGTATTTGAGATATGTATTTGTGGCAAATACGAGTATGACATATATTGAGAGAGTGCATGAATACTTTGAATAAAAGGAAATATGATATCATTTGCTTTCTATTATTTTTTTTGATAATTGCAAAAAGGGAGAGAATAATGATGATGCAGTATTTACAGTATTTGGTTGAGTATGTTGCATGTACACATGGCTAATTAAATATGATGCCTAATATGGTTGTTAATATGGTATATGTGTTTTGGTTTAATAATGAGTTTGGGTCTAAATGAGCAAAAAGAACATATCTATGTTTTGCATATGGTGAGGCAAATAAGATTACAACATATTTGAGTATGATGTATGCATAAAGGATGCATATGTTGAGAACGAGTCTAAAACATATGAGATGAACTTAATGTCTATGGAGAGCATATCAGCATCACAAAAGGGAGATATATTGTTTTGCACAAAAATTAAGTTTGAATGCATTAAAGGTTAACCTATTGATTTTCAAAAAAAAATATATGTTAAAAGCATATGGCTTCGAATTATCAAAAGGGCGAGATTTTTAAAATTTGAATGTTTTGATAAAGTTTAAAGGATGTTCGAAAAAGGACTAAAACTTCAATTTTTACTTTGGAGATAACAAAGGCTTGAACAAATAAGGAAGTGACGTCGAACTCTACGTATATCTATAAAAACTTAAATCGACGTACACAGCATACCCTACTTAGATCAGCCTATGTATACATAGATCGCTCAAATGGACATCAACCGATTGATATATTGAGTGTACAATTTTGGAAGTGCACTTTCCAATGTCATACTCTACGTCGATCGATCGATGCCACGAGGATCTCTCACGTAGATCTCTAAACAGAGATCAACGTATACGTCATATCCTACGTCTATCGATCGAGATTAGCAGGATCAAAATCGAAACGACACTGTCTAACGTCAGTCTCTCAACCTGAAGAATATAGATCGTGGACAAATACATAAGTCTCTAAATTAGAGACATAGATCAATCGAGATCATCCTGAATTCAAATTTTTATAGCCGTTGCAAATAGATTAAAGGGAGATTTAAAGTGTTTTCTCTCTTCAATCTTCTCCTAATGAATTGTGTTTTTTCCCTCAAGGTCAAAAAGGCTAATTTGACTATTATACACCTATATAAGATTCTCTAGGATGGCTATGAATCATCAAATTCAATTACAAGATGGTTGAACACAAGTTGGACTTTTTCAAGGCAATTAATGAGTGTAAGACTTCCGTAGAGGCTACAAAAACAAGATTCATTCTTCTATATATTGAAGAAGCTCATATGAGACATTTACACAATTTCATCCTTTTGAAGCTTCATCTCATATTGTTGTCAAAAGCTCCAAATGTGCATAAGCGCTTAAAGCTCCTTAAGATCTTGTTGCTTATTTTCATATTGTAATGTAAGAGTATAAGTCTAAAACAAGAGGAACTAAACATATTTGATCTCAAGCTTGTGATTTAGACTTATTTGAAAGTGTAATTTCACTTCTTCTCCAAAACCCATTTGATGAAAGTTCTTTAGAAGAACTTTGTTAAAGTTGTGAAAAAACAAGTCGAAAAGCTTCAAGGCTCTTGCTTTTAGTTGTTGTAGTAGTTGATATTGCACATTTCGTTTGTGTAATAGTTGCTTTTGCTATAGTTGTTTTTGCAATAAATGTTAGTCTAGTGTTGTCGTTGTTATTCGATAATAAGAAAGTGGCTGTTGAAAATCAAGTTTAGAAACAAAGTGATAATAGAGTAGAATCAAACGAGATTCGAACCAGTCTAAATTATGTGTCTCAAAATCATTATATCTCATCTTCTTCTTTTTTATTTTTGATACATTGAGAGTTCGTGTGAGCTAAACTTAGAAAATTACAAAAATTGCCTAAAACTCTGTTCACATCCTTTAGAGTAATGGTTACGTACCTAATGCGCGTGCACACGCACAATTGAAAGTTATAACATAAAATGCTGGCTTTTGAAGAGTAAGGATTTTTAAGATCCTATTTTGTTTAGTAATTATAGTGATATTATATACATATGATTTTTGAGTTTTAATTTAAATCATGTTTAACAATATTTAATTTCAATTATTTCAACCAATAAATTTGATATAATTGAATTATCAGTATGGATAGTATAAGTTTTTAACATGCTACTTTTTTTAATCCTCATAATCATTTTTTAGCATGAAGCAATTGGCTTTTGAAAGTATTATGGTTAGTTTTGTAAAAGAATTCTTTTTCATAGGGTTAAAAAGATGAGAAATAAAAATATGTGAAATGAAAAAACTTTAATAGTTCCTTTTGAATATGTATTTTTTCATATGTATGTTCCAGGGAATAATTTGTGTATTTTTAGTGTGTATATTTTAACCCAGGTTAATCATAATCGTCTCTGTATTTTTTCGGTATGTATGTTATTCTTACCTTGAAAACGTACGTTTTTTTACTGTTACGATTTGTGTATTGTAGTCTAGGATTCGTACAAGTTTGTCTTTTTCCCAATGTCTCTAATTTCTCTATGGAAGTATTTATGTTCTAGTCAATAATCTATATATGTTTTTAGTGTGCTTATTTAGCCTCAAATTCGTAATTTATTAAAGATTTGTATATATTGCCCATCATTCCTACATGTCCTTTTTTTGAAATATGTATGTTTCAATAATCAATGTGTTCAAATAAAGCTTCTTAATGCTTTTTCGATTTGTAAATTTTGACGTTAAAGTTTTAGGTTTTTGTTACATATTTGTATATTTTAGTGTTGGATCTTCACAGGCCCTTTTCCAAAAGTTCGAGTAATTTTTTTTTCATGAGAAGAAAATTAAATATAGCATTTTCAATTTTGACATATAGTCTACTCATTTTTTTCTCCCTTTTTAATCATCAGAAAAACAACAAACCTAAGCAAACAACTTAACATGAAGAAAAACTGAACAAACAAGCTTATCACATAAAGCATTTTAAAATTTGAGTTATAGTCTATTCATTTTCTCTCCTTTTTTTTGCAATCATCAAAAAAACAAAAACCCAAAGCAAACGACTTAACTTAGACAGAAAAAACACTTTCATGTCATTCAAATATAACAAAAGAGAAGTGTTGGTGCATCCTAAACTACGACATAAAGCTAAATTTGGGCTATAGGAATCGTGGAGAGAGATGCTAATCCTAATCTTTGTCCGAAGAGAATGAGAGGCACAGAATGCATGCCTTCATCTTGGCTTTGAACCTAGCCAATTTGTTCTTGAGGGTGCTCACTTCATGTTGAAGTTCTACAACTTACTGTTGAAATTCCGAAACACTTGCACTTGGTCGATCACTTGTTCCTTCTGTTGGACGGTGCACCTGTAGTAAACACCACTAGAGGAGGGATGAATAGTGGTTAGCAGAAATTACACTACTACCCTTGGTTTAAATCCCTTTTGAAAACAGAATCTCAGACCTCCTCAGATTCGGTATCTATTTTTGTAAAATTCAAAACTCAGCGTACGCAACTCTAAAAATTATGAAAATTTCAAGAACGTAACTTCAATGTCTTGAAAAGACTCTGTCCAAAAACTAGATAAAAATAAGATTGTTTGGCCCTTCAAATAAATAAAAAGATTCAGATGGTCAATCTGGACAGAATTGGACAAATAGTGCTGAACTTTGAAAACGTGTTTATCTTTGAATACTCAGCCAAAAAGGTTGATATTTATATCAAAATACTCCTTACGATGTCTAGTTTATGTTTTCAAAAGTCTCTGACCTTAAACAATTCTTGATGAAAGCAGAATTCAAATTTTCTCTAAACTGGTCAGAGTGCAGCCGGATTGGGGCAGTTATCTGCAACGAATGAAAGACTAACATTTTTTTGCTCAAATCAAAATTTTATTGCTGAATTAAAGCTAACAGTCCGAAGTATAACTCCACCAAAAATCATGAATTTTGAAAGTGTGTTGCTATTTTTTCAAGACGTGAGAAGTTGTGTGAAATCTATAGGAAAACGGGCAGAAAAACAGAGAAATGAAAAGAAGACAAGAACACCAAAGATTTATCCTGGTTTGGTCAATGTGACCTACTCCAGTCTCAAGGAACAACTTTCCTTAGATTTCACTATGAAATGAACACAAGTAAAACAAGAACCAAGCTTGATCCTTCAGTTAAACACCAACCCTATTCAAGACTTGGATGAACACCTCTATGCAACTCTTGGTTGCAACACCCATATCACCTATTGATGTAACCTTATAGATTTGGCTAATTAATCTTACAAATGAGACACAAGAGGATTGTATCTCTTCAACAAATATCACAAGAACACATTAGCTACACGAACAATGAAACAAGAATGATGAGAAGAAGATAGCAAGATAATGAACTTCAACTTTTGCTTTCAAGTGTGTGTTCTTCTTCTTCACCTTTGCCTCCTATTTATAGTGTGAAATAGGCCTTGAGGATAAGACCTGCAATGTGTCACCACCTTCATCATAAATGCTTAAGTGTCTTCCCATCATTGGTTGGCTACATAATCATCTTGTACACTTGAAAAATGAAACAACACAATTGTTCCACCTTAAAATTCCATTTGGCCGAAAGTTTTGTCTTCAAAATGGCTTGGAAAAGCTGAAGATAATACCCAAGGATAAGATGACATATTCTCTCAACTTCTTGGCACAAGAATAGGCATGTGATGGCTGAAAATTTCAAACAAAAATCAGCTCCAACCAAGTCAATGTAGCCGTTTTTTTCAACTTTGAAATTTCTAAGTTGGCAATTTTGCCAACTAGCTTGTTTTTGGTTGGTCCACTTGTCGTCAAGTCATAAAACAAGTACACCATCATTTCAACCTCTATATACACGTTTTGAGGCTGTATATATGTATATCAACTCAGATTTTTGAAGAAGAAATCAGCAAATGATAGTTGACAAGATTATGCCAACATATAATATCGAAATTCATGCAATTTTTCCTTATATGTTGTGATGAATTCCACACCGTTGAAACCTTCAAATATCTGGAAAATGATGATTGAGACTCTCCAATAACATATATAAGAAGGTCTTCACGAAAAAATAGAATGTGACATCACAACCTGTCACATATCCCGCTACCGTTGATAATATCATCAAATGAAAGAAAAAATAGAAAACAACCAAATAATCTTCAAGATAATCATAAATGAGCTTCAGAATGAAGATAATAATATACTGAAGAGATTCTTTGAGTAAAAATATCAAAACTGCCCTCGGAGGTAAAATGACCAAAATACCCCTGGTGAGGAAAAACTCCAGAAATGACCCCGATGGTCATAAATAGATATAATAACACCTTTGTGATGATAAGTAAGAGATGAATGTGCCCTTGAAATATTGTCACCATGTCAAGTACCTACACAAACTCAAAATGCCAATTTCGTCCATTTTGGTAAGTTGTAAAAACATCCAAGGCATGTTAGTCAAAAAACATTTATAATCATCAAAAACACATAATATCAACATAATAAACATATATAAATCATGTAAAAATTAAAAAAAAAACCATTTTATCATATTTTAGAAAAATATTTCTAAAAACCTAGACATCGATTGATCGAAGTGCCTTTGCTTGAGAGATCGATGTCTCACAGTGAGTTTCAGAGTTTCTCTCTGACCTGCATCGATCGATCGAAGTGAGGGTTTGATGTACATCGACCGATCGATGTGTCACAGGTTTAGAGATCGATGTCTCACAGTAAGGTTTTGATTTTTCTTTACCTTACTAGATCGATCAATGTGAGGGATCGAAGTACATCGATCAATTGAAGTGCAATAACCTGAGAGATCGATGTCATTTTTCTTCACTTTTTCGACTTCTAATCATTTATAACACCATGTGTTACATTTTTAAGTATTCACCACTTAAAATCATGACCTTGAGAATTATCCAAACATATTTCTCCACATTCTCCCCTTTTTGGATGATTTTGAAAATAACTCAACATGATTTCAATGTCACAACTCTTTATCAATTTTTTATCACATATTTACCAATTTTATACCAATTGAATTGTTTTGAATTTCTCACCAATTACCAATTGTTTCACCAATTCTATACCAATTGTTTTCAAACTTTCAAATCTTCTCATGTTTTTAATATATGTTTAATATATGTGCTCCCCCTCAACTTATACTCTCCCCCTTAACCTATGTTTGAAGCCAATTTAACACCAATTAAAACTTATACCAATTGACCTTAACACATTATTCAACTGAAATCATGACTTAACAACTAAAATCATGTTCTTATTCTATCTCCCCCTTTATTTTGCAAATCATGAAAAAGATAGAATTATGCAATTGTATCGTAGGTTATCATACCTAACTTGACTCGTAAATTTTCAAAAGTGGCTTGATTAAGGGGTTTGGTGAAGATGTCAGCTATTTGATGATCAGTTCTTACATGATCTATGGTTCTGTCCACATTTTGAACATGATTTCTAAGAAAATGGTATCTTACCTCAATGTGTTTGGCCTTAGAATGAAGTACCGGATTCTGAGAAATATCGATTGCACTTGTGCTATTGTAGAAAATTGGAATCTTATTCATCTTAATGTCAAAATCAGTAAGTTGTTGTTTAAGCTAAGTATTTTGGTAGTACATAAGCTTAAAGCTATATACTCGGCTTCGGTGGTAGATAGTGCTACACTAGCTTGCTTCTTAGAAAACCAAGAGATCAAGTTGGTTCCTATGAATTGACATGTGTCGCTAGTAGATTTTCTATCTAATTTGCAACCACCATAATCAGCATCACTATAAGCATACAGTTCCAACTTAGCGTTTCTATCATACCAAAGTCCTAAGTGGGTTGTGTGTTTAAGATATCTAAATATCTTTTCACCATATTGTAATGTGATACTTTAGGATAGCGCAGTTAAGTATAATAGTGAACCAATCATAGACCTATATAGTGTGTCATCAAAAGGCTTACCATTTTCATCCTTATCTAGTTTGGTGCTAACACTCATAGGTGTAGGTGTTGGTTTCAACTCTCCGAATCCAAACTTCTTAATCATATCATTGACATACTTAAGTTGGCTAATGTGGATTCCTTGAGGGGTTTGCTTGTTCGTAATCCTAAGAAGTAGTTCAATTCTCCTATCATTGACATTTCAAATTCTGGCTTCATATATTCTTCGAAGTCTTTTACTAAGGTAGGGTTTGTTGATTTAAATATTATACCATCCACGTATATTTGAACTATTAATAAGTCATTATCTTTTCTTCTTAGGAATAATGTGTTGTCTATGGTCCCCATTTGATAATTATTTGCAATAAGAAAGTTTGTAAATCTATCATGCCACACCCTTGGAGCTTGTTTCAAACCATATAGAGCTTTCTTAAGCTTGTATACATGGTTAGGATTCTTTGGATTTTTAAATCCAGGAGGTTGTTTGACAAACACCTCTTCTTGGATGTATTGATTGAAGAACGCACTCTTGACATCCTTTTAGAAGAGTTTGATATTGCTTAGACTTGCGATAGCAAGTAACAATCTTATTGCTTCTAATCGTGCAACGAGTAAAAAGGTTTCTGTAGAGATAATGGGGTTTGAGTGATTTCAAAATAAGCAACTCAAATATATATATATATATATATTTTTTTAGATAAAGGCCGAATTTTATTATCATACTCTTCACTTATGGCGGAAGAGGAACAACCGTATTACATGATAGAGTCATCGAAAGAAAAGCGTGGGTACAAAAAAGATATAATGTCCATTCTCCAATAATATATGATATGCCGCATTAAAACCTTGCCAAGTAAAACCATCCTTGTGGATAAAACCTTGGCTAAGGAAAAAGCGTACATATTTATATGATTAGGAAGGCGGATTAATGAAAAATACAGAATAAAATGGATGCTACTGTTGTATGTTGCTGTGTGTAGTTCGTCTTGAAGCGAAATGCGCCTGCATTGTGTGAAAGTGTGTCCACAAACGTTGGTGCTCGCAGCCGTGGTGAAGCTCATCCAAATTTGGCAACATTGGTCCACAAAAATGAAGGTAGGATTAGAGACGTTGATGATAAGCCGCTGCAAACGAAGAATTATTTGAAAGAAGTACATACCGGCGTTGCCTGTACTCATACTGAATACAGACAACAACACCTCGATGAATAGCCAAGGGATGAAAAGCCAGTATAAGCCAGTAGAATGCTCCAGATAGGTAAGTCCTCGCAAGAATTTCAGTCCATTACATGCATACTGAAAAATTGAAATTTCTATAGGAAAGAATTGATATATAAAAATGAGTGTAGGATACCCGTTCTGCCTGTATCTTAGAGGTGATACAGGCAGGTATAGAGGAGCAGGCCATGTCCATTCCATCAATACAAAATAAAGTAAGCCATGATAGGCAGTCGCTAGGTAACCGTCCAACAATGAGCAACAATAGGAATAACTTCCAATAGGCAGCAGAATAATACTCCATAGCAGAAGTGCCTCGCAGCATGGTCAGCAAGTTATATGTATGAAGTAAAGAGGAATCTAGACAAAAAGAAACTGAAGCAGTAAAATTAGAGCACCATACCAGTGCTGCCTGTATCGTGAGGTAGATACAGGCAGGTATGCAAAGATTAGCTATGTGCATGTCGCAAATATGGCGTGGAGACATCAGTGAGAAGGCAGCCTCTAGCTATTGATGGGAGATCACATAAAGCCTTGAAACTGTTGAATGTAGGATACTGCATGGCGTATGCAGCAAGGTGATGAGCCACAGAATTTGTTTCTCGTGGAATATAAGATAACACTGAATTCGTCAATTGTAAAAAAGTCCGGAGGCGGTGTAAATCGTTGCCCAAATCACCAGTATATTTGTGACTACTGCCTATCATCTGTGTGACGGAGATACAGTCGGTCTCAACTAGAAGTCCTGAATGACTTTGAGAGAAGTATATTATTGAGTATAAGATAGCTTGTAACTCTGCTCTCAGTGGCGGTAATTTGGGTAGTGTAAATGTTATTGCTTCTTGCAGTGTACCCGTAGAATTACGCAAAACTGCTCCTGCGGAAGCTTTTATCCTACCCGCGGAAGCGTCAATATTCAGTTTTAACCGTCCCGATGGCGGAGAGTGCCAGCGGACTATGACAACTCTGCGTGAGCGCAGACATGGAGACAAGCCAAGCGATACCAAATTAGGTAAAGTCGTAGCAAATCGGTTTCCTGAGACTGTTGCACACCAACTGTATACATCCATGCGAATGCGCTCAGCCAAGCGATGGTAGTTGTATGTTTCTTGTCCAAAAATAATCCCAGTGTATTCTTTCCATATGTTCCAACTTATTGCATGTGGAACCACCACATGTAGTTGTCCTCGCATTGACGAAGAAGATGATTGTATCCACCATTGCATAAAATAGGACCGGAAGGACGAGACAAAAGTTGTTGCCCCCCCCCACGAAGACACTTTAATCTCGCCAAAACAACGCAACCCTCGGACAGTGTACAAATAAGTGATTTACTTCACTTGATGCGCTAAGACAAAAAGGGCATTGAGAAGGAAATGAAATGGAGAAAGCCATGAGGTTTTCTGGTAATGGTAATGCACCATTATATAACTTCCATAAGAAGACCTTAGAAGCATTTGGAACACTTTGCCACCAAATATATTTGAAGCTACGTTGAACAGCCCTGTGCGGACGGCACTCTTCATACGCATTACGAAGCGTAAATTGTCCATGTTTGTCTGGGAGCCATTGAGGACCCGCTTGTCCATACACCACTCTATCCCGGCAGAAGCTATTAACTTTGCAAAGTCTCTTCCAAACTGTAGAGTCATATAGCAAAGGGTGATAGTGATTCCTCTTTCCATATTTTTGCTGCATGTATGTTGCCCAAAGCGTGGAACCCTGGTGATATACCCACCAAATTTTGCAGTTAAAAGCATCTTGTAAGGAAGGCAGCGGACGGACCCCCAGACCACCTTCTGCTGTAGGGTAACACATATTACGCCAAGACCTCCAGTGATGTTTGCCTGCCCAAAAAAAGCTGGCCATCTTTTTCTCTAGCTCTCTTATGATACTAGATGGCAGCTGCGACACCGCAATGATATGTAGCGGGATAGATGAAAGTGTAGATTTGATAAGTGCCAGCCTCCCCGCTGCACTTAAGAGCTTTGCTGACCATCCTTGTAGGCGTGTGTCAAAATGTTGAAGTAGTGTTTGACAATGAAGATTACGACAAATGCCTTTATGTATTGGCGCACCTAGGTATCGCATTGGCAAAGATGAGAGTCGCATACCCAATATATTCGCAGTTCTTTGCCCGGACTGATGGCTATCTACAATGACCATGCTCTTGTGAAAGTTGACTTGCTGTCCAGAAGCTTGTTGATAAATGTGTAGAAAGTCGATGAACCGGCGTAGGTTTCGTGTAGTGGCACTTAAGAAAATGAGTAAATCATCAGCATAACCCAAATGAGAGGGGGTAGTGATTCTGCCATCTGCGAATCCTTTAATGCGTTTATTAGCCGTCAATGAATTCAATCCCCGACTAAATCCTTCAGATGCTATGATAAACAAAATGGGGGATAACGGATCACCCTGCTTTACCCCACGCCCCGGACTAAAAAATCCACTCGGTTTGCCATTGATTAATATCGAACATTTTGTGGCAGCCAGATTGTTGAGCACTAGACGAACAAAAAAAGGATGAAAGCCCATTTTTAGTAATACGAGTCGAAGATAGTCCCAGCTTACCCTGTCGAATGCCTTTGCCATATCAAGCTTAATTATGGCTCGACCACCTCGTTGAGGTTTATCTAAGATATGCACCATTTCTTTAGCAAGCAAGATCTGTTCAGTGACACCCCTCCCAGGCATAAAACCAGATTGCTCTGGGGAAATAAGTTTCGGTAAAATCGGTGCCAAGCGTGTAGAAATTAGTCGAGTGATTACCTTGGAGATGAAGTTGGTGAGACATATTGGACGAAAGTCTGCAAATGTTTGTGGTGTCTGAGTCTTGGGAATCAATGTAATTAAGGATGAGGCCATGGCTGTGGGTATCCGAATACCAATAAAGAATTCTTGTGCAGCTTTAAGGACATCATGTGCTATAATGTCCCAACATGCTCGATAGAATCTACCATTATAACCATCCGGACCTGCAACGCTGGTTGGACTAAGGTCCCATACTGCTTGCTTGACTTCTGTCATTTGAGGTATTGCCATCAACAGATCATTATCCTCAGACGTGATTAACGGGGAGATATACTGCAAAATTTCAGATGTATGTGACACTGGTTCTGCCTGAAAAAGTGTCGTATAAAAGGATATTGCTGCTGCCTGTATATCCGAGTCTTGATCATACTCTAATCCATTGCTGTCTTTAATCCGAATGATTCGTTGTTTTCGACGTCTATCCTTGACTATATTATGAAAATATGCAGTGTTTGCATCACCTTCCTGTATCCAGTTGACTCTTGCTTTTTGCTGCCAAAACTGACATACCCTTGATTGAGCCATTTGCAACTTCGCTTTTTCCAAGTGATATCGCTGGCGGTTAACATCTGTTGGATTAGCATCATACACATTCTCCGCCTGCACTGTTGAGTGCTCCGCTTCAGTAACCAACTCAAAAACATTACCAAATACTGTTTTGTTCCATTGGCGTAGGTCAGACTTTAATCGTTGTAGTTTATGATAAAGGCCACGCATGCCGCCCGTTGTAGAATATGTACCCCAGGTGTGTTTTACGAATTGCAAAAAATCTGGGTGCGTAAGCCAGACATCTAAAAAACGAAATGATCTTGGGCCCGAATCAGTAGATTCACGACAGGTAAGAAATAATGGTGCATGGTCTGAGGTGGCACGATTTAGATGTTGAACAAGAAGAACATCAAAACAATCATTAAAAGTTGTTGTGCATAAGAATCTATCCAGTCGTCTACTTACCTTTCCCATGCCCCTGCCATTAGTCCAGGTATACTTGGAGCCATGATAGGGCAAGTCCAATAATCCAGATGTACTGATCCAATGTGCAAAATCCGTGGTTTGACGAACAGAAGGTGGAGACGCGCCAGAATGTTCATCTAAAGATGCAAACGTGTTAAAGTCACCCCCTACAAGCCAAGGATGTTGAATGACGCGCGAGAACTCCAATAATGATGACCACATTTCTCGGCGCGCCAGTATCGTGTGTGGGCCATATACCGCTGTAAACCAGAAATGCTGTCCCGAAGGCATCCATTTATAACAGATAGAAAGGAAGCGATGCCCATGTTTGATATCTACTTGATGCAGTAGAGATGGGGTCCAAAAAAACCAAATATTATGATCACGAGAAGCAACAGCTTGGGCAAATCCTAGCTTTAGTCGATAATATTGCAACTTGTTGTCAGGCAATTTCGGCTCAATTAGAACTAGCAAATGAATATGGTGCTGACGCACCAAATATTGTACACGTTGATAGGAGCAAACCCCTCACATTCCATGTCAGGCAATTCATTTTGGAGACGGAGGCTCCAAGTGTGAAGTAGACCGCATGATAATCCCAGATGGAGGCGGTCGTGGCATATCCTTATTCTTGGTACGGTGACGTTTCTGATTATAGACAACTATATCCAACACCGGAGATTGACCAGAACTGGGTATGTCTGTTGGCATTGCATGTTGCATTCGATTGGATATATCTTGTGCTACCTCAATAAAATCTGGATTGTCAACAGCAGTATCCAAATGGGTTGCCTCTGTATCTGAGGCATGTCCAGATCGAGGGGAGAAAGAATCCATTCGTTGTGGCAGCGGATCCACTGACGCAGTAGCAAGACGTGAAAGATCTTGCTGTTCAGAAATCTTAATTACTGTATCCACATCCTCCGAGATCAATAGGTTGATATTAGGCTCAATGGTCTCAGCTGTGGACTGCTGATTGTCTGTGGGTGGAGTTGGTATTGATGACTGGTGCTGATGGACTTGTGGCTCTTGAGGAACTGCAGCTTTGACTGGGGTCCATCTTTGCAAAGGCTTAGAACTGTGCTTAGGGTGCGATTGGGTGGTAACCGGCTCCTTAGGGTTCTCTTCATGCAGAATATCCTTTTTACATGCAGACGTCAAATGGCCGAGCAAGCGACATGAATTGCAGTATCCTGGTAAATTCTCATATTCTACTGTCTGAAAGAAATGATAATCATCACTTTGGATATACAATTTCTGCGGAAGATCCTTAGAAACATCTATCTCGATACAAATCCGTGCAACTGAAGGGCGTAGCAAACTTGCGGTGGCAGCATCAGAACGTAATGGCGTGCCTATCATACGCGCTATCTCAAATAATGGTTCTTGCTTATGTAGATAAACAGGTAGACCAGGCAGAGATATCAAAACGGGAACAATAGGTACATCCACCTTCGGATCAAAATCATATGTCCATTTCGTAACTCGCATATGATATCCAAGAACAGTCCATGTGCGACGTGAAAAACAACGATAGTAATCAATTTCAGCATCAAAATTCAACAATATATGAGTAGAGTCTATCAAAGTGATTTTAACAGCAGCAGAAAAGCCAATACATAAACGTGTACAAATATATATATAAACGTGTACATGAATGCATGATATCTTGTCATTACTTGCCTTATTTAGCTTATATATTATGTTGCCGTACTAACGAGCCATGAAGCGTTAAAGCTTACATCATATGGAAAACATTTGTTGTGTTTACACTATTTTCAGGTACCACCATTAATGAACTAAACTAGTTCATTAAGTGAAGTACTTAGTTTAATAAACTAAGTAGTTCATTAAAGGAAGCTACATTTGGAAAAGGCACAAAGGCAACAAGGCTAAGGAAGGAAAGTTTTCTCCTCCTCCCCATCCTTTAATGCACACGGCTATATACATATATATCACATATATTTTCAGATTTTTTTTAAATAAAGGCACATACACATGTATTCCAACGTACTACCGACACGTTATATATTTTACGTACGTACGTTAACGTCACACCACTATACTTAACTCATATTTATGAGTATATTCAGGTCTTATATCATATGATATAAGATATGGTGATGACAAATTAAATACGACATGATAAAAGGTTCTAAACCAAAATTTGTCGTATCGGGCGAATACCGAAACTTCGCCAACGTGTCACATACTTGCCATAAATAAATGGCCAGCCCCTATACTTCAAAAATCATCATAAATTTCGTTCCATACATGATATTTTCATCAAAAAATACTTTCCATGTTGGCACACACAAATTACTCCACATTAAGGCCAAAATGTGAAGATTCCAAGTTTAATTTTGTCACATGGTAATGGTACCACTTTAAACCAGCCAAGTGCTGAGATTTAAAGTATATATTATATATATTATGTATAACACAATATATATAACATGTGCAAAAGTTGGAATTTAAATTAGAGAAAAATCGGGTAATCGATAAATATCGAAAATTCGGTTTTCTACGCACACAACACATGGAACATTTTTGGTGCATCATGTGACACGTATCTAGACACTTTTTACATATGATATACATCTTAAAGTGTTCTAGAAAATTAAATTAAGGGCTGATTGGAATATTACATGTGTGTATTATTAAATGTGCACTATTTTACAAAGTTAGCAAAAATAAATTTCAGCACATGTATACATATCATCTAACGCCCCTACAGCTGATTTGGAGCACATGTGGAGCTTTGTTGGCATCTTGATTGGTCAAGGATCAATCTTACAATGTTGGTAAATTGAAGAGAGAAGCTACAAATGGTAAGAATTCAAGGTATATCTCTCTTATGTTACATGCTGAAAATTTCAGCATACTACTTACAAGGCTGGCCGAAATTTGCATGTTAATGAGACATATTTTGTCATCTTAAATTGTGTGATTGATTGGAAGAAGAAATGGAAAGGTTTTGAATATAATTTAAATAAATAAATGGTGATATTTTACATATCACACATGCTGAAAATTTTTCAGCATGTGTACAATCTTGATGGCCGAATTTAAGTGCCAAAACATGTCCATGTTCATTTCTTAATTGGTAACAATACTTACCATAGATTGTTGATTCATTTTTATGATGAAAATTCAAAGAAAAATGGTAATGATTTGAACTTTATCCCCATGATGCACATGCTGAAAATTCAGCATGGCAAGAATGTTATGGCCGAAATTTTAAGCATGGATTT
Source organism: Eustoma russellianum (assembly GCA_036186865.1). Taxonomy (NCBI): domain Eukaryota; kingdom Viridiplantae; phylum Streptophyta; class Magnoliopsida; order Gentianales; family Gentianaceae; genus Eustoma; species Eustoma russellianum. The sequence goes on along the minus strand of AP025062.1, from coordinate 24,112,165 downwards.
GGAAGACTTTCTTTGTCTTGCAATTTATGATGTATCTCTTGATTTATGGAATGATTTTATGATTGATTTTTGGCACATGTTAAAGTGTATATCTCAGATTTTTTTTCCATGTCATCATGATGACAATGTTGAACCAATAAGGAGGTGCCAAGTAAGTGAAGACTAAATGATCATCCAATAAGAAGATGCCAAGTAAGCAAGGCCTTGTCACAATGATGTCTTACACTCTCTCAAGGACTTAAAAGATAATTTTCAAGAGGGGGAGTCAACTAAGGGGGGACGGCCTGCAGCATTAAAAAGGAAAAGAAGAGAGCAAACAAAACAAGAACAAGCATTGTAATTCCAAGAGATCAAAAAGCCTAGCTCTTCTTCTACATCTTCTTTCTTTCTCTTTTCTTGTAAAGCCTATTGTTTTCATATCTTTCAATCTTGAATAGGCTTGAGATAAACCACCATTCATATATCTTTGTAAAAGATTGATCAAGGTGTGATCAATCTTCATTCTAGCAAGGTGGTGGTGTTCGTGTGAATTGTACTCGTCATACAAGGTTTGTAAAGGGTTGGAGTTAGGTGTAACTCTATCAACCCTGCGGTAAGGTGTACTACGTGTGTGTGATTAGTGTGAACCAAGGAAGGTGTTCCTTGAAGACTGGAGTAGGTTGTTTATAACCGAACCAGTATAAAATTCTTGGTGTCATTTACTTTCTGCATTTACTTTTCAGTTACTGCACTGTTTACCCTTCTTGTTCGCATCCGTAAAAATAGTAAACGATTTTCAAAAATTACGAAAATTTCCAGAAACATACTTACACGTTCTAGTGTTAATTTGGCACAAGTTTTAATCCTTTTGGATAAGTATAAGTCAATCAAACATCAACAGTTCTGAGACTAGTGCAGTCTCATTTTCAGACTTGCAAAGGTTGAGACTTTGGTTGTAATTGACCTACTTCCCAAAATAATTTTCCAAAACTGCTTGAACCCATTTAAATATAGTATAAAAGGAGTTAGTGGTTAAATTCTCTGAGCATTTGGACGTTCACACAAATAGGAATTAATTTTTCAAGACCATCTACCGTTTCTGGCAGATTTGCATAATCTGAGTACCAACGGTTTTTGAAGGGGTTAAAGGTTGAATTTTAATTTGAAATTTTTAGAGGACTCTCACAACATCTGAGGCTAAGTTCTCTCAAAATTTCATAATTTTTGGAGACTTCTAACCTGGTTTTAAAAACGTTTTAAAACAGGTCCTGAAAACAGAATCTGTTTTCAGAACTTGAATTGTTCAAGTTTAAAGAAATTTTAAAAACCACACTTTCCGCACCATCTATTCAACCCCCCCCCCCTTCTAGTGGTGCCTTGCAGATCCTACAGTTTCTTCATAATCTATTCCTTCTTGTTGATTATAACCTTGTGCGACTAGCCTAGCTTTATTTCGTGTGATATTTCCTTTTTCATCCATTTTATTCCTAAAGACTCATTTTGTGCCTATTATGGATTTATGTTCGGGTTTAGGTACTAAATCCCATACGTTTTTCCTGGTAAATTGGTTCAATTCCTCATGCATGACATCTATCCATGATATATCATCTAAAGCTTCCTTAATATTCTTAGGTTCTAAGTGTGAGATTAAGCTATGTCCTTCAGGTTGACTTATGTTTCTACGTGTTCTAACCTCAACACTTGGATCTCCAATGATTAACTCTTTAGGGTGTTTATGTTTATCTTTTATAACCCACCAATTCCTAGGTTGACTAGGTTCACCCTCATCTTGTTCAAATGTTTCATTAGTGTGAACATTATCGTATACAATTGGATCATCTTGCAAGTTAGTTGTATTATCTTCCAATTGCAAAATTTCATCATTTATTTCATCTAAGGGTTCATGCATGTCTTGTTCAGGGGGAGTTGGTTCTAGATGATCATAAACATGCTCAAGTAATATGTCATCATCATCAAACATATTTTCAACATTATTCTCATGTTTATGTTGAGTGTTATCAGTAACTTCAAAACATGCATTCTCATTGAATTTCACATGTATATATTCAATTATGTTTCTAGATGCAGGATTGTAACACCGATATGCTCTTGAATTAGTTGAATAACCAACAAATATGCATTCTATAGACTTTTGTTCAAACTTGTCTAGATTATCCTTAGTGTTCAACACAAAACAATTACAACCAAAAACTCTAAGATAATCTACCTTAGGTTTTCTATTGTTTATGTAGCACCCTGGCCCGATACTGGACATCGGTACCAGTGCACCCGCTGTAGTCTGTTACAAGAACTACAAAGCGTCAAAGCGGATCAAGCATGCGTCATTCATGAGTAAGATAAATCAGCGGAAACGTCGAAAAATTTAAAACTTCACTAACATCAATGTAACCAAATAAAATACAGTGGAAATGAAACGTAACTAGGGGTATGTCTAATATATTCTTCAATACAACACATTAACCAGTAAGTCTTCCAACTAAAAGAAAAGGAATGTAATCTGTCCACTTTAGTGACCATCATCCCAATGAGCCCCCTCGCCGTTGTATTCTACGAAAACCATCTCGTGCTCTGGCTTACCTGAAAAGAAAATGAAGTATCTATTCTTAGTGAAAACATTTTTTGCAAGTAACCTGTCTATACACTTTACATGACCACACACGACGACCCACCAGTATCTATAAATCATTGCCCAGAATAAGGTGCTTGGGTTTGCAAATAACATCTTTATAACAATTCATCAAAACCAAATAAATCACATAATGATACGTGAATACGGAACAAACATGTATCTAGCAAAACATACTACATAAATAGATGATTTGCGAATATCAATCTTGCATGCCAAGTCTTATGCTTTGTGACACATGATGCATGTACTCCTATAAAACCCCACACAAAACCCATGCATATGTCTTCTTTCGTAAACATGTCATGCGTGTCATTTCACAAAACTTCTCACAATTATTCTTATCATATTCTTTTGCGTAGCAGAACTTTATACCCCGTGTGAAAAGGTCTACGACCCCATAACATAACTTTATACACCGTGATAGATCCATGACTCTATAACATAACTTTATACCCTGTTGTTGATTCACAAGTCACGCTTTTATACCCTGCTACCACATGTGTGACTTTTATACCTTGCGATCAACCAGCAGCCATAGCTTGTCTTCCGAAAACTTTAATCTTGTTTTGCAAACACATGTTCTTTCGCAGAACAAATCTCATGTCGAAATGCAAAGTGTTCATGTCGTGATACAAAATGCTCATGTTACATCATATCAAACATGTAAACATACACCCAAACTTTACATATCAAGTACAAAATGTTGAACCTCAAACATACCACGCTTGTACCTTTTCAGGTCCTTTCGTATTACAAATTCACTTCGGATCCATTCTTAACCCTACTCATGCACACTTAACATTTATAACTCAAGTACACTCAAATACCCTTGTATTTTATGAGCAAAGGAAGAGAACAAAGGTACCTCACAAACATGTAGCGCTTAATGTGTCAAAAGAGACTTCCAGTACACTTGGAACGCCTTCAAGAGGTGCCTAAGTGACATGGAGCGCCTATACTAGGCATTTGAAGTGTTCTGGAATGTATTGCGACACATCGAACGCCTACATAAGGTGCTTTATGTGACATGAACCACCTTATAAGGTGTTCGAAGTGTTTTGGAATGCACTGGGACACATCGAACGCCTACTTTAGGCACCTAATGTGACATTGAGCGCCTAAAGTGGGTGTTCGAAGTGTTCTGACGGTTCCCAAAACCTGCAATTCTGCAGGAACTTCCTCTCTTCATCTTCTCCCTTCACCCCTTCCATCTTAACACCTCAAATTCAACCTCACCATCTGAATCCATCATGCACAACACACAAAAATACAGTTTAATACTTACATCTATCAGTTTGCATCAACCTTAAGCCTTCTAATGTTCATATCTCTGGATGTATCATCAATCTTCTACCCCATACCAAACATGCAACAAAAAAATCATCTAACTCTTCAAACCTACCCAAATTCTTCTCAAACCATCTAAGACAACCTTTGGAAACATGATAAATTGTCACAAAGCAGCATTTGCACCAAAAATAACACTTTAAGGGCATGTTTATCAACAATTAAGCACAGCATAGCTATTCTCAGAATTTGGCCCAAAGAACATGACTTTAATCAATCAACCACAACAAATGCCTATAGTAGAGCATTTGACATAAACAAATCAAAATTACCAATGTGTGATCCGAATTTTCTCTTTATAAGAACATAGGGTCTGTTGGAACCAAAATTTGCGTAAAGCATATAGAAAGATTACTTGCTTTGGATCTAGATAGTCTTACAAGTGTGTGTCGGGAATTTTGTGATAATTAGACCTAGGTTGACAGCTCTTTATTCTTCTTCTTCTTCTTTTCTTCTTCTTTCTTCTTCTCCTTCCTTTCTCTCCTTCTTTTCTCCCTCTCTTACCCTCTAGCCGTTTCCTCTGTTCTTTTCTTTTGTAACCGATGTTTTGTGCTAATGGGGAGTTATACTCCTATGTGTAGTTCACCCAGCATTTTAGTGGGGAGGAGTATTTCAGGTATTTTAGCCTAATTTTCTTAATTTCAGCCTTTTGCTTATTTTCTCATCTATATTTTATCTAACTAAGCCTCATAAACCTATACATTTAATGAAATTATATTTTAAGTTGTTTTCTAATTATTAAAAGTCGGACTTAAAGTTACGGGGTATGATATTCCATCCCCCTTACAAAAAGTTTCGTCCTCGAAACTAGCGTACCTTAATTGAAAATTTGAGGATATTTCTCCCAAATCTGTTCCTCGAGTTCCCAAGTTCCCTCACGTTCCGTGTGGTTGCTCAAATGGACCTTCACATAAGGAATCACCCCTTCCTCAACACTTGGTCCTTCTGGTCTACGATCTTCACGGGTATCCATTCATAAGTAACATCACCGTTGAGTTCCAAAGGTTGTGCTTCGAGCACATGGCTTGGATCCGTCACGTACTTCCTTAATTGTGATATGTGAAATAAATTGTGAACTTGGTCCAATACCAGAGGTAATGCCATCCTATATGCCAACGCTCCCGCTTTCTCCAGTATTTCACAGGGACCAAATAAAACGGGGAATTAACTTGCATTTGACTCCAAACCTCATAATACCCTTCGTAGGTCACACTCTTAAATAAACCTTCTCACCTAGACTAAACTCCAATGGCCGTCGCTTAGAATCCGCCCAACATTTGTTGCGGTCCTGAGCCATCTTAAATCTATCTCGAATGATTTTCACCTTTTCTAACGTATTCTCAAGTAACTCAGGTACGCTGATGGTCCTCACACCGACTTCATCCCAGTACACGGGTGACCTATACTTCCGTCCATATAACGCTTCGAAGGGAGCCATATCGATTGCACTATAGTGACTGTTATTATAAGAGAACTCCATTAACTTCACCATTCAATCCCAACTCCCTTTGAAATCCAAAACAAAAGCCCTTAGCATATCTTCTAGGGTCTGAATAATCCGTTCAAACTGTCCATCGGTTTGAGGATGATACGCTGTACTCAACCTTAATTCCTTACCCATGGTTTTCTGAAATGATGTCTAGAACTTAGAAGTAAACTATGGATCTTGGTCGGACACTATACTCACGGGAACACCATGCAAACTGACAACATTGTCAATGTATAGATTTACCAACTTATCGAGAGACTATTCGCTCGAGATGGGTAGAAAATGTGTAGACTTGGTTAATCGATCCACAATGACAAAAATCATGTTATATCCACTTTTTGTTCTCGGTAAACCAGCCATAAAGTCCATAGTGATACGTTTCTATTTCTATTCTTGAATCTCCAACGACATCGATAATCCACCAGGTCATTGGTGTTCAGCCTCAACTTGCTGACACACCAAACATCTCTCAATGAACTCCACAATATGCCTCTTCATCCCACATCACCAATAATATTGTTAGAGATCTCTGTACATCTTGGTGCTACTAGGATGTATCGATAACCTTGAGATGTGAGCCTCCTGCCAAATTTCTTTCCTTAGCTCATCTAAATCACATGCACACAGTTTTCCTTTAAAGCATAAGCTCCCGTCCTCATTGACCTGAAATCCATCAGCATGACTATGCTTCAGCTTCTCAAACATCTCACCCAGAGCCTCATCATTCTTCAGAGCCTCCTTCACCCGATCCATCAAACTTGGGGGTGATGGTCAATAATGCCAAAACATTAACTATAGAGTCAACCAAATACAATCCAAATTCTTCTATTTCTCTCTCAAGTGGTGATTGTCACGCATGGCTAGATTTTCTGCTTAATGTATACGCTAGTTGTTTTTGGGTGATAACGAATGGTCAAGTCGTAATCCTTTAGCGTTTCCAACCATCGTCGTTTCCCCATGTTCATCTCTTTTGGGAAGAACAGATACTTTAGACTCTTGTGATCAGTAGACATAGTACACTTCTCCCCATATAAAAAGTGCCACCAAATCTTTAGGGCAAACACAACAGCTGCAAGCTCAGGATCATGTGTCAGATAATTATGTTCATAAGGTTTTAGTTGTCTCGAAGCATATGCGACAACTCGCCCATGTTACATCAAAACACAACCCTGACCATTCTTTGACTCATCACTGTAGATCACAAATCCATCCGTACTGAAGGGTTGAGCCAATACTGGGGCTGTGGTCAACCTCTTCTTAAGTTCCGTGAAACTTTTCTCGCATTCGGCCAACCACTCAAATTTGGTCTTCTTTTGAGTGAGACGATTGAGGGGCATCGCTGTTGTCGAGAATCCCTCCACAAACTTCCCGTAATAACTAGCTAAACCCAAGAAACTCTGCATTTCGATGATATTCGTGGGTCTAGACCACTCGGGGCTAACTTCAACTTTCTTCGAATCAACGGCAATCCCCTTGGAAGGTTATTTCTTCCATCTCAAAATTCTTAACTATCACTTGTTTTAATCGATAGTCAATGTTGGTGTGAAATCATAATATGATCTCGTGCGGTTGGACATGGTACAGAGTCTCCAACTATTCTGGTGAACCACAAAGGCGCTTAGCGAATCCCTTTGCCACGAAAGAGTGGTTCAGGATGCTATTGAAAAGTACATTGACGAATATCTTATTCACTAAAATTGTACCTCATACCACGTCGGTGACTTCCTAAATATCTGTGTCAGTCATGACATTGATGCGGACATTCGTCCTCGGCTGCTGAGCTGCTTCTCCCAGAGCATTCTTTCTCATCTATGGGGAATCTCTAATGAGATGACCCACCTGTCCGCATCGGTAACATACTCCTGCCAACTTCCCACATTCAACGTCATGGCTCTTATTACAATGCGGCAAACTCCTACAGCCTGCTGTACAATTGGATTCTGTGGTGGGGGTCTTTGCAAATTTCCCGACCGGACCTCTCTTTTGAATCTTGACCCCACGTCCAAGCCTGCCACCAACTCCAATCTCCTCTCTTGGCCTCTTACCTCTGTCATAGTATCCTGCACCAGCCTCTCTTGCCGCTACTTTGTGGAAATTACTCTCGATGCGAAATCATACGTCTAGCATGTCCTCGTAGGTTCTCATCCATGCATTTACAATTGCTAACTGAATTCTTGAGTCCAAACCTCGCTCGAACTTTGTCATCTTTAAGCAATTATCAGACATAATCGTAGGAGCCAATTTACCCAAAGCATGAAAATGATCAGCATACTTCGACACTGTCACTCGACCTTGTTTCAGCCTATCGAATGCCCTTATCTTGTCTAAGATTGTTGTCTCGGGTACGTAATACTTTAGAAAGGCATCACAGAATTGTTTCCAAGAGATCGGTGGGGTCTGAAATTAATATTATTACAGAAAATTAAATGATATACGCGCTCACACACACCCAACCAAGATCATACTTAAGACTCTAGATAATCAGCACTTATACTTAAGGATCAAACTTAAGGGGAAATCACATCTTAAATTGCTAAGAGATCATGAAGCTAAGTTTCCAAGATAGATCTGAAGCCTAGGATCTGATACCACCCATAGCGCCCTGACCCGATACTGGACATCGGTACCAGTGCACCCGCCGTAGTCTGCTACGAGAACGGTAAGGCGTCAAAGCATATCAAGCATGCGTCATCCATGAATCACTCCAAGTAGAGGCTTTGAAGGCTCTTCTCCTCTGTTTAGGTTCTGAGACGAGTCGAATTTTTGTCCGATCCTTGTCATTGTTTTTGTTAGATTGTTTTTCCTTGTTCGAGCAATCATATGACCAGTGTCCAAGTCTCCCACATTAATAGCACTTTATGTCTTCATTATTTTTATTTCTATGATTCTTAGATGAAGTAGGCTTATGTTTGTTTTTAATCGATTTTCTCATGATCTTTCTTACTCTTTTAGCCATCGTGATTAGATCTTCATCATCGGAATCTGTGTCACTATCATCTACATGATCATAAGAGGTAGAGATGTATTCATTTGATTTAAAAGCTATAGTCTTATCATGTTTAGATGTAGATTCAAAATTTCTTAAAATGAGTTTATTTTCATATACCTTTATAGATCCAATTAGTTCTTCTATTTTTATTGATCTCGTTTCTTTACTCTCCTCAATTGCCATGACTTTAGGGTCCCATTCGGATGGGAGACTTCTTAGTACCTTTTGGACCTTTTCCTGAGTAGAGAAAGCTTTGCCAAGAGACTCAAGAGAATTATAGATATTAATCTACCGTAAATCCATATCAACAATTAATTCATTTGGCAATAATTTGAAAGACTGAAGAGTGGACATAAGCATGTTTATTTTAGACTCCTTAACATGGCTAGTCCCTTCGTGTTTCATTTCTAGAATTCTCCATATTTCTTGAGCACTAGAGCAATTAGACACGTAACTTGATTCACTTTTACTCAGCCCGTTTAAAAGTAATTGCATGGTTCTAGCATTCATACTCAAATAATCTTCAAGAGAATCATCAATGAGCTTCACAATGAAGATAATAATATACTCAAGACATTTCTTGAGTAAAAATACCAAAACTGCCCTCGGAGGTAAAATGACCAAAATACCCCTGGTGAGTGAAAACTCCAGAAAAGACCCCGATGGTCAAAAATAGATATAATAACACCTTTGTGATGATAAATAAGAGATAAATGTGTTCTTAAAATATTGTCACCATGTCAACTACCTACACAAACTCAAAATGCCAATTTTGCCTATTTTGGTAAGTTGTAAAAACTTCCAAGGCATATTAGTCACAAGATATTTATAATCATCAAAAACACATAATATCAACATAATAAACATATATAATCATGTACAAATGAAAACAACCATTTTATCACATTTTAGAAAAATATTTCTAAAAGCCCTAGACATCGATCGATCGAAGTGCCTCTGCTTGAGAGATCGATGGGTCACAGTGAGTTTCAGAGTTTGTCTCTGACCTACATCGATGGATCGAAGTGAAAGTTTGATGTACATCGATCGATCAATATGTCTCAGGTTTAGAGATCGATGTCTCACAGTAAGGTCTTGGTTTTTCTCTGCCTTACATGGATCGATCGATGTGAGGGACCGAAGTATATCGATCGATCAAAGTGCAATAACCTAAGAGGTCGATGTCATTTTTCTTCACCTTTTCAACTTTTAATCATTATAACACCATGTGTTACATTTTTAGGTATTTTCAAGGAATCTCTTGAGTATATTCTTATCTTCATTCTGGAGTTGAGTTATGATTATCTTGAAGATTATATGGTGTTTTATATTATTTTTCTCAAATGATGATATTATTGACAGTGGCGGGATATGTGACGGGTTGTGATGTCACATTCTATTTCTTTCTTGAAGATCTTCTTCTATATGTTATTGGAGTATATTTATCATCATATTTCAGAGAACTTAAAGGTGTTCAAGGTGTGAAAATGATCACTACATGCAAGAAGAAATAGTGGGAATTTTGGTGTTATATGTTGACATAATCTTGTCAACTATTATTTGTTGATTTCTTCTTCAAAAATCTGAGTTGATATACATATAAGCATCCTCAAAAACGTGTATTACAGGTGGAAATAATGGTGTACTCATTTTATGGCTTGGTGACAAGTGGACCAACCAAAAAGAAGCTAGATGGCAATTTTTGCCAACTAGGATTTTTCAAATTGTTGGCTACATGGCTGGAAATGGCAGATTTTTTGAGTCAAATAGAAGTCTTCACATGTCCTATTCTTTTTCAAGGAGTTGAGGGTATCTTGGTGGTATTATCCCTTAATATTATCTTCATTTTTCAAGCAAATTCCAAGTCATTTTGATGGTAAAATTCGGCCATGCTGAAATTCCAAGGTGGACAAATCATTTTGCTTTATGTTGCCAAGTGTACAAGATGATTATGTGGCCAACCAATGATGTGAAGACAACTAAGACTTGATGATGAAGATCGTGACACATTGGAGGTCTTTTCTTCAAGAGCCATTTCACACTATAAATAGGAGGCAAAGGATGAAGAAGAAGAACACACTTTGAAGCTCACTTGAAAGCAATAGTTGATTTGTCTAGCTATCTTCTTCTTGTCATTCTTGTTCCATTCTTTGTAGCCAAGGTGTTCTTGTTGTATTTGTTGGAGAGCTACATGCCTCTTAAGCTTCATTTGTAAGATTGATTAGCCAATTCTATAAGGCTACATCAATAGGTGGTAGAGGTGTTGCAACTAAGTGTTCCATAGAAGGTGTTCATCCAAGTCTTAAATAGGGTTGGTGTTTAACCCAAGGATCAAGCTTGGTTTTTGTTGTAATTTGGTTCATACCATAGTGAAATCAAAGGAAAGGTATTCCTTGGGACTGGAGTAGGTCACATTGACCGAACCAGGATAAATTCTCGGTGTTCTTATCTTGTTTCTACATTTATGTATTCTGCCCAGTTTTTACTGCAGTTTTCATACAATTTCTCATATTTTGAAAAAATAGCTAAACAATTTCAAAATTTGTGATTGTTGGTGGAGTTATACTTCAGACTGGTAGCTTTCATTTGAAACAAGAATCACTTGATTTGAGCAAGATAAAGTTAGTCTTTCAGTCTTTGCAAGATAACTGCTCCAATCGGGCTGCAATCTGACCAGTTTTGAGAAAACTTGAATTCTGTTTTAACCAAGAATTGTTTAAGGTCAGTGGCTTTTGGAAACATAAACTAGACATCCTAAGGAGTGGTTTGACATAAAGATCAACCTTTTTAGTTAATTATTCAAAGAGGAACACGTTTTTTAATTTCAGTAACATTCTGTCCGATTCTGTCCATATTGACTATCTGAATCTTTTATTTGTTTGAAGGGACAAACGATCTTATTTTTGTCTGATTGTTTTACAGAGTCTTGTAAACACATTGAAGTTATGCTATGGAAATTTTCATAATTTTTGGAGTTGTGTACAAGGATGTTTGAATTTTGCAAAAAGGGGTTCTGAATCTGAGGTAGTCTCATATTCTGTTTTCAAAGGGGATTTTTATCAAGGGTAATAGTGTAATTTCCGCTAACCACTATTCACCCTCCCTCTAGTGGTGTTTATTGCAGGTGCATGGTCCAACAATTGGTATCAGAGCAAGATTAAACACCACTCAAAGAATTTACACCACTCAAAGAAGCGAGATTAAACACCGTACGAACAAGACAAGGCCAAGAAACAATATTTCAAAGTAGCCTGCTAATCTCAAATCAAAGGTACATACAATGGCCATAATTTCTCACAAAGGGAAGGTATGTCCACACAACGTCCTCCTCTTTTCGATGGAAATAATTTCGTTCATTGGAAACGTAGAATGAGACTATTCTTAATAGCTATAGACATCGATTTATGGCCTATAGTTGAAGATGGGCGGTACATTCCAATGAAAATTGTACAAGTTAGTGGAGTCACACAAGAAGTAGAAAAATATAAAAGCGGAAGGTCTTCCGAAGATAAAAAGAAAATGTTCATGAATGCTCAGGCTATGCAATTACTGTTAAATGGACTAACAACCTCGGAAGCACGATATGTGTCAAATTGCACAAGTGCACACGACATGTGGAAATCATTAGAATTAAAGCATTAAGGTACTAGCAGGGTAAAAAATAAACATGCTTATGTCTGAGCTTGAATCTTTCAAAATGCTGCCAATGAATCCATAACATCTATGGATTTGAGGATTACTAACATTTTCAATTCCTTGAAGCTTTATGCAAATCATTTACCGACAATGAGAAGGTTGAAAAGGTGTTGCAAAGCCTTCCTGCTGAACGGGATCCTAAGGTAACAACAATCGAAGATAAAAAGTCAATCACTAAGATGGATAAATTGATCGGTTCACTTAGAGTTTACAAGGTAAAACAAAACCAACAGAAGTACGAATCATTTAAGTCATCCAGTAAGTCTATAGCTTTCAAATCAACTTAATGACCTGCAAATAATGATGATAGTAACAGTGATAATGAATTAGACGATGACTTAATATTAATAGATAGAAAACTTAGAAAGTTTTTTAAACGACAAAATAGGAATAGACAACGATCTTCTTCCTCTTCCTCTTTTCAACCTAAGAAAAATAACTCTAATCACAACAAATGGCATAATAAAGAGTTAAAATGTTATGAATGTGGTTAAAGAGGACACATCTCTTATGATTGTCCGACAAAGAAAAATGACAACAATAATAATGCTAACAAACAAGAAAAGGAGACGCAACAATCAAAGGCAAAGAGACCAAGCCAAGAAAAGGCAAGCAAGCAATGAAGGTGAGCACATGGAGCGACTCATCCGACTCAGAATCTGACACTGAGGAAGCTCAAGTCTGCTTCGTATCCAACAAGGAAAATCGTAAGGAATGCAAGAAAGAGGCAAAGACAAAGAATTTAAAAACTAAATGGTTTTTAGATAATGGATGTTCAAGGCATATGACGAGCCATCCTAAACTATTCACCAAGTTGGAACATATCGAGAATGGAGGAAAGGTGACATTTGGTGACAACAACAAAGGTTAAGTTGTTCGAAAATGAACAATTGGGGACTCTAACACATTTCAAATACGAAATGTGTTGTTAGTAAGTAATCTTTCATATAATTTACTTAGTATTTCTCAACTTATAGATTGTGGATATAACGTTTCTTTTCTTCCCAATTCCTGTGATATAACAAATGAAAAAGGAGAAATTGTATTAAAAGGAAATAGGGATGGTAATATTTACACACTATCACTAAACAACATGTTAGATGCTAAGGTTAAATGTTTAATATCACATGACTTAGATGTAAACTTATGGCATAGACAACTAGGCCACATAGGAATTTCAACTATTGAAAAGTTACCTAAGAAGAATTTAATTAGAGGCATGCCTAAGTTAGACTTAGATAATTTTCAACTATGTGAAATGTGTATTAAAAGAGAACACATTAAAGAAACGTTAAAACCGAAACATAAAGTGAGTACTAGTCATGTACTAGAATTGCTTCACTTAGACTTATTTGGTCCAAGTAGGACAAGAAGTCTAGGTGGACACTACTATGTGTGTGTCATAGTAGATGATTACTCATGATACACATGGACATTGTTCTTAACACACAAAGACGATGCTCTGTTGGCAATCGAAACTTTTATCAAGCAACTCAAAAATTTTTGCGAAGAGAATGTTAAGAAAATTAGAAGTGACAGAGGTGGAGAATTTAAAAACAAAGATGTAGTCAAGTTTTGTGACTTGCATAGAATTAAACATGAATTCTCACCACCTAGAACACCACAACTCAATGGAGTTGTTGAACGTAAAAATAGAACAGATCAAGAAGTTGCTAGAACAATTTTATTTGAAAAAAAAGTACCGAAATATTTATGGGCTGAAGCTGTAAGTTGTTCTTGTTATGTTATAAATAGGCTTTCTATTAAAAAGAAATTAAATAAAACACATTATGAATTGTTAAATAATAGACAACCTAAGGTAGATTATCTTAGAGTTTTTGGTTGTAAGTGTTTTGTGTTGAACACTAAGGATAATCTAGATGAGTTTGAACAAAAGTCTATTGAATGTCAATTTGTTGGTTATTCAACTAATTCAAGAGCATATAATGTAAAGATAAGGGGGTTTGAGTGATTTCAAAATAAGTGTCTTGAATGTATACATATATATAAACGTGCATAAACATATATAAATGTGTACATGTATGCATGATAACTTGCCATTACTTGCCTTATTTAGCTTATATATTATGTTGCCGTACTAACGAGCCATGAAGCATTAAAGCTTACATCATATGGCAAACATTTGTTGTGTTTATACTATTTTCAGGTGCCACCATTAATGAACTAAATTAGTTCATTAAGTGAAGTACTTAGTTTAATAAACTAAGTAGTTCATTAAAGGAAGCTTCATTTGGAAAAGGCACAAAGGCAACAAGGCTAAGGAAGGAAAGTCTTCTCCTCCTCTCCATCTTTAATGTACACGCCACATATACATAAAAATTATATATTTTCAGATTTTTTTAAAAAGGCACATACACATGTATTCCAACGTACTACCGACACGTTATATAGTTTACTTACGTACGTAAATGTCACACCACTATACTTAACTCATATTTATGAGTATATTCAGGTCTTATATCATATGATATAAGATATGGTGATGACAAATTAAATACGACACGATAAAAGGTTCTAAACTGAAATTTGTTGTATCGGACGAATACCGAAACTTCGCCAACGTGTCACGTACTTGCCATAAATAAATGGCCAGCCCATATACATCAAAATATGATGTAAATTTCGTGCTACACATGACATATTCAGCCAAAAATACTTTCCATGTTGGCACACACAAATTACTCCACATTAAGGCCAAAATGTGAAGATTCCAAGTTTAATTTTGTCACATGCTAATGGTACCACTTTAAACCAGCCAAGTGCTGAGATTTAAAGTATATATTATATATATTATGTATAACATAATATATATAACATATGCAAAAGTTGGAATTTAAATTGGAGAAAAATCGTGTAATCGATAAATATCGAAAATTCGGTTTTCTACGCACATAACATGGAACGTTTTTCTTGTACATCATGTGACACGTATCTAGACACTTTTTACATATGATATACATCTTAAAGTGTTCTAGAAAATTAAATTAAGGGCTGATTGGAATATTACATGTGTGTATTATTAAAGGTGCACTATTTTACAAAGTTAGCAAAAATAAATTTCAGCACATGTTACACATCATATAACGTTACATACAGCTGAGTTGGAGCACATGTGGAGCTTTGTTGGCATATTGATTGGTCAAGGATCAATCATACATTGTTGGTGAATTGATGAGAGAAGCTACAAATGGTAAGAATTCAACATATATCTCTCTTATGCCACATGCTGAAAATTTCAGCATACTAACCTCAAGCTGGCCGATTTTATGGTGTTAAATGTGACATATTTTGTCATCTTTTATTAGGTGATTGATTAGAAGAAGATATGGTAAGGTTTTGAATAATAATTAAAAAGATAAATGGTGATATTTCACATATCACACATGCTGAAAATTTTTTCAGCATGTGTACATGGTGTGGCCGAAATTTTAGTACTAAAATGTGTCCAAGTTCATCTTTTAATTGGTAGAAGTACTTACCATATATTATTGATTCATTTTTATGATGAAAATTTAAAGAAAAATGGTAATGATTTAAAGTTTATCCCCATGATGCACATGCTGAAAAATTCAGCATGGCAAGATTGTCTTGGCCGATTTTTTGGCATAGAAATGGAAGAATTTTTGGTCTTGCAATTTACGAGAAAATTCTTGATTTATGGTATGATTTTGTGATTGATTTTTGGCACATGTTAAAGTGAATATCTCAGATTTTTCTCCATGTCATCTTGATGACAACATTGAGCCAATAAGGAGGTGCCAAGTAAGCGAAGACTAAATGATGATCCAATAGGAAGATGCCAAGTAAGAAAGGCATTGTCACAATGATGTCTTACACTCTCTCAAGGACTTAAAAGACAATTTTCAAGAGGGGAGAAGCCCTAAGGGGGGACGGCTGCAACTATAAGGAAAGAAGAGGAGAGCAAACAAAAGACGACAACAAGCATTGCATTCTAAAGAGATCAAATAGCCAAGCTCTTCTTCTCCTACATCTTCTTTCTTTCTCTTTTCTTGTAAAGCCTATTGTTTTTCATATCTTTCAATCTTGAATAGGCTTGAGATAAACCACCATTCATATATCTTTGTAAAAGATTGATCAAGGTGTGATCAATCTTCATTCTTGCGAGGTGGTGATGTTCGTGCAAATTGTACTTGTCATACAAGGTTTGTAAAGGGTTGGAGTTAAGGTGTAACTCTATCAACCCTGCGGTAAGGTGTACTGCGTGTGTGTGATTAGTGTGAACCAAGGAAGGTGTTCCTTGAAGACTGGAGTAGGTTGTTTATAACCGAACCAGTATAAAATTCTTGGTGCCATTTACTTTCTGCATTTACGTTTCAGTTACTGCACTGTTTATCCTTATTGTTCGCATCCGTAAAAATAGTAAACGATTTTCCAAAATTACAAAAATTTTCAGAAACATACTTACACGTTCTAGGGTTAATTTGGCACAAGTTTCAACCCTTTTGGACAAGTATAAGTCAACTAAACATCAAAAGTTCTGAGACTAGTGCAGTCTGATTTTCAGACTTGCAAAGGTTGAGACTTTGATTGTATTTGACCTACTTCCCAAAAGAATTTTCCAAAACTGTTTCAACCCATTTAAATATAATATATAAGGAGTTATTGGTCAAATTTTCAGAGCATTTGGACGTTCACACAAATAGGAATTAATTTTTCAAAACCATCTACCGTTTCTGGCAGATTTGCACAATCTGAGTACCAACGGATTTTGAAGGGGTTAAAGGTTGAATTTTGATTTGAAATTTTTAGGGGACCCTCATAACATCTGAGGCTAAGTTCTCTCAAAATTTCATAATTTTTGGAGACCTCTAACCTAGTTTTAAAAATGTTTTAAAACTGGTCCTGAAAACAGAATCTGTTTTCAGAACTTGAATTGTTCAAGTTTAAAGAAATTTTAAAAAGCACACTTTCCGCACCATCTATTCAACCCCCCCCCTTCTAGTGGTGCCTTTCAGATCCTACAAGTGGTATCAGAGCGCAGGAATACTCACTTCAAGGAATCCAACGATTCAGTGAGATGGCATCCACAAATCTCAAAACCGAGCAAGAAGGTATGTCGAGCCAAAGGCCTCCACTTTTTGACGGTGAGTCGTTTATTCAGTGGAAACTTAGGATGAAGCTTTTTCTTATGGCTATAGATATAGATCTTTGGTCAATCATTGAAGATGGTCCTTATGTCCCATCTAATGTATCCACTGTAGACGGAGTTACTTTAGAAGTTATTAAAACTAGACAAGAATATACGAGTGATGATAAAAAGAAACTTAGTATGAATGCTAGGGCTATGCAATTGCTTTTAAACGGATTAAGTAAAAGTGAGTCTAGTTATGTGTGAAACTGTTCGAGTGCACAAGAAATGTGGAGGATACTAGAAATGAAACATGAAGGCACGAGTCAAGTAAAAGAGTCAAAAATTAACATGCTCATGTCCACACTTGAGTCTTTTAAATTATTGCCTAATGAGTCTATTGTAGATATGGATCTTCGTTTGACTAACATCTACAACTCTCTTGAGTCTCTTGGTAAGGCTTTTACTACGCAGGAAAAGGTACAGAAAGTCCTACGAAGCCTTCCTTCTAAATGGGATCCTAAAGTGACTGCGATAGAGGAAAGCAAGGAGACTAAATCAATAAAGATGGAAGAACTAATCGGTTCACTTAAAGTTTATGAAAATAAACTCACCATTCGGAAATCGGAATCATCTAAACAAGGTAAAGCCATTTCTTTTAAATCAAATGAATACGTCTCCCCTCCCTCCGATCACGTAGATGATAGTGATTCCGAATCGGATAATGATGACCTAATTTTATTGGCTAAAGGACTAAGAAAATTTATGAGAAGGTCATTTAGAAATAAAAACAAGGGCACTACATCTAAGAGAAATAAAAACAAGTCAAATGATAAAGACATTAAATGTTATGAATGCGGCAAACTCGGACACCTATCATATGACTGCCCAAACAAAGAAAAACAAACTACTAAATACCCTGACAAGGAGCGGAACAAAAATAGACTCGTCTCAGAACCCAAACAAAGGAAACGTGCTCTAAAGGCCTCCACCTGGAGTGACTCATCAGATTCCGAAACTGAGACCGAAGAGGAGACCGCTCAAGTTTGCTTTGCTTCCAAAGCATCTAATGAGGTATCATCTGATTCTGACTCTGACTCTGAACCTTCTTATGATGATCTTTTTAGTCAGTATCTAGAATTGCACAAATTTACTAAGACTCTCGCTAAAGAAAAGAAATGATTAATTGAAGACAAGAAACTGTTAGAATCTTCTAACGAGAATCTTGTCGCTCAATTAAGCGATTCAAAGAAAGAGTCTTCATGTGTCATCACTGCATTGAAAACCGAGATTTCATCATTAACCTCTCAAAATAATGAAATGAAATCCGAGATTTCAAATTTGAAATCAAGGAATACCAATTTAGAGAAAATGATTAAACAGTTTGATACAGGGTCAAACATGCTGCATCGCATCATATTATCACAAAAGAATGACAGTGACAAAACTGGACTGGAATACGTTGATACTAACGAAGTATCAACCAAACCAACCAAGTTTGTTATTTCTAAGAAAGTAGACACCCCTAAGCCGCAAGTGGCGTCTAAGATGACGCAAAAAGCGCCCCCTTCCTCACGCCCCACTCCATCATATCATGTGAAATATAACGTTGTACCATATAGATATGAAAAGAGAAGAACAATGCATACACGAAATACATATCATCCACGCACTACGCACACACACACAAGGACATATCAAAAGCGTCCTTCATTCAACGAGTATAGAGGAGTCCTTGGGCAAAGACCCAAAGTGCATGCACCACATGTCTATTATATTGCACCTTCATCTACATTCTTGCCATTTGATAGACCGAGAAGGATCACCCAAGTATGGGTACCGAAAGGTACCTTTACCAAAAGGTGATTAACTAACTCGAAAGGACCCAAAATTAAAAGGGTACCTAAATCACCTTTTCATATTGCAGGGAGACCACACATCGAAAGACACATCAATAAAGTGGTTCCTTGACAGTGGTTGCTCGAGGCACATGACGGGTGACCCGAGCTTGTTCTCCAAATTAAAGAAGGTCACAAAAGGCGGATCCATGACCTTTGGAGAGAACAATGAAGGCAAGATCATTGGAAAAGGTACTATTGGTAATCCGAACACACTCCAAATCTCCAACGTATTTTTGGTAAGCAACTTATCTTACAATCTTCTTAGTATTTCTCAATTTGTTGACAATGGTTTCAATGTGTGTTTTACTCACCCTTATTGCAATATAATAAATAAAAATGGAGAAACCGTTTTAAAAGGAAAACGAGAAGGCAATATTTTTACGCTATCTATGGATGATGTAGTAGACGCTAAAGTTAAGTGTTTTATGTCAAATGAACCCAATGTGAATTTATGGCATAGACGTTTAGGACACATTGGTATTTCCATACTAGAAAAACTTCAACGAAAGAACCTAGTACGGGGATTGCCTACGCTTGATTTAGACAACTTTCAGTTGTGTGAATCTTAAATAAAAGGCAAACAAACACGTGAGTCACTTAAGCCGAAAAATGAAATAAGCACGACTAGAATATTAGAACTATTGCATATCGATTTGTTTGGTCCTAGTCGCACTACAAGCCTTGGTGGGCGTCACTATGCATGCGTAATTGTTGATGACTTTTCTCGTTATACTTGGACTTTATTTCTTGCACATAAGGATGATAGCGCCGTAGAGATTGCTAAATTAATTAAACAACTTGAAAATCATTACGGTGTAAATGTGAAAAGGATAAGAAGCGATAGAGGCGGCGAGTTTAAAAACAAAGAGATGATTTCATTTTGTGAAGAAAAAGGAATTAAACATGAGTTTTCGCCACCTAGAACTCCACAACTAAATGGAGTAGTAGAAAGAAAGAATCATACACTACAAGAAATCGCTAGAACTATGCTTTGCGAAAATAAACTGCCTAGATTTCTGTGGGCGGAAGCCGTAAATTGTGCATGCTATAGTGTAAATCACCTATCTATAAGAAAGAAAATAAACAAGACGCCTTATGAAATTTTGAATGATCGCAAGCCTAAGATTGATTATTTTCGTGTGTTTGGATGCAAATGTTTTGTCTTGAATACAAAAGATAATTTAGATAAATTTGAATCCAAATCAATTGAGTGCATTTTTGTTGGATATTCCATAAATTCAAAGGCATATAGATGTTATGATCCTCTCACTAGACAAATCATAGAATCTATTCATGTTAAATTCAATGAATTTGGTGAGATTGATAAAGATAAGGAATATGACGATGATTTTGAATTGAAACCCGTTTTGAATGAAGATAATGATTCTTTTGATATGCATGATATGAATAAGACACTAGAAATGCATGATCATATGGAAATGCATGATAACATAGAAAATAATCAACCAAGATGGCATAGAGATCACCCACATGATCTCATCATAGGCGACATCACTCACGGTGTGCGACCACGTAGAAGAATCACTTCGGATGAAATAAATGAATTTCATGCTATGATTTCTGAAATTGAGCCCAAAAATGTGCATGATGCTTTGAGTGATTCATCTTGGATTGATGCTATGCATGACGAACTTAATCAATTCGTTAGAAATGATGTATGGGATTTAGTGCCACGTCCACAAGATAAGACTATTATAGGCACAAAGTGGGTATTTAGGAATAAAATGAATGAAGAAGGAAAGGTTGTTAGAAATAAAGCGAGACTTGTAGTACAAGGATATAATCAAGAAGAAGGAATTGACTATGATGAAACATTCGCACCCGTAGCACGTCTAGAAGCTATACGACTATTACTTGCTATTGCTTGCATGAAAGATTTTAAATTATATCAAATGGATGTAAAAAGTGCTTTCCTAAACGGATTCATACAAGAAGAAGTATACGTGAAGCAACCACCCGGTTTTGAAGATTTGAAACATCCAGATCACGTGTACAAACTAAAGAAGGCACTATATGGCCTAAAGCAAGCACCGAGAGCATGGTATGATCGTTTTGCTACTTTCCTTTTAGAAAATAATTTTAAACGTGGTACTATAGATAGTACACTATTTTTGAAACAAGAAAAATCAGATTTACTTATTATTCAAATCTACGTAGATGACATTATTTTTGGCTCTACCTCACATAGACTTGTTAAAGATTTTGAAAATTGCATGAAATCTGAATTTCAAATGTCTATGGTTGGTGAACTTAATTATTTTCTTGGCTTGCAGATTAAGAAAACGAGTAAAGGAATTCATATAAGCCAAGCGAAATATGTTAATGACATGATCAAAAAGTTTAATTTTGAAAATTTGAAACCATCCCCCACCCCCATGTGTGTCACTACTAAATTAGACAAAGACGAACATGGTAAAGACGTTGATAATGGATTATATCGATCTATGATAGGTTCTTTGCTATATTTAACTGCTAGTAGGCCTGACATCATGTTTAGCGTATGCATGTGTGCTCGTTTTCAAAGTCAACCTAAGGTGTCACACTTAAATGCGGTAAAAAGAATATTTCGTTATATTAAGCACACGCCCACCTTAGGTATTTGGTACGATAAGGATTCTACATTTGACTTACATGCTTACACTGATGCAGATTATGGTGGCTGCAAAATAGATAGAAAAAGCACTAGCGGAACCTGCCAATTTATAGGAAATTCCCTTATTTCATGGTTTTCCAAAAAGCAAGCAAGTGTTGCTTTGTCCACTACGGAGGCTGAGTACATGGCTCTTAGCCTTTGTTGCACTCAGTTGTTGTGGATAAAACAACAACTTTCGGACTTTGGAATTACCGTAAATAAAATTCCTATATATTGTGATAGTATGAGTGCAATAAATTTGTCTAAGAATCCCGTGTTACATTCTAAGGCTAAGCATATAGAAGTACGCTATCACTTTCTTCGTGATCACGTTAACAATGGTAATATTGTCATAGATCACGTACGCACAGAATCACAAGTAGCGGATATATTTACAAAGGCCTTAAATCAAGCCACATATGAATCTCTTCGTTCTAAATTAGGCATGATTCCCGCTGATATGATTTGATTTGATATTATTTGATTTACTTTCCTTTTTGACAGGAATCTTTTGATTAACTTTCCAAAATAAAGGGGGAAAGAAAAGCATGATTTAAGGGGGAGAGAGACACTGATTGATCTTAATTGATCTTAATTGCACAAATCAAGGGGGAGCCGGATTTGAAATTCGAAATTCAAATTTCAAATTTGCGCACAATTCAAGGGGGAGAGATAGCATTTAAATCATGTACACAAATTATTTTGAAAATCATCAAAAGGGGGAGATTGTAAAGATAAGGGGTTTGAGTGATTTCAAAATAAGTGTCTTGAATGTATACATATATATAAACGTGCATAAACATATATAAATGTGTACATGTATGCATTATAACTTGCCATTACTTGCCTTATTTAGCTTATATATTATGTTGCCGTACTAATGAGCCATGAAGCATTAAAGCTTACATCATATGGCAAACATTTGTTGTGTTTATACTATTTTCAGGTGCCACCATTAATGAACTAAATTAGTTCATTAAGTGAAGTACTTAATTTAATAAACTAAGTAGTTCATTAAAGGAAGCTTCATTTGGAAAAGGCACAAAGGCAACAAGGCTAAGGAAGGAAAGTCTTCTCCTCCTCTCCATCTTTAATGTACACGCCACATATACATAAAAATTATATATTTTAAGATTTTTTTAAAAAGGCACATACACATGTATTCCAACGTACTACCGACACGTTATATAGTTTTACGTACGTACGTAAATGTCACACCAATATACTTAACTCATATTTATGAGTATATTCAGGTCTTATATCATATGATATAAGATATGGTCATGACAAATTAAATACGACACGATAAAAGGTTCTAAACCGAAATTTGTCGTATCGGACGAATACCGAAACTTCGCCAACGTGTCACGTACTTGCCATAAATAAATGGCCAGCCCATATACATCAAAATATGATGTAAATTTCGTGCTACACATGACATATTCAGCCAAAAATACTTTCCATGTTGGCACACACAAATTACTCCACATTAAGGCCAAAATGTGAAGATTCCAAGTTTAATTTTGTCACATGCTAATGGTACCACTTTAAACCAGCCAAGTGCTGAGATTTAAAGTATATATTATATATATTATGTATAACATAATATATATAACATGTGCAAAAGTTGGAATTTAAATTAGAGAAAAATCGGGTAATCGATAAATATCGAAAATTCAGTTTTCTACGCACATAACATGGAACGTTTTTCTTGTACATCATGTGAAACGTATCTAGACACTTTTTACATATGATATACATCTTAAAGTGTTCTAGAAAATTAAATTAAGGGCTGATTGGAATATTACATGTGTGTATTATTAAAGGTGCACTATTTTACAAAGTTAGCACAAATAAATTTCAGCACATGTTACACATCATATAACGTTACATACAGCTGAGTTGGAGCACATGTGGAGCTTTGTTGGCATATTGATTGGTCAAGGATCAATCATACATTGTTGGTGAATTGATGAGAGAAGCTACAAATGGTAAGAATTCAACATATATCTCTCTTATGTCACATGCTGAAAATTTCAGCATACTAACCTCAAGCTGGCCGATTTTATGGTGTTAAATGTGACATATTTTGTCATCTTTTATTAGGTGATTGATTAGAAGAAGATATGGTAAGGTTTTGAATAATAATTAAAAAGATAAATGGTGATATTTCACATATCACACATGCTGAAAATTTTTTCAGCATGTGTACATGGTGTGGCCGAAATTTTAGTACTAAAATGTGTCCAAGTTCATCTTTTAATTGGTAGAAGTACTTACCATATATTATTGATTCATTTTTATGATGAAAATTTAAAGAAAAATGGTAATGATTTAAAGTTTATCCCCATGATGCACATGCTGAAAAATTCAGCATGGCAAGATTGTCTTGGCCGATTTTTTGGCATAGAAATGGAAGAATTTTTGGTCTTGCAATTTACGAGAAAATTCTTGATTTATGGTATGATTTTGTGATTGATTTTTGGCACATGTTAAAGTGAATATCTCAGATTTTTCTCCATGTCATCTTGATGACAACATTGAGCGAATAAGGAGGTGCCAAGTAAGCGAAGACTAAATGATGATCCAATAGGAAGATGCCAAGTAAGCAAGGCATTGTCACAATGATGTCTTACACTCTCTCAAGGACTTAAAAGACAATTTTCAAGAGGGGAGAAGCCCTAAGGGGGGACGGCTGCAACTATAAGGAAAGAAGAGGAGAGCAAACAAAAGACGACAACAAGCATTGCATTCTAAAGAGATCAAATAGCCAAGCTCTTCTTCTCCTACATCTTCTTTCTTTCTCTTTTCTTGTAAAGCCTATTGTTTTTCATATCTTTCAATCTTGAATAGGCTTGAGATAAACCACCATTCATATATCTTTGTAAAAGATTGATCAAGGTGTGATCAATCTTCATTCTTGCGAGGTGGTGGTGTTCGTGCAAATTGTACTTGTCATACAAGGTTTGTAAAGGGTTGGAGTTAAGGTGTAACTCTATCAACCCTGCGGTAAGGTGTACTGCGTGTGTGTGATTAGTGTGAACCAAGGAAGGTGTTCCTTGAAGACTGGAGTAGGTTGTTTATAACCGAACCAGTATAAAATTCTTGGTGCCATTTACTTTCTGCATTTACGTTTCAGTTACTGCACTGTTTATCTTTCTTGTTCGCATCCGTAAAAATAGTAAACGATTTTCAAAAATTACGAAAATTTCCAGAAACATACTTACACGTTCTATGGTTAATTTGGCACAAGTTTCAACCCTTTTGGACAAGTATAAGTCAACTAAACATCAAAAGTTCTGAGACTAGTGCAGTCTGATTTTCAGACTTGCAAAGGTTGAGACTTTGATTGTATTTGACCTACTTCCCAAAAGAATTTTCCAAAACGGTTTCAACCCATTTAAATATAATATATAAGGAGTTATTGGTCAAAGTTTCAGAGCATTTGGACGTTCACACAAATAGGAATTAATTTTTCAAAACCATCTATCGTTTCTGGCAGATTTGCACAATCTGAGTACCAACGGTTTTTGATGGGGTTAAAGGTTGAATTTTGATTTGAAATTTTTAGGGGACCCTCATAACATCTGAGGCTAAGTTCTCTCAAAATTTCATAATTTTTGGAGACCTCTAACCTAGTTTTAGAAACGTTTTAAAACTGGTCCTGAAAACAGAATCTGTTTTCAGAACTTGAATTGTTCAAGTTTAAAGAAATTTTAAAAAGCACACTTTCCGCACCATCTATTCAACCCCCCCTTCTAGTGGTGCCTTGCAGATCCTACATATAAGTGTTACAAATCTGCATCTAGAAAGATAATTGAATCCATACATGTGAAATTCAATGAAAATGCATGTTTTGAAGTTAGTGATAAGGCTCAACATAAACAAGAAAATAATGTTGAAAATATGTTTGATGATGATGTATTACTTGAGCCTGTATTTGATCATCTAGAACCAACTCCCCTGAACAAGATATGCATGAACCCTTAGATGAAATAAATGAAGAAATTTTGCAATTGGAAGATAATACAACTAATGATCCAATTACATATGACAATATTCATACAAATGAAACATTTGAACAAGATGAGGGTGAACCTAGTCAATCTAGGAATTCGTGGCACCCTAAAGAATTAATCATTGGGAATCCAAGTGTTAGGGTTAGAACATGTAGAAACATAAGTCAACTTGAAGGACATAGCTTAATCTCACACTTAGAACCTAAGAATGTCAAGGAAGCCTTAGGTGATATATCATGGATATATGCCATGCATGTTGAGTTAAATCAATTTACAAGGAACAACGCGTGAGACTTAGTACCTAAGCCCGAAAATAAGTCTATAATAGGAACTACATGGGTGTTTAGGAATAAAATGGATGAACAAGGAAATATTACAAGAAATAAGGCTAGGCCAGTCGCACAAGGTTATAATCAACAAGAAGGAATAGATTATGAAGTAACCTTTGCACCTGTTGCACGACTAGAAGCAATTAGATTGTTACTTGCTATTGCAAGTCTAAGCAATATCAAACTCTTCCAAATGGATGTCAAGAGTGCGTTCTTGAATGGATACATCCAAGAAGAAGTGTTTGTAAAACAACCCCCCAAATTCGAAGATCCAAAGAATCCTAACCATGTTTACAAGCTTAAGAAAGCTCTATATGGTTTGAAACAAGCTCCAAGAGCTTGGTATGGTAGATTTGCAAATTTTTTTATTGCAAATAATTATCAAAGGGGAACTATAGACAACACATTATTCCTAAGAAAAAAAGATAACGACTTGTTAATAGTTCAAATGTACGTAGATGATATAATCTTTGTTTCAACCAACCCTACCTTAGTAAAAGACTTCGAAGAGTGTATGAAGTCAAAATTTGAAATGTTAATGGCAGGAGAGTTGAATTACTTCTTAAGACTTCAAGTTAAACAAACCCCTCAAGAAATTCACATTAGCCAACTTAAGTATGTCAATGATATGATTAAGAAGTTTGTCTTTGAAGAGTTGAAACCAACACCTACACCTATTAGTGTTAGCACCAAACTAGATAAGGATGAAAACGGTAAACAATTTGATGACACACTATATAGGTTTATGATTGGCTCATTGTTATATTTAACCGTATTAAGACCGGACATCATGTTCAGTGTGTGTATGCGTGCTAGGTTTCAATCTTGTCCTAAGGTATCTCATTACAATGTAGTGAAAAAGATCTTTAGATATCTTAAACGCACAACTCACTTAGGACTTTGGTATGATAGAAACGCTAAATTGGAATTATACGCATATAGTGATGTTGATTATGGTGGTTGCGAATTAGATCAAAAATCTATTAGCGGTACATGTCAATTCATAGGAACCAACTTGATCTCTTGGTTTTCTAAAAAGCAAGCTAGTGTAGAACTCTCTACCACCGAAGTCGAGTATATAGCCTTGAGTTTATGCACTACCCAAATACTTTGGCTTAAACAACAACTTAGTGATTTTGGCATTAAAATGAATAAGATTCCAATTTTTTGCGATAGCACAAGTTCGATCAATCTTTCTCGGAATCCGGTACTTCATTCTAAGGTCAAACACATTGATGTACAATACCATTTCCTTCGAGATCATGTTCAAAATGGGGATATTTCCATAGATCATGTCAGAAGTGATCATCAAATAGCTGACACCTTCACCAAACCCCTTAATCAAGCAAATTTTGAAAACTTACAAGCCATGTTGGGTATGATGACTTACGATACCATTGCATAGTTCTATCTTTTGCATGATTTGCAAAATAAAGGGGGAGATAGAATAAGAACATGATTTTAGTTGGTAAGTCATGATTTGGTTGGTTGAATAATATGCTAAGTTTCAATTGGTATAATTTTTGGAGCATAGGTTAAGGGGGAGAGTATAATTTTGAGGGAGAGCACATGAACACATATGTTAAAAACATGATAGAATTCACAGTTTGAAAACAATTGGTATAAAATTGATGAAACAATTGGTAATTTGTAAGGTTTTCAAAACAATTCAATTGGTAAATACGTGATAAACGATTGTGACATTAAAATCATGTTAAGTTATTTTGAAAATTATCCAAAAGGGGGAGAATGTTGAGAAATATATTTGGATAATTTTCAAAGTCATGATTTTAAGTGGTGAATGCATAAAAATGTCAGACATGGTGATATATATGATTAAAAGTTGAAAAAGTTGAGAAAAATGACATCGATCTCTCAGGTTGTTGCACTTCGATCGATTGATGTACTTCGATCCCTCACATCGATCGATCTATGTAAGGTAGAGAAAGTTCAAGACCTTATTGTGAGACATTGATCTCTAAACCTGAGACACATCGACCGATCGATGTATACATCGAACTCAAACTTTGATCGATCGATGTAGGTCAGAGACAAATTCTGAAACTCACTGTGAGACGTCGATCTCTGAAGCTGAGGAACTTCGATCGATCGATGTCTATGGTTTTTAGAAATATTTTTCTAACATATGATAAATTGGTTGTTTTAATTTTTACATGGTTTATATATGTTCATTATGTTGATATTATGTGGTTTTGATAATTATAAATGCATTGTGACTAATATGCCTTGGAAGTTTCTACAACTTACCAAAAAAAGGCAAAATTGGTATTTTGAGTTTTGTTGGAACATGATATGGTGGAAATACTTCAATGCCTTATTCTCATCTTATTCATCATAACAAAGCTGTTATTATATTCATTTCTGACCATCGGGGTCATGTCTGGAGTTTTCTCTCACCAGGGGCATTTTGGTCATTTTACCCCTGAGGGCGTTTTTGGTATTTTCACTAAAGGAATCTATTGAGTATATTCTTATCTTCATTCTGGAGTTAAGTTATGATTATCTTGAAGATTATATGGTGGTTTTATATTATTTTTCTTAAATGATGATATTATTGAAAGTAGTGGGATATGTGACGGGTTGTGATGTAACATTCTATTTCTTTCTTGAAGATCTTCTTCTATATGTTATTGGAGTATATTTATCATCGTATTTCAGAGAATTTAAAAGTGTTCAAGGTGTGAAAATGATCACTACATACAAGAAGAAATAGTGGGAATTTTGGTGTTATATGTTGACATAATATTATCAACTATTATTTGTTGATTTCTTCTTCAAAAATCTGAGTTGATATACATATATGCAGCCTCAAAAACGTTTATTAACAGGTGGAAATAATGGTGTACTCATTTTATGGCTTGGTGACAAGTGGACCAACCAAAAAGAAGCTAGTTGGCAAAAATCGCCAACTAGGATTTTTGAAATTGTAGCCAACGGCTACATGGCTGGAAATGGCAGATGTTTTGAGTCAAATGGATGGCTTCACATGTCCTATTCTTTTTCAAGGAGTTGAGGGTATCTTGGTGGTATTATTCCTTAATATTATCTTCATTTTTCAAGCAAATTCCAAGTCATTTTTATGGTAAAAATCGGCCATGCTGAAATTCCAAGGTGAACCAATCATTTTGCTTTATGTTGCCAACTGTAAAAGATGATTATGTGACCAACCAATGATGTGAAGACAACTAACACTTGATGATGAAGATGGTGACACATTGGAGGTCTTATCTTCAAGAGCCATTTCACACTATAAATAGAAGGCAAAGGATGAAGAAGATAAAAACACTTTGAAGCTCACTTGAAAGCAATAGTTGATTTGTCTAGCTATCTTCTTCTTGTCATTTTTGTTCCATTCTTTGTAGCCAAGGTGTTCTTGTTGTATTTTTTGGAGAGCTAAAAGCCTCATGAGCTTCATTTGTAAGATTGATTAGCCAATTCTATAAGGCTACATTAACAGGTGGTAGAGGTGTTGCAACTTAGTGTTGTATAGAAGGTGTTCATCCAAGTCTTGAATAGGGTTGGTGGTTAACGCAAGGATCAAGCTTGGTTCTTATTGTAATTTGGTTCATACCGTAGTAAAATCCAAGGAAAGTTGTTCCTTGCAACTAGAGTAGGTCACATTGTCCGAATCAAGATAAATTCCTGGTGTTCTCATCTTGTTTTTATATTTCTGCATTCTATCTGTTTTTCACTGCAGTTTTTACACAACTTCTCAAGTTTTGAAAAAATAGCTAAACACTATCACGATTTTTTATGGAGTTATACTTCATACTGTTCGCTTTCATTTGCAACAAGAATCCCTTGATTGAGCAAGGGAAAGTTAGTCTTTCAGTCTTTGCAAGATAACTGCTCCAATCTGGCTGCAATATGACCAGTTTTGAGAAAACTTGAATTCTGTTTTAACCAAGAATTTTTTAAGGTCCGGCCCTTTTGGGAACATAAAGTAGACATCCTAAGGAGTGTTTTTGCATAAAGATCAACCTTTTTGGTTAATTATTCAAAGAGGAACACATTTTTCAATTTCAGCAACATTCTGTCCAATTCTGTCTAGATTGACCATCTGAAACTCTTTATTTGTTTGAAGGGCCAAAAAATCTTATTTTTGTCTGATTTTTTGATAGAGTCTTGTCAACCCATTGAAGTTAAGTTCTGAAAATTTTCATCATTTTTGGAGTTGTGTACAAGGAGTTTTGAATTTTTCAAAACCGGGTTCTGAATCTAAGGTAGTCTCAGATTCTGTTTTCAAAGGGGATTTTTTATCAAGGGTAATAGTGTAATTTCTGCTAACCACTATTCACCTTCCCTCTAGTGGTGTTTATTGCAGGTGCACGGTCCAACACTAGCCACTACCGAGCTTGTAAGACTTCAAGGTCTTAAAACAACGTATGAAGCATGGAAAAGATGGGAAATGATACATGAATGAACTGAGAAAGTGAGAATGGCCAAGAGACTTATGCTCATGAAGGAATACGAAATGTTTGGTCTGAAGAATGGTGAAAGGATTGATGGGATTGCTCTTCAATTCGAAAGTTTCGAAGAGTAGCAAAATGATACAAATGTCAAGCAAGGAGGTTTTTCAAAAACTTACCCAATGACAAAGAATCAGGTGAAAACTGCTATAAGTGTGATCGACCCGGTCACTTTATTGCTGATTGCATGTTAAGGAGCTGGAAAAGCAAGGTAAAAAGGTCTTCTCTCAAAAGAGAAACCTTTAAATGTGAAAGTAACATCATGTGATGATCTACTTTCCTAATCTGAAGGTGAAGAAAATGAAGGCAATGATGTTGGACTCATTGCACTAATCAATAATCAAGAGAAACAATACACTTGTCTCATGGCAGTTGATGATGACCATGAGATAAATCCTACATCTTCTAATGTTAATTCACAAGATGAAATGGGAGTTTTACAAGATGATTTTGAAAAACAAAACGTGAAGTATAAACACTTGAAGAAAGAGTTGAAAAATGCATATTAGAGAACTAGAACTTGCATGAAAAGAATATTTTTCTTTTCATGTAACAAATTTGACATATCATCTATTCATTTTCTCCCCCTTTTGTAATTGTTAAAACCTGCATCCCCGGGCTAGGATATAAATAAAAACAAAGGAAAGTACGATAAGATTTAAGTGCGCTTGTTGTACCTAAGGTTACTTAGATAAAATAAAATTAAGAACTACTAAGAAGTAACTTGATGGGTGTAAAGAGTATCCAAGGGAGCATAAAAACAATTGGAACCAACTTTATCTAAGAATTAAATAAAGGAAAAATGAAACTACACATAAGGTTAGAGATGTAATTTCATTACACATTTAACCCACCACCCTAAGCACCGGCCACCCTCCCTAATTTTTCCAAAAAATTTTTATTCTTCATTCTTTTAGTTTATTTCCTTCACCATCACCATTCTTACACTATGTAAGAATTACTACCATTCAAATTACATGCAAAAAAATTTTCCCCTCCACTTACACTCCCCTCTCCATCCGGCCTTCCCCTTTTCCCCAAGGATTCTTCACCATTTTAAATTCTTCCCATCATTACATCTCTCACACCATGTAAGAGAATTATCTATTAGAATTTCATTAAATTCTCTTTCCCTTTCACTAATTGCATATACCAAGAATTCCCATCATTGTTTTCCCCACTCCTCTCTCTCACTTTTGTAGCCAAACCAAATATCAAGGCCACCAAAATTCCCTTTATTCCATATCATCCTTTCATTTATCCCCATTTCCTCTCACTTTTCAAGATTTCTCCATTCCACAATCACTCCCAACAATAACATTCTTCATCTCCAAAATTATTCCCTCCCACCCGTGAGCCTCTCCATGCATAAGGAAGATGATTTTCTTCCATTGCAAGCACATCCAAGTCTAAATACAAGAAGTATCAAGGTAAATCAACTCTACTCCCTTTCTACCTTCTCCTCTCTCCTTCCTTTTCTCACCAAAATCTTCACATGACCTCCATCTAGGCATCCATTCCGTAGTTTTCAACGAGGAAGAAGGAGGAGATTCTCTAGTTCATTAAGTGAAAATCTCAAGCCATTCAAGGTAAGATGTACTTAGATTGATCTTAGAACATTCATGCTCTCATTTCCCTCATGCAAGACTAATTATTTTCATCTTCTTGGCCTTCAAGGCCGTGTGCACCCCAAGCCAAGCCAAAGAAGAAATTTTGTTTGTTTAGGTGTAAGATTCAAGTACCCAAGGCAAGTATTCTTCATAGCTTCTTCAAGCATGTTTAAAAATGGCCCTCCTATGTATATATCAAAGGATGGATCATGCATGCATATGTTAAAATGAAGCGTCTATCACTAAGTCTTGAAAAGTGTACTTGCATGTTTAAGATGTGCATGCATGTGTATGGCTTTTTTAGTGTTTATGGATATGGTTAAAATGATATTTAAAGAGAACATGCATGGCCAAAAATCATGCTATGATCATCCCTTATGGGATGTCCATGGCTTAGTAAGGAAGGAATCAACATGCATGTCACACCTTGTATGTAAAATGATGGCAAGTGAGTACACCTTCTTAGTAAGTTTACTAAGAACCTCCTTAATCATCAACTTTTTAGATGATTGTTAGAATGATCATCATTGCTTTGAGTTCAAGTATAAGAGAGTGTGTTGCATGATAGTGATCATGGTTATGGTGCATTATGCACTAGACTACAATGCATGTCACAAAGGACACTATCTTAGAAAATCAACATCATAAATCCACCATTTCCTTCTATGATAGGGGCAGTTGAAGCCTTCGTCAAGGACCATGAATTTATCATCATCATCATGATGTGTATTTTGATTGATCATGGTCCAAGGAGGTGTGATTTCACGGGGTTTACACTCTTATGTGCTTGAATGTCACTTTTATCATGATCACCACCATGATCATGGTCCTTGTGATCATGATTATATATATATGATGTGATGTTGTATAAATTTGAACATGTTAAAATCATGAATCTTGATGTTGATCATGCATTATTATAAAAGTGATCATATTATGTAGGATATAAAAATAGATGTCATCATCTTAGTACCAAGCATTCATTCTACACATTGAAAAATCCATGTTGGAACACCCACCAACATTCGGCCAAGAGGCCAAAGCAATGCCATCTTGGTGTACAAAGTATCATTTGGATGCCTTATGTATAATGTATATTTGTAATGCATAAATAAAAGGAAAATTACCATATATGTAACAAATTACATAAAGATGCAATTCCAAGCATCTGTGTGGAGTAAGTTTCGTCCATAGGGCCATAATGGACATTTCCATGATGAATTACACCTATGAAAAAGTACCTATATTACTATATGTAATCTAGGCATAATATATGAAAATTGGCAACTTGAATATTACATAAAAGTTTTGAAACCAATAATGTGTATGAATGGCAACTCTCGGACCATAGGCCAACTTGATGCCTTAATATGGATTAACCTCATTCAAGAATAATCATGTAATAAAATGTACAGTTATGTTATGTAAAGTAATTATATTATATTCAAATGACAAGCATAAACATGACACTAGATAAAATGAGAAATTAGGAAAGAGACATATACCAACTTTCGGCCATAATGCCATATGGGTATATTAAAAATGAATTATACGTATTTGTACTCACTTAATTAGATATGTGTTATATGCCTAATATATGTAAGCAATTAGCAAAATTATTGTACACCTCAAGTTAAAGAAATTCATAAATGCATGTATGATACCAATCGGCCAAGAGGGGCCATTGGCCCAACTATAATAAGATAAGCGATTTGAATAGATATTAAATAAATATACATCTATCACAAGTACGTACATAATTCCAAACAAGGATAATCACGATGCTAAATTCAGAAAGGGACAATATATTTGGCATATAATGTTTCAGGATCATTTAACCCAAAATCACTTTATAAGGGCAAAATAGTAAATATGCATGAGACCTATTAAGGATGAAAGAATTGGAAACCAAGGTGATTAAAGACCTGTGGTAAGCATTTCCTCATGCATGTTGTCATCATGATTTTCAAAACAAGTGCTTTTTATATACGGACATGTTTATGAAATGATTTTGGCAAGAAATGTTTTAAAGTTTTTATGATTTTCGAGACGAACGATTCCGCATGACTTATAAATGTATCTGTGGTTGAGTGTAACACCTTATCAGGGGTAAGGGTTCTCTACCTTTCTGTATACGTATGATCTGCTGGCTGAGTGTAACACCTTGTCCGGGACAAGGGATCTCTGCCTTTTAGTTACGTCTATGACGTTCTGTATGGAGAGCTGCTTGATGTCTGGTCCTGGGGGATGATGTCAGGGTCAAAATACGTTATTGTAGAGTGTAACACCATGTCCTGGACTGGGTTCTCTGTTATAACGCATCACCGTTAATCCCATGTACGTACGATGTAACATTATGGTTGGACCATCGGGATTCATAGACGGTACTCGTGACTACTCGGAGAATCATTCGGTATATCGTGGGTACCATTCTTATGTTACGAAAAATGCTATAGCCAATTCATGGTATGTCATGTTTATGTACGTATGAAATGAAATGTTTTACGAAAGTTTAAGATGCATACATCGCGATCATGTCTCATGAACCCCTAGTGACCCTAAGTTATGACTCTCGAAATACGATGCCTAGTATGATTAACGAACAGCAAGAAACAAAACCTAAAAGATTGCACAAAAGAATAATACCGACTATATGCTAAGATAAGGATGATCAAAGGAAGAATCTGTTTAATTTACGATGCTATTTATCTATGATATTTCCTCTTGAAGGTTCTTCTATTAGATGATATTTGTCGGATTTACTCTATTGTTTACCTTTATTGACTTCTTAACTGTTACTTCCATGTATGTTGTACATATGATATATGTTTTATACTTCACTTTATTATCTCCACTACCCAGTCCCCATGCATAATCCACTTGACGAATCTAGGCGGAAACACTTGCTGAGCGATTCGTTATTGCTCACCCCTTTATTTTACCATGTAGACCCACAGGACCCTGAGACAGAGTTCATAGAGGATGAGTCTCGAGACTAGGTGCGGAGAGCTGACTAGTAGCCAGCGGTGGCATCTTTTGTACTTTGTTATTCAGCTCTGTACTTATGATATTTTGTACAAGTGATGTATTGATGACAATACTTTGGATGCAACAATATGTACTTATGTCGATGTTTAATTCTGCTTATGTTACTTTTCTTCTGCTAATCGATACGTGTTATGGCGATGTGTACATAAATGTTATCGATGCCTTGTACTTCTCGTAGCAGAGTACGACGTGTGCACCGTGCCGAGACCCTAGTTCTGGGCGGGGTGCTACAGTAATCATCAAAAAACAACAAACCAAAGCAAGAATCTTAACATGAAGAAAACAAAAAAAAACACTTTCGAATCATTCAGGTATGACAAAAGAGAAGTGTTAGTGCATCCTAAGTTACGACATAAAACAAAATTTGGGCTCTCGGAATGGTAGGGATAGATGCTAATCATAATCTTCGTCCAAAAAGAATGAGAAGCCTAGAATGCACACCTTTATCTTGGCTTTGAACCTAGCCAAGTTCTTCTTGAGGATGCCTACTTCATGTTAAAATACTACAACTTCTTGTTGGAGTTCCAAAAAACTTGTACTTGGTCCACCACTTGTTCCTTCTTTGGCTTCGTGCATTGGATCATCATCTTCCTCTTCTTTTGCTTCTTCTTCTTGGCCCATCGCTATTCAGGGTTCCTTTTAAGACTTATGAATTTATTGGATGTTGACTTTGTCATAAATGTCCTTGTTAGAAATCTTTTCAACATCTGAGTCATCGAGGTTTACATCTGACTTTGTGAGCATGAAACAGATAAAGTTGGCGTAGGGAAGAACTTTAGGAAGTAGGGAAATCTATTCAAGTATTCAACCCATAAATTCTTGTAAAAGAGTCTAGTATACCTCTCAGACATCTTTTGCATTTCACTTTCTGTCCAAAGGAGCCTCCAATTTTGCACATTGAACCAATCAATAATAAGTTTCAACTCATTATCCAATTCAATATCACTGACTTTAAGTAATTTCAAAGGCAAAGTGGTTCTCTCATTTGTTTCCCATTCTTCAAAAAGCTCTTTGCCCTAAGAGAGATGTAATTGAATTTACCTAAGCCAAACGGCTCTTCCAAGTCTTCTCAAGCATTCTTTTTGATCCACAGAAACTTTTGGAAGGTTAAAACTTTCTGGACATTCTCAAATGCTTGGGCCGGAGTGAAATCCATGGCTCTAGGTCTATTTGTCTGAGTTCTTGGTTGAGTGGGCAAAAGAGGATGTGGAGCTTGACCTTGAGTAAGATTGCTTGGCTCTAGTTCACTTTGATAGGTCCTTACCCTCTTTGTGGTGTTCTTGGTTCCTGTTGACATGTTGCAATTTTCGTTTTGTTTCTTGGGTTTGAAGGAGGCAAATAAACTTGAAGAAGACGAGGTATGGATTGTACAATTCAAGTTGGTTGAAGAGGAATTGAAGTATTTTGCAAAAATTTGAAAGAGAGGGGTTGGTTTTCGGATGAAGTCGCCAGTAAGGATTAGGGTTCAATCAATTAGATTAGAATGAGGAATATGGTATTTTTTGGGATTTTAAATAGGTTTTATAGTTCCTGAACCCATTCCGTGGGAGCAGATCGATTGATGTAGAGATTGATGTATATATCGATCTCTCAGGTAGGCACATCGATCGATCGATATACTTGTTCTTTGATTTTTATATTTTTGACTTTTTAAGTATTGTTTAACATTCCCAATCTTGTTTTAATCGATTCAAATGCTTCAGTGGGAAGAGTTTTTGTAAATATATCCGTTAATTTATCATTAGTTAGGACGAATTCAACACAAACCAACCAATTTTGTACGCATTCCCTTATGAAGTGACACCTCACTTCAATATGTCTGGTTCTACTATGACGAACAACATTTTGAAGTATACTTATGGCTGAGGTGTTATCACATAAGATACGTATTTTTCTCAAACTTAACATTATAGTCATTTAAGATGTTTATCATCCAAAGTAGCTGTGCACAACATGATAACACAAGATATGTACCTTCTCAAACTTCACATTATAGTAATTTAAGATGTTTATCATCCAAAGTAGCTGTGCACAACATGATAACACAAGATAGGTACTTTCTCAAACTTAACATTATGGTCATTTAAGGTGTTTATCATCCAAGTAGCTGTGCACAACATGAGGCATCCGACACATATAAGGATTTTGCTGTGGAAAGTGACACACTATTTTGTTTCTTGGAAAACCGAGAAAGCAAATAATCTCCTAGAAATTGAAATGTCCCAGAAATGCTTTTCCAAACACTAGATTTCCAACATAATCTGAGTCACTATACCCTCTTAAGTCAAAACACACATTCTTAGGATAAAATAGCCCAAAAATCAATGTACCTTTAAAAATACGTTTTAGGGCAACTATATGTGATTCATTAGGCATACTTTGAAATCTAGCATATAAGCACACATCATGTAATATAGCCGGTCTGCTAGCTATTAAATAAAGTAAACTACCAATCATACCCTTATACTTGGTTACCTCAACCGGCTTTCTTTTTTTCTTTATCAGGCTTTTTTTACTTGTACTCATTGGTGTGCTTACACTCCTTCCGTCGTAAAATTTGTATTTCTTGAGAAGACCGTTGGTATATTTTGTCTGAGATATGTACACTCCATCTTTGATTTGCTTGATTTAAAGCCCAATGAAATAGCTGAGCTCACCCATCATGCTCATCTCAAATTCTCCTTCCATTTGCTTAGCAAAATGCTCAGAGAGAGAATCATTAGTGGTAGCAAATATAATATTATCAACAAATATTTTAACAAGTAAATGATTGCTTCCTTGTTCTTTAATAAATAATGTAGTATCAACTTTTGGTGATTGAGCTACATATGCTTCTTCTTGAATTATTCCATTCAAGAAGGCTAATTTTACCTCTATTTGATATAACTTGAAATCTTTATAGCATGCATATGGTAAGAGCATTCTAATAGCTTTTAACTTAGTGACGGGAGCAAAGTCTCATCACAGTCAATCCCTGCTTGTCTATATCCTTATGCTACCAACCTTGCTTTGTTTCTTGTTCTATTTCCTTGATCATCCATTTTGTTTCTAAAAACCCATTTAGTATCAATAAAAGGATGATCATTAGGTTAAAAGACTATCTCTCAAACATTACTTCTCTCAAACTGATTTGACTCTTGTTGCATATTTACTATCCATTCTTCATCAGTTATAGCTTCTTTTATATTTTTAGACTCAACTTGTGAAATGAAAGGGTTTTCATGAAATTTTCTCCTTCTTAACATACCTTGTCTTGTTTCTCCTTGTATCAATTCTTTTGGATGGTCTTTTTTATATTTAAATGATTCCGGTATATTTGAAGTATTACCTTTTACTTCTTCCTCTTCTTTTGTGTTAGAAATAGATCCACTTTCAAGTGGATCAAGTATAAGATCAAAAACGATTCTCCTTTTGAGTTTTCAAAGTCTTCTATATGACTTACTTCAACTATCTCACTTTTTTATCCTCATTTAATTTTGGTTCATCTTTAAGGAATTCGCTAAACTTAGCATGAATAGACTTTTCAACTTTCATAATCCTTTTATTATATATCTAAATGCCCTGCTATTTTGATCATAACCCATAAAGATTCCTTCATCCGCATTGAAATTGAGTTTGTCCAAATTATATTTGGTGTTAAGTATAAAACACTTACGACCAAATACTTTGAAGTATCTAGTGTTTGGTACTGTTCCTTTTTAAAGTTCATAAGGAGTCTTAGGCAGCTCAAATTCATATTGTCTCAAGTAAACTATATTAATCACATGACAAGCGCTATTGACTGCTTCAGTCCAAAAATACTTAGGCAGCTGAAATTCATATAGTATGGCTCTACTCATTTCTTGAAGAGTTATATTCTTTCTTTCTGCAACACCATTTTGTTGACGAGTTCTAGGAGCCGATAAGTTGTGCCCAAATCCTTTGCATACAAAAAATTCTCAAAACTCACCACCTCTATCACTTCTAATTTTCTTGATAGTTTATTCCCTTAAGCTTTAACATCTCCTGCAAAGCTTTATAAACTCATGGTAGGCTGTAGAGAAAAAGGGTTTGAGTGATTACAAAATACATGATTTAAATAACGTGTACCAAAGAAATGCATGACATGTTTTATGACTTGACATGTTTTTGCATGAAACCTGCCTTATATAGTTCATATATAATGTTGTCGTACTAACGAGCCATGAAGCTTTAAAGCTTACATCAAATGGCGAACATTTGTTGTTTTTGAACTATTTTCAGGTGCCACCATCAATGAACTAAACTAGTTCACTAAGTGAAGTACTTAGTTAAATGAACTAAGTAGTTCATTAAATGGTGATTTATTTGGAGAAGGCACAAAGGCAACAAATAGAATAATGGAAAGTTTTCTCCTCTCCTTTATACACGCCTTTTAGCATAAATATACATATATATTCAGATTTTTTTAAAAACGCACTATACACATATATTCCAACGTACTACCGACACATTATACATTTTACGAACGTACGTCAATGTCACACCACTATATTTACCTCATATTTATGAGTATATTCAGGTCTTATATCATATGATATAAGTCATGGTGATGACAAAATTATTACGACACGTTACAAGTTTCTAAACCAAAAATTGTCGTATCGGGTGAATACCGAAACTTCGCCAACGTGTCACTTACTTGCCATATATAGATGGCCAGCCTGTACATTTCGAAAATGACTAGAAATTTTGTATTCTACATGCTATATTCATCCATGAAATCATTCTATGTTGGCACACACAAATCACCCCAAATTAAGACCAAATTGTGGAGATTCCAAATTCAATTTTTAAGCACATGTAGGCGCCACTTTAATCAGCCATGAGAGATGAATATTAAAGTTTAATTTATGTATATTATGTGTAACATAATATATATAACATGTGAAAAAAGTTGGAATTTAATCGGAGAAAAATCGGATAATCGACAAACGTCGAAAATTCGGTTTTCTACGAACACGACACATGGAACATTTTTGGCATGACATATGACATGTATCTAGACACTTTTTACATACTCTATACATTCTAAATTTTTCTAAAACATCAATTAAGGGCTGATTGGAATATACCATATGTGTATAATTAGTGTGCACTATTTTACAAAGTTTGCAAAAATAAAATTCAGCACATGTGCAACTATCATCACACGCCACTTCAGCCTTGTTGGAGCATATGTGGAGCTTTTTTGGCATCTTGATTGGCCAAGAATGAAGTATACAAGGTTGTTGACATAAAGAAAGGAGCTACACAAGGTAACATTTCAAACTATGTCACATTTGTAACACATGCTGAAAATTTCAGCATGTGTGCATTGAGTTGGCCGAATTTTTGAGCTTAATTGTGACATATTTACTTCTTTGAATTATATGGATTGATTGAAAGATAAAATTGCAATGTTTTAAAAATATTATCGAAATAATATGATGATATTTTGAAATGTCACACATGATGAAAATTTCAGCATGTGTTGGAATGTATATGGCTGAATTCTTGTCTTGAAATTAAGCATATTTGATTTTTCATTTCCAAGGGAATAATCTATACCAACATGGCAACAATTTGAATGTATTTTTGATAGTGCACATGCTGAAAATTTCAGCATGTGGAATAATCAAGTGGCGGATTTTCATGAGCTTAATGGTGATTATTTTGTCTTGCAAATTTTATGGAATTTAATATGAGACTTATGGCAACATTTTTATGGCTAATTGACACATGTTTTTAAGTGTTATTTTCAGATTTATCTAGTCATCAAATGATGAAAACTTTCATCCAATCAAAGAGTGCCAAGTAAGCAATGTCTTAATGATAATCCAATGAGGAGTTGCCAAGTAAGCAAGTGAATGTCACAATGATGCAAGATATTCTTCCAAGGACTTAAGAGATAATTTTCAAGAGGAAGAAAAGGCATAGGGGGGCAGCCACATGTTGATAAAAATAGAAGAAGGAGAGCAAACAAAATACAAGACAAGTCTTACAATTTCCAAGAGCAAAAACGTTGCATACCTCTTCTACACTTCTTTCTTCTTCTCTCTTAAAGCCTATTGTACTCATATTCATACATCTTGAATAGGCTTCATCTATACCACCATACACTCTATATTGTTGTAAAAGATTGATCAAGGTGTGATCAATCTTGCATCCGCTAAGTGGTGGTGTTCGTGATCGTTGTAATCACTTACAAGGTTTGTAAAGGGTTAGAGTTGGTGTGTAACTCCATCAACCCTATGTGGTAAGGTGTTGTTTGTTGTTTTGTGATTAGTGATAGCCGAGGAAGGTGTCCTCGAAGACTGGAGTAGGTTGATTTAACCGAACCAGTATAAAATTCCTTGTGTTGTTTACTTTTCAGCACTTACTTTCAGTTTCCAGCAAAGTGCATCATTTTTATCATGTTCTTAAAAATAGTAAACAAATTTCAAAAATCACGAAACTTTCAGGAAACATAGTCACATGTATTAAGGTTCATTTGGGGTAAGTTTCAACCCTTTTGGACAAGTATAAGTCATCCAAACATCAAAAGTTCTGAGACTAGTGCAGTCTGATTTTCAGGATTGCAAAGGTTGAGACTTTGAACGTATTTGACTAACTTCCCAAAAGCAATTTTCAAAACTGTTTCAACCCAATTAAGTAAGCATAATAAGGAGTGTGTCATTAAATTTTTAGAGCATTTGGAGTCACGGTTTAATTGGAATTAATTTTTCAAATCAGACTACCGTTTCTGGCAGATTTGTGCAACCTGACCACCAACGATTTTTAAAGTAGTTAAAGGTTGAATTTTAATCTGAAATTTTTAGGCGATACTCAGAACATCTGAGACTAAGATCTCTCCAAATTTCAGAATTTTTGAAGACCCGTAACTTAGTTTTCAAAACGTTTTAAACAAGTTCTCAAAACAGAAACTGTTTTCAGAAGTTGGGTTTTTGGTCTAAAACAATTTTAAAAACCAAATTTTCCGCACCCACTATTCAACCCCCCTTCTAGTGGTGCCTTGCAGATCCTACAAGTGGTATTAGAGTGCAGGAACAACAAAAAGATCCAATGACCTAAGTGAGATGGCAGCCACAAACTTCGAAACCGAGCAAGACGTTATGTCTAGTCAAAGGCCTCCTCTTTTTGACGGTAAGTCTTTTATTCAATGGAAGTTTAGAATGAAGCTTTTCCTTATGGCTATTGATATTGATCTATGGTCCATTATAAAAGATGGTCTATTTGTTTCAAAATTATCCACTGTAGATGGAGTCACACTAGAGGTTGTTAAGCCTAAACAAGAGTATACTAGTGATGATAAAAAGAGACTGAGCATGAACGCTAGAGCCATGCAATTACTACTAAATGGGCTAAGTAAAAGTGAATCAAGCTATGTTTCTAATTGCTCTAGTGCTCAAGAAATGTGGAGAATTCTTGAGATGAAACACGAAGGGACTAGTCAAGTAAAAGAGTCCAAAATTAACATGCTTATCCACACTTAAGTCATTTAAATTATTGCCAAATGAGTCTATCGTTGATATGGATCTACGCTTGACTAACATTTACAAC
The DNA here is from genome assembly GCA_036186865.1 of Eustoma russellianum. Taxonomy (NCBI): domain Eukaryota; kingdom Viridiplantae; phylum Streptophyta; class Magnoliopsida; order Gentianales; family Gentianaceae; genus Eustoma; species Eustoma russellianum. Next base: position 24,069,295 of record AP025062.1, on the reverse strand, counting down.
TCTCTTGAGTCTCTTGGCAAAGCCTTCTCTATGCAGGAAAAGGTACAAAAGGTATTACGAAGCTTACCATCCGAATGGGACCCTAAAGTGGCGGCTATAGAGGAGAGCAAAGAAATCAAATCAATTAAAATGGAGGAACTAATTGGATCACTTAAGGTATATAAGAACAAACTCACTATAAGGAAATCGGAATCATCATCAAAACAAGGTAAGCTATTGCGTTTAAATCAAATGAATATGTCTCTACTTTTTCCGATCACGTAGATGATAGTGATTCTGAATCAGACAACGATGAAATAATTTTATTGGCTAAAGGCTTGAGAAAATTCATGAGAAAGTCATTTAAAAAAACCTAAGACTACTTCCACTAAAAGAAATAAGAATAAAACAAATTACAAGGATGTTAAATGCTACGAATGCGGTAAACTTGGACATCTATCATATGACTGCCCTAATAAGGACAAGTAAACAAACAAACACCTTGACAAGGATCGGACCAAAAATAGACTCGTCTCAGAACCTAAGCAAAGGAGAAGAGCTCTTAAGGCCTCCACTTGGAATGACACATCTGATTCTGAGACTGATACAGAAGGGGAGACTGCACAAGTATGCTTTGTATCAAAAGCATCAAACGAGGGAACCCACACATCAAAAGATACATCTATCAAATGGTTCCTTGACAGTGGTTGCTCAAGGCACATGACGGGTGACCCGAGCTTGTTCACAAAGTTGAAGAAGGTCACAAAAGGCGGATCCGTGACCTTTGGAGACAACAATGAAGGAAGAATCATCGGAAAAGATACAATCGGAAGCCCAAGCACCCTTCAAATCTACAACGTCTTTTTGGTAAGCAACTTATCCTATAATCTTCTTAGCACCTAACAATTTATTGACAATGGTTTTGATGTGTGTTTTACTCATCCATATTGCAATATAATAAATAAAAATGGAGAAGTAGTGTTAAAAGGAAAAAGGGAAGGTAACATTTTTACGCTTTCTATGGATGACATGTTAGACGCTAAGGTTAAGTGTTTTATGACAAATGAACCTAACGTTAATTTGTGGCATAGACGTTTAGGACACATTGGCATCTCTACACTTGAAAAACTCCAACGAAAGAATCTAATACGAGGATTGCCTAAACTTGATTTAGACAACTTTCAGTTGTGTGAATCTTGCATTAAAGGCAAACAAACACGCGAGTCACTTAAACCTAAAAATGAAATAAGCACGACAAGAGTTTTAGAATTATTACACATTGATTTGTTTGGCCCTAGTCGCACTACGAGTCTCGGTGGACGTCATTATGCATGTGTGATTGTTGATGATTTTTCTCGTTATACTTGGACTTTGTTTCTTGCATATAAAGATGATAGTTCCATTGAGATTGTGAAACTATTAAAACAACTTGAAAATCAATATGGTTTCAATGTGAAAAGGATTAGAAGTGATAGAGGCTGTGAATTTAAAAACAAGGACATGATTGCATTTTGCGAAGAAAAAGTTTTCGCCACCTAGAACTCCTCAACTAAATGGAGTAGTAGAAAGAAAGAATAGGACATTACAAGAAATCGCTAGAACCATGTGGTGTGAAAATAAATTGCCTAGATTTTTGTGGGCGGAAGCTGTAAATTGTGCATGCTATATAGTTAACCGTTTGTCTATTAGAAAGAAAATAAATAAAACGCCTTATGAGATATTAAATGATCGCATGCCTAAAATTGATTACTTTCGTGTGTTTGGTTGCAAATGCTTTGTTTTAAATACGAAAGATAATTTAGATAAGTTTGAATCTAAATCAATTGAATGCATCTTTGTTGGATATTCTATGAACTCAAAAGCATATAGATGTTATGATCCCATCACTAGACAAATTCTAGAATCCATTCATGTGAAGTTTAATGAATTTGGTGAGATTGATAAAGATAAAGAATATAAAGATGATTTTGAATTAAAACCCGTGTTGGATGATGATGATGGCACGCATGATACACTAGAAATGCACGATCACTTAGAAATGCATGAAAACGTTGAAAATAATCAACCAAGATGGAATAGAGATCACCCACACGATCTCATTATAGGCGATATCACTCACGGTGTGCGACCATGTAGAAGAATAAATGAGGATTAAATAAATCAATTTCATGCCATGATATCCGAAATTGAACCTAAAAATGCGTTTGATGCTTTGAGTGATTCTTCTTGGATTGATGCTATGCATGATGAACTTAATCAATTTGTAAGAAATGATGTATGGGATTTAGTGCCACGACCATAAGATAAAACTATAATAGGCACAAAGTGGGTGTTTAGAAATAAAATGAATGAAGAAGGAAAAGTTGTTAGAAACAAGGCTAGACTTGTAGCACAAGGATATAATCAAGAAGAAGGAATAGATTGTGACGAAACATTTGCACCCGTAGCACGTTTAGAAGCCATACGACTTTTAATTGCTATTGCTTGCATGAAAGGTTTTAAACTTTATCAAATGGACGTAAAAAGTGCATTTTTGAATGGATTTATATAAGAAGAAGTATACGTGAAAGAACCACCAGGTTTTGAAGATTTGAAACACCCCGATCACGTGTACAAACTAAAGAAGGCACTATATGATTTAAATCAAGCACCTAGAGCATGGTATGATCGTTTTGCTACTTTTCTCTTAGAAAATGGTTTTAAAAGATGCAATATAGATAGCACTCTATTTTTAAAACAAGATAAATCGGATTTACTAATCATTCAAATTTATGTTGATGACATCATTTTCGGCTCCACCTCTCATAAACTTGATGAAGATTTTGAAACTTGCATGAAATCCGAATTTGAAATGTCTATGGTTGGTGAATTGAATTACTTTCTTGGCTTGCATATTAAACAAACGGGTAAAGGTATACATATAAGCCAAGTTAAATATATAAATGATATGATTAAAAAGTTCAATTTTAAGAATTTAAAAACGTCCCCCACCCCTATGAGTGTCACCACTAAACTAGATAAAGATGAACATGGTAAGGACTTTGATAATGCTTTATATAGGTCTATGATTGGCTCTTTGCTCTATCTTACTGCTAGTAGACCTGATATCATGTTCAGTGTATGTATTTGTGCACGTTTTCAAAGTCAACCAAAAGTGTCTCACTACAATGCCGTGAAAAGAATATTTCGATATATTAAGCACACACCCACCTCAGGAATTTGGTATGATAAAGATTGTGAATTTAACTTGCATGCCTATACTAACGCAGATTATGGTGGATGTAAAATAGATAGGAAAAGCACGAGTGGCACTTGTCAATTTATAGGAAATTCACTTATTTCATGGTTTTCTAAAAAGCAAGCAAGCGTAGCCTTATCCACCACTGAAGCTGAATACATGGCACTTAGTCTTTGTTGCACACAATTACTATGGCTAAAACAACAACTCTCTGACTTTGGGATTACGGTAAATCAGATTCCTATATATTGTGATAGTATGAGCGCCATCAACTTATCTAAGAACCCCGTTCTACATTATAAGGCAAAGCATATAGAAGTCCGTTATCACTTCCTTTGTGATCACGTCAGCAATGGTGATATTATCATAGATCACATACGCACAGAGGCACAAGTAGCAGATATTTCACTAAGGCACTAAATCAGGCCACGCATGAAAATATTCGTTCTAAATTAGGCATTATTTCTGCGGATTTGATTTGATATCTCTTTCCATGTTTACATGCATTTTTGATTTTCCAAAATAAAGGGGGAGAGAATGCATGCTTTAAGGGGGAGAGATAGATTGATTGCACAAATCAAGGAGGAGAAAATTCGAAATTTGAAATTCAAATTTTGAATTTGTGCATGATTGGAGGGGGAGTGACAAAATTTAAATCATGAACTTAGGTTATTTTGTAAATCATCAAAAGGGGGAGATTGTAGAGAAAAAGGGGTTTGAGTTATTATAAAATACATGATTTAAATAACGTGTACCAAAGAAATGCATGACACATTTTATGACTTGACACCTTTTTGCATAAAACCTGCCTATAGTTCATATATAATGTTGTCGTACTAACGAGCCATGAAGCTTTAAATCTTACATCAAATGGCGAACATTTGTTGTGTTTGAACTATTTTCAGGTGCCACCATTAATGAACTAAACTAGTTCACTAAGTGAAGTACTTAGTTAAATGAACTAAGTAGTCCATTAAATGGTGATATATTTGGAGAAGGCACAAAGGCAACAAATTGAAGAATGGAAACTTTTCTCCTCTCCTTTATACACGTCTTTTAACATAAATATACATATATATTAGGATTTTTTTTAAAAAGGCACTATACACATATATTCCAACGTACTACCGACACGTTATACATTTTACGAACGTACGTTAACATCACACCACTATATTTACCTCATATTTATGAGTATATTCAGGTCTTATATCATATGATATAAGTCATGGTGATGACAAAATTATTACAACACGTTACAAGGTTCTAAACCAAAAATTATCTTATCGGGTGAATACCGAAACTTCGCCAACGTGTCACGTACTTGCCACATATAGATGGCCAGCCTCTACACTTCAAAAATGACCAGAAATTTCGTGGTCTACATGCTATATTCATCCATGAAATCATTCCATGTTGGCACACACAAATCACCCCAAATTAAGGCCAAATTGTGGAGATTCCAAATTTAATTTTTAAGCATATGTAGGCGCCACTTTAATCAGCCATGAGAGCTGAATATTAAAGTTTAATTTATGTATATTATGTGTAACATAATATATATAACATGTGAAAAAAGTTGGAATTTAATTAGAGAAAAATCGGGTAATCGATAAACATCAAAAATTCGGTTTTCTACGTACACGACACATGGAATGTTTTTGGCACATCATACAACATGTATCTAGACACTTTTTACATATTTCATACATCTCAAAGTGTTATAGAAAATTCAATTAAGGGCTGATTGGAATATACCATGTGTGTATTATTAAATGTGCACTATTTTACAAAGTTTGCAAAAATAAAATTCAGCACATGCGCAACTATTATCACATGCCACTTCAGCCCTGTTGGAGCATATGTGGAGCTTTGTTGGCATCTTGATTGGATAAGAATGAAGTATACAAGGTTGGCGACATAAAGAAAGGAGCTACACAAGGTAACATTTCAAACTATGTCACATTTGTAACACATGCTGAAAATTTCAGCATGTGTGCATTGAGTTGGCCGAATTTTTGAGCTTAATTGTGACATATTTACTTCTTTGAATTATATGGATTGATTGAAAGATAAAATTGCAATGTTTTAAAAATATTATCGAAATAATATGATGATATTTTGAAATGTCACACATGATGAAAATTTGAGCATGTGTTGGAATGTATATGGCTGAATTCTTGTCTGGAAATTAAGCATATTTGATTTTTCATTTCCAAGGGAATAATCTATACCAACATGGCAACAATTTGAATGTATTTTTGATAGTGCACATGCTGAAAATTTCAGCATGTGGAATAATCAAGTGGCCGATTTTCATGAGCTTAATGGTGATTATTTTGTCTTGCAAATTTTATGGAATTTAATATGAGACTTATGGCAACATTTTTATGGCTAATTGGCACATGTTTTAAGTGTTATTTTCAGATTTATCTAGTCATCAAACGATGACAACTTTCATCCAATCAATGAGTGCCAAGTAAGCAAGGTCTTAATGATCATCCAATGAGGAGTTGCCAAGTAAGCAAGTGAATGTATCAATAATGCAAGATATTCTTCCAAGGACTTCAGAGATAATTTTCAAGAGGAAGAAAAGGCGTAGGGGGTGGCCACATGTTGATAAAAAGAGAAGAAGGAGAGCAAACAAAATACAAGACAAGTCTTACAATTTCCAAGAGCAAAAACGTTGCATACCTCTTCTGCACTTCTTTCTTCTTCTCTCTTAAAGCCTATAGTATTCATATTCATACATATTGAATAGACTTCATCTATACCACCATACACTCTATATTTTTGTAAAAGATTGATCAAGGTGTGATCAATCTTGTATCCGCTAGGTGGTGGTGTTCGTGATCGTTGTAATCACTTACAAGGTTTGTAAAGGGTTGGAGTTGGTGTGTAACTCCATCAACCCTTTGTGGTAAGGTGTTTTTTGTTGTTTTGTGATTACTCATAACGGAGGAAAGTGTCCTCGAAGACTGGAGTAGGTTGATTTAACTGAACCAGTATAAAATTTCTTGTGTTCTTTACTTTTCAACACTTACTTTATGTTTCCAGCACAGTGCATCATTTTTATCATGTTCTTAAAAATGGTAAACGAACATCAAAAATCACGAAACTTTTAGAAAACATAGTCACACGTCTTAAGGTTCATTTGGCGCAAGTTTCAACCTTTTGGACATGTATAAGTCATCCAAACATCAAAAGTTCTGAGACTAGTGAAGTCTGATTTTTAATCTTGCAAAGGTTGAGACTTTAAACGTATTTGACAAATGTCCCAAAAGAATTTTTCAAAACTGTCTCAACCCAATTAAATAAACATAATAAGGAGTGTGTCATTAAATTTTCATAGCATTTTGAGTCACAGTTTAATTGGAATTATTTTTTCAAATCAGACTACCGTTTCTGGCAGATTTCCGCAATCTGACCACCAACGATTTTTAAAGGGGTTAAAGGTTGAATTTTAATCTGAAATTTTTAGGAGATACTCAGAACATTTGAGACTAAGATCTCTCCAAATTTCAGAATTTTTGAAGACCTGTAACCTAGTTTTCAAAACGTTTAAAATCGGTCCTGAAAACAGAAACTGTTTTCAGAAGTTGGGTTTTTGGTCTAAAACAATTTTAAAAACCAAATTTTCCGCATCCACTATTCAACCCCCACTTCTAGTGGTGCCTTGCAGATCCTACATAGGCATCATTATATTTAGCTAAGAACATGACATAATTAAACCTAGAAACGTTATTTACCACACCAAAGGCAATATGTTTCCATTAAGACTTGGCGTTCCAATATCCCCATGCAAATCCGTATGAAGCAATTGCAGAGGTTTGGTGGTGGAGATTTAACTTTTGGGCTTGAAGCTTGCTTTAACAAACTTTTCCTTTTAACAACTGTCACATAAGCCATGGTTTTCGAAATTCAATTTCGGAAGACCTTGGACCTTTTCAAATTTACAAATTTCTTTGAAGCTTTTGAAACTAATATGCACAAGTCGTCTGTGACATAGTTGCGCCAAATCATTTTTGGCAATCATGAAATATTTTGGTGAATTAAATCATGTATGCTGAGTTTGTAAACATCATTTGTCTTTATAGGCTAAAAAACAATTTTATCATTCTTTTTCATAATGCATTTTCTTTTTACAAATTCAAATTGAAAATTAGCATCACATAGTTGGCCAACACTTATCAAATTATACTTAAGTCCATCTACATATAATACATTACTAATAATGAAAGAATTCTTACTAATTTCTCCATGCCAAGGATTCTGGTTGTCCCACTTTAAAAATGCACTGTTCCACCATCTTGGATTTTGAGCTTGGTGAACAAGCCTTTGTCTCTAGTCATGTGTGTAGAACATACGCTGTCTGTAAGCCATTTGGTTCCTTCTTCTTTGGTTACTCCATTTATCTTGAGTTCCTACAACACCAAGTGCTTTATATATTGATACCCTTTGATGGTTGGATCTTTTCGGGTTAGCTTGTCGACTCTTAGGCTTCCAAGCATATATGTTACCATATCTGGCTCTACAAACACTTTTTACATGCTCTTTCTTGTTACAATGAAAGCATGTAGGTATGTGTTTTGTTTGTGTATTATTGTACTTATGAGATAATGGGCCATTGAGAGCTTTTTTATTCTTTTGACTTATTAACTTAGGTTCAATAGTGGAATGTGAAAACTCAAATCTTAAACCAGATTTATCATTTCCAATCCTTTGATTTCCAGGTAATTTATCAAGATTTTTTTTTGAAACAGGTAATTTATCAAGATTACTCTTACCATTTGTTACTTTTTTTGAATCTTAACTTTTTGCACTTGATGTCAAAGGTTGGGTTCTCCATGGAGGGCTTGCATCGAATTCCTTCATAATTTCCATATTTTCTAGTGCTACAGTCTTGTGCATGGTAAGCATGATATCATGTTCTTGACAAATCAAATATTCTTTTTATGTAAGTTCTTGTTTTTAGTATGCTTTTTTTAAAATTCTTTCTTCAAGTGTTTATACTTCAAGTTAAGTTTTTCAAAATCATATCGTAAGTCTCCTATTTCATCTTGTAAATGAACATCAGAAGATGTAGAATTTTACCTTGAGGTCATTCTCAATTGCCATGAAACAAGTGTGTTGGTTCTCTTGATTATCGATTAGTGCAACAAGTCCAACATCATTACCTTTATTTTCTTCATCTTCCGATGCGGAAAGAAGATCATCCTATGTACTTACTTCCACATTTAAGGCTTTCTTCGTTTTAGAGAAGACTTTCTTCTCTTGATTTTGCATCTCTTTGACATGGTAATCAGCAGTAAAGTGATCGGATTGGCCACACCAATAGAAATTTTCACCTGATTCTTTGTCCTTGGGTGAGTTTTTGAAAAAAAACCTCTTTGCTTGAGATTTGTTTCTTGTTGCTACAATTTGAAACTTTTGAATTAGAAGAGCAACCTCATCATCCGATTCATCGAATTCTATTACCAATCTTTTGTGTGATGCATGTGAGTTCATGATAGGGTTCATCCTATTTTGCTCATCAATCAGAATTTCATGAGTCAATAAATCTCCAAAAAATTTATCAAGAGTAATAGCCTTGAGATTTTTAGACTCAGTGATGGCAATCACTTTGGGTGTTCATTCTCTTGGTAAAGAGTCGAGAATTTTTTAAACAAGGTCTTTTTTAGATATTTTCTTCTCATCCATGGAAAGTTGATTCACGATCCAGGTGAATCGGTCAATGTTCTACTCAATCTTTTCACCACTCTACATATAAGACATTTTGTATTTCTTCATGAGCATAAGTCTCTTGGCCATTTTAGTCTCCCTAGATCCTTCATTTCAAATTCTTCAAACAGATTCTTTCAAATCCATTCGATCCCTTCCCTATCGGTCCTTGTGATGATCATATCATCCACATAGATTATCATGCAAATAACCAAGTGTCCTCTTCATTTAAGAAATGGAGTGTGGTCAACATTACTCTGTTTATATCCGTTTTATTTTATTACTACCGTAAAGCGCCCAATACAAGCATAAGAGGACTGTTTGAGCTCATAAAGCGCCTTCTTCAACTTGCATCTTTATCTCTTTTAAATTCCAGAGTACCTTGGAGGAACCTCCATATAGATCACCATCTTTGATTCTCCAGGTAAGAAAGCATTTTTACATCAAATTAGTGTAGCGACCAATTGGTATTAGCTGCTACGGAAAACAAGACCCTAATCGTATTGATTTTTGCCACAGGTGAGAAAGTTTTTGAATAATCAATCATGTATGACTGGGTATACCCTTTGGCTACAAGTTTAGCTACATATCTTTCATTGGTGTCGTCTGTCCTATACTTGATAGTAAACACCCACCTACAACCAACATGTTTTTTTGCCTTTTGGTAACACACATTTTTTCCACGTCTTATTTTTTCGTCGGGGCCTCCATCTCTGCTTCCATGGTTCATTGCCATTCAACTGTCTGTCTTGCCTCCTAAACTGTTCCGAGAATAGATTATGAGAGTGGTGTTGCCGCACAGGCTTCCGCAATTCTCACCTTGACTGTGTTCATTGGATGCATGGAATTCTGAGATACGCACTTTGGTGAGTATCGCTCATGAGCTACTCCCTCTCACTCCTAAGTGGTAGGACAAATACTCCATATTCCTCTGTGCTGTCATGACTGGGATCAGTAGTAACAGAGTATATGAAATTTTACAGAAAATGAGTCACTCCTTGTTGAACATTAACAGAGGAGACTCATTTGCTGCTAGTAGCTCGTTAGCCCTTCCTTCATTAGGACATGCTTGCTCTACTCACTCAGTTTGGATAGTCAAAGAACCCTTGATGTTATGTTACCTATCTAGTGGCTTAGCATATAAGAAGTCTAGTGGCTCACTTGTGGACTCCCCCAGAGTCCTAGACTGGGCATTAAAGAAGTATTCAAGTTCGAAGAACACGTAATACATCGTAACATGAATGTGTCAAGTGGTGGGATTATAAGAATGATATCCTATTTATTGCTAGCATAACCCATGAAAACGCACTTTTCAGTGCATAGATTGAGTTTATCGGAAATTACACTGCTACCCTTGAATAAAGTCTCATTTAAAAAAAGAATCTGGGACCTCCTCAGATTCAGTAGCCGTTTTTGAAAAATTTAAAACTCAGTGTACACAACTGCAGAAATTTTGAAACTTTTCAGAAATTAATTTCAATGTCTGGACTAGATTCTCTCCAAAAACAAGACAAAAATAAGATCATTTGTCCCTTCAAACAAATACAAAGATTCAGATAGTCAATCTGGACAGAATAGTGTTGAACATTAAAAACTTGTTTCTCTTTAATTACTCAACCAAAAAGGTTGCTCTTTATGTCAAAACACTCCTTATGATGTCTATTTGATGTTTTAAAAAGGTCCTGACCTAAAACTATCCTCGATGAAAACAAAATTCAAGTTGCTTTGAGACTGGTCAGATTGCAGCAAGAATGGAGCAGTTATTGTGCAACGACTGAAAGACTAATTTTCCTTCGCTCAAATCAAATGATTCTTTTTGCAAATGAAATCCAATAGTCTGAAATATAACTCCATCAAAAATAATGAATTTTGGAAGTGTTTTGCTATTTTTTCAAGACGTGGGAAATTGGATGAGAAATACAGTGAAAACGGGCAGAAAAACAGAAAAGTAGAAAGAAGACAAGAACACCAAAGATTTATCCTGGTTCGGTCAATGTGGCCTACTCCAGTCCAAAGGAACACCTTTCCTTGGATTTCACTATGGAATGAACACAAATACAACAAGAACCAAGCTTGACCCTTGGGTTAAACCACAACCCTATTCAAGACTTGGATGAACACCTCTATGAAACTCTTTGTTGCAACACTTTTATCACTTATTGGTGTAGCCTTATAAACTTGTCTAACCAATCTTACAAAATCACCAAGAGAGGCGTGTATAATGTAGCTCAACAACAACAAGAAATGAAACACCTTAGCTACAAAGAATGAATCAAGAACAAGAAGAGAATAGCAATAATAATCTTCAACTTTAGCTTTCAAGTGTGTGTCTTCTCTTCTTCACTTTGCCTCCTATTTATAGTTTAAACTAGGCCTTGAAGATAAGAATGCACATGTGTCACCAACTTCATCATCAAGTCTTAGTTGTCTTCGCATCATTGGTTGGCCACATAATCACCTTGTACACTTGGCAACATGGAGAAGCATAATTGGTCCATCTTTAATCACCATTTGGCCGAACTTTTGTCTTGCAAAATGACATTTATAACATTATGTGTGAAATTTTTAAGTATTCATCGCTTAAAATCATGACCTGGAAAATTATCCAAACATATTTCTCAACATTCTTCCCCTTTTGGATGATTTTCGAAATAACCCTACATGATTTTAATGTCACAATTCTTCACTTATTGTTTATCATATATCTACCAATTTTATACCAATTGGATTGTTTTAAAAACTTACCAACTCTACACCAATTGTGTTCAAACTCTTAAAATCTTTTTTACATATATGCTCCCCTTCAATTTATACTCTCCCCCTTAACATATGCTCCAAGACAATTTAACACCAATTGAAACTTAACTTATTATTCAACCTCTAAATCATAACTTACAATCTAAAATCATGTTCTTATTCTATCTCTCCCTTTATTTTACAAATCATGCAAAAGATAGTATTATGCTATTGTATCGTAGGTCATCATATCTAACTTGGCTCTTAACTTCTCAAAAGTGTCTTGATTAAGGGGTTTAATGAAAATATCAGCAACCTAATGATCAGTTCTTATATGGTTTATGACTATGTCCTCATTTTGAACATGATCACGGAGAAAATGATATCTTACCTGAATGTTTTTGGCCTTAGAATGAAGTACCAGATTCAAAGAAAGATTGATCATTCTTGTGCTACCACAGAAAATTGGAATCCTATTCATTTTAATGCCAAAATCATTAAGTTTTTGTTTAAGCCAAAGTATTTGGGTGGTGCATAAGCTTAAGGCTATACTCGGCTTCGGTGGTGGAAAAAGCTACACTAGCTTGTTTCTTAGAGAACTATGAAATCAGGTTGGTTCCTATGAATTGACATGTACCGCTAGTAGATTTTCTATCTAATTTGCAACCACCATAATCAGCATCGCTAAATGCGTATAATTCCAACTTAGCATTTCTATCGTACCAAAATCCTAAATGAGGTGTGTGTTTAAGATATCTGAATATCTTTTTCATTGCATTGTAATGTGATATTTTATGACAAGATTGAAACCTAGCACACATACATACACTAAACATTATGTCAGGTCTTGATGCAATTAAATATAATAATGGTCCAATCATAGACCTATATAGTGTGTCATCAAAAGGTTTCCATTTTCATCTTTGTCTAGTTTGGTACTAACAATCATAGGGGTAGGTGTTGGTTTCACCTCTTCAAATCCAAATTTCTTAATCATGTCATTGACATATTTAAGTCGATAATGTGGATTCCTTGAGAGGTTTGTTTGATTTGAAGCCCTAAGAAATAATTCAACTCTCCTAACCTTGACATTTCAAATTTTGACTTCATACATTTTTCGAAGTCCTTTACTAGGGTAGAGTTGGTTGAACCAAAGATGATGTCATCTACGTATATTTGAACTATTAATAAGTCATTACCTTTTCTTCTTAGGAATAATCTGTTGTCTATGGTCCTCCTTTGATAATTATTTACAATAAGAAAATTTGCAAATATATCGTACCAAGCTCTTGGAGCTTGTTTCAAACCATATACATGGTTAGGATTATTTGGATCTTCAAATCTAGGGGGTTGTTTAACAAAAACTTCTTCTTGGATGTATTCATTCATGAAACGTACTCTTAACATCCATTTGTAAGAGTTTGATGTTGCTTAAACTTGCAATAGCAAGTAATAATCTGATTTCTTCTAGTCGTGCAATAGGTACAAAGGTTTCTTCATAATCTATTTTTTCTTGTTGATTATAACCTTGTGCGACTAGCCTGGCCTTATTTCATGTGATGTTTCCTTGCTCATCCATTTTGTTTCTAAATACCCATTTCGTCCCTATAATTGATTTATTTTCTGGTTTAGGTACTAAGTCCCACATGTTGTTCCTGGTAAATTGGTTCAATTCCTCATGCATGGCATCTATCCATGATATATCACCTAAGACTTCTTTAACGTTCTTAGGCTCTAAATGTGATACTAAGACATGTCCTTCAGCTTGACTTATATTTTTACGTATTCTAACCCCAACACTTGGATCCCCAATGATTGACTCTTTAGGTTGTTTATGTTTATCTTTTATAAGCAACCAATTCCAAGGTTAACTAGATTCACCGTCATCTTGTTCAAATGTTTCATTACTGTGAACATTATCATATATGATTGGAGCATCTTGTAAATTAGATGGATTATCTTCTAATTGAAAATTTTCTTCATTTACTTCACCTAAGGGTTCATGCATGTCCTGTTCAGGGGGAGTTGGTTCTAGATGATAACATACTGGCTCAAGTAATCCATAATCATCATCAAACATATGCTCTTTAGTTAGTTGAATAACCAACAAATATGTATTCAATAGACTTTTGTTCAAATTTGTCTAGATTATCTTTATTATTAAGTAAAAAACATTTACTCCCAAAAACTCTAAGATAATCTATCTTAGGTTGTCTATTGTTTAATAATTCATATGGTGTTTTGTTTAACTTCTTTCTAATTGAAAGCCTATTTATAATATAACATGCATAACTAAAAGCTTCAGCCCATAAATATTTTAGTACTTTATTTTCACATAACATTGTTCTATCAATTTCTTGAATTGTTCTATTTTTACGTTCAACAACTCCATTGAGTTGTGGTGTTCTAGGTGGTGAGAATTCATGTTTAATTCCATATAATTCACAAAATTTTACTATTTCTTTGTTTTTAAATTCTCCACCCCTATCGCTCCTAATTCTTTTAACATTTTCTTCAAACACATTTTCAAGTTGCTTAATAAGATTTTCGATTGCCAACGGAGCATCGTTTTTTGTGTTAAGAATAATGTCCATGTATATCGTGAGTAATCGTTTACTAGGACACACACATAGTCGTCTCCACCTAGACTTCTTGTCCTACTTGGACCAAATAAGTCTAAGTGAAGTACATGACTAGTACTCACTTCATGTTTTGGTTTTAATGTTTCTTTAATATGTTTCCCTTCAATACATGTTTCACAAATTTGAAAATTATTCAAGTCTAACCTAGGCATACCTCTAATTAGGTTCTTCTTAGATAACTTTTTTATGGTTGAAATCCCTATATGCCCTAATCGCCTATGCCATAAATTCACATCTAGGTCATGTGATACTAAACATTTAATCCTAGCGTCTAAAATGCTATTTAGTGATGGTGTATAAATGTTACCATCCCTATTTCCTTTTAGTACAATTTCTCTTTTTTCATTAATTATATCACAAGAATCAGGGAGAAAAGAAACATGATAACCGGAGTCTTTAAGTTGCAAAATACTTAATAAATGATAAGAAACAATACATTTCAAATTTGAAATGTGTTAAGATTCCCAATTGTTCCTTTTCGAACAACTTTTCATTTGTTGTTATCACTAAATGTTATCTTTCCTCCATTCTAGATTTGCTCCATTTTGGTGAATAACATGGGATTGCCAGTCATGTGCCTAGAACACCCGCTATCTAAAAACCACTTGGTTTTTAGATTCTTTGGTTTTGTCTCCTTTTTGCCGCCTTTGCAATTCACCTACAAAAGAGACAAAGTTTTAGTTACCCTTTACTTGGGTCCTTGAATGTTAGGGGTACCATGCTTGTTTATAT
This sequence comes from Eustoma russellianum, assembly GCA_036186865.1. Lineage (NCBI taxonomy): Eukaryota > Viridiplantae > Streptophyta > Magnoliopsida > Gentianales > Gentianaceae > Eustoma > Eustoma russellianum. Next base: position 24,054,247 of record AP025062.1, on the reverse strand, counting down.
ACCCTTTGGGCATCCAAACTTAGATATACCTTCTGGGCACATATTTGAGATTATCATAAGTTTCAGAATACAAAGGATTAGAAAACATTTGACCGTTCCATTTAAATGTAAGTGTATGCATATAAGTGTTATATCTTGGTCTAAATGTATTATATTGTGGCCGTTTCTGATAGCGAGTGTAAGGCATACGATTTTGAGTTTTAAACGACACCTTATAAATGTAATCATATGATATAGGTGTGTTCCTATATGCCTTATAAGAAGAATGGGAAGATTGCATATGCTTATGTCTATATGCATCATAGTGAGTTGCATGCATTTTATTTAGTCTATTCACATTTGTATACATATAGGCATAATTGTTAGTTGGTCTAGATGCATAATTTTTCCTTGTTGTACGTTTATATGTGTGTGCTTTTGTTGGTGCATGTTGCATTTTTATCTTAGAAGGAGTAGAAGAAGAAGTAGCAGGCAAAGTTGAATTTATTTTAATTGCCTTATAAGGTTGTTTAGTATTTGATGAAACAAACTTAGTCTTTTTATCTACTTTGGCATTTCTTCTTTATATCCTAATCTGGTTTTATCGTTTCCATATTTTTGTGATGATATAAGTGTATCTAGCATGTTGGTTCCAGAATTAAATTGTTCTAACATTTTTTTTAAGTCTTGTTTTGATGCTTTAAGTTGAGATATTTCATTTACACAACTTTCTACTTTAATCTTTAACATACTATTTTCAGTTTTTAATGTTTGTTCATTTTTCCTATATGATTCAATTTTAATCTCTAAAGAATCAAGAGTATTAGTAGACTCTTTTTTAAAAGATTATAATTGATCAGAAAATTCCAAGTTGGACGTCTTCAACTTGTGATTTTCTTCAATTAGTTTCTTATTTTCTTTTGACAGTCTTTTACAGTGAGCATGCATCTTTAGAAATTCTTCATACATTTCATCGAAAGACATTTCACTATCAGAATCTACTTCAGATGAAGAACTTACCTCGTTAGATAGGAAGCAAACTTGTGCTTCTTCATTTTCTGATTCTGAGTCGGACAAGACGCTCCGAATGCTCATCTTCATTGCTCGTTTACCTTTTCTTACCTTTGACTCCTTTGTCTTGGACCATCGGGGCTCCTTGTCTTTGAATTGTTTATTATTATTGTTATCATTATTATTATTTTTCTTCGTCGGACAATAGTAAGAATTGCGGCCTTTTTGTCCACACTCATAGCATTTTAATTCTTTATTATACGACTTGTTGTTATTATAATTATTTTTTCTAAGTTCAGAAGAAGTAGAAGAAGAAGATGTTTTCCATTCCTATTAGACCGTTTGAAAAACTTTCTAAGATTTCTAGCTATTAATATTAAATCATCGTCTAATTCGCTATGTGCCTTTGATTTAAAATAAGCAGGCTACTATGAATTGTTGTTTCTTGGCCTTGTCCTCTTCGTATGGTGTTGAATCTTGCTTCTTAGAGTGTTGTTGGCCTCGCTCTGATACCAATTGTTGGACCGTACACCTGCAGTAAACACAACTAGAGGGGAGAGTGAATAATGGTTAGCAGAAATTACACTAACACCCTTGAATAAAATCCCCTTCGAAAATAGAATCTGAGACCTCCTTAGATTCAATACCCGTTTTTGAAATCTTCAAAACTCAGTTTACAAAACTCCAAAAATTATGAAAATTTTCAGACATTAATTTTAATGTCTTGACTAGACTTTATCCAAAAATGAGACGAAAATAAAATTGTCTGGCCCTTCAACCAAATAAAAAGATTCAGATGGTCATTCTGGACAGAATTAGACAGAATAATGTTGAAGTTTGAAAACTTGTTTCTCTTTAATTACTCAACCAAAAAGGCTGATCTTTATGTCAAAAAGCTCCACAAGATGAGTAGTTTAAGTTTCAAAAAGGCCTTGACTTGAAACTATCCTTGATGAAATCATAATTCAAGTTTCTTTGAGACTGATCAGATTGCAGTCAGAATGGAGCAGTTATCTTGCAACGACTGAAAGACTAACTTTCCTTTTCTCAAATAAAGTTATTCTTGTTGCAAATGAAAGCTAACAGTCTGAAGACACCAAAAATCAAGAATTTGGAAAGTGTTTTTCTATTTGTTCAAGACATGTGAAATTGGATGAAAAATGCACTGAAAACAGACAGAAAAACAGAAAAGTAGAAAGAAGACAAGAACACCAAAGATTTATTCTGGTTCGGGCAATGTGACCTACACCAGTCTCAAGGAACACCTTTCCTTAGATTTCACTATGGAATGAACACAAATACAAATAGAACCCATCATGATTCATTGGTTAAACACCAACCCTATTTAAGACTTGGATGAACACCTCTATGCAACTCTTGGTTGCAACACCTTTATCACCTATTGGTGTAGCCTTATAAACTTGGCTAACAAATCGTACAAAATCACCAAGAGAGGCATGTATAATGTATCTCAACAATAGCATGAAATGAAACTCCTTAGCTACAAAGAATGAAACAAGAACAAGAAGAGAATAGCAAGAATGATATTCAACTTTAGCTTTCAAGTGTGTGTCTTCTCTTCTTCACCTTGCCTTCTATTTATAGCTTAAAATAGGCCTTGAAGATCAAAATGTACATGTGTCACCATCTTCATCATCAAGTCTTAGTTGTCTTCACATCATTGGTTTGTCACATAATCACGTTGTACACTTGGCAACATGGAGAAACATAATTGGTCCACCTTTAATCACCATTAGGCCGAATTTTTGTCTCGGAAAATGATATGGAAATTGTGAAGATAATACCCAAGGGTAAGATGACATATTCCTTCAACTTCTTGGTACAAGAATAGGCATGTGAATGGCTGAATGTTTGACTCCAAAAGCAGCTCCCAACAGCACCATATAGCCATTGCCTTTGAATTCAAAATGTCCAAGTTGGCAATTTTGCCAACTAGCTTGTTTTGGGTTGGTCCACTTGGCACCAAGTCATAAAATGAATACATCATCTTTCCACCTGTTTATGGACGTTTTGGAGGCCATACATATGTGTACAAACTCAAATTTAATGAAGAAAAATCAATAAATAATAGTTGACAAGATTATGTCGACATATAATATCAAAATTCCCACGATTTCTCCTTGTATGTTGTGATGAATTTTGCACCAATAACTCCATTTAAATCTCTGAAAATAATTATTAAGAACCTCCGATAATATATTCATAAGATTCTTCAACAAGAAAATAAAGTGTGACATGAAAATCGTCACATATATTGCTGATGTCAATAATATCATCAAATAGAGAAATAAAATAGAGAACCATCAAATAATTGTCAAGAACATCATAAATAAGCTTCAGAATGAATATAATAAGATGCTCAAGGGATTCTTTGAGCAGAAATACCAAAACTGCCCTTGGAGGTAAAATGACCAAAATACCCCTGGTGAGAAAAAACTCCAGAAATGACCCTGATAGTCAGAAATAGATATAATAACACCTTTGTGATGATAAATAAGATGAGAATAGGTCCTTGAATCATATTCACCATGTCAAGTACCTACAAAACTCAAATATCCCCCTTTTGCCCTTTTTGGTAAGTTGTAGAAACTTCCAAGGCACATTAGTCACAAGACCTTTATATTCATCAAAAACACATAATAACAACATGATAAACATGTATAAATCATGTAAAAATGAAAAAAACCATTTTATCACATTTTAGAAAATATTTCTAAAAACCCTAGACATCGATCGATCGAAGTGCCTCTGCAAAAGAGATTGATGTCTCACAATGAGATTCAGAGTTTGTCCCTGACCTACATCGATCGATCAAAGTGAGGGATAGATGTCTACATCGGTCGATCGATGTGTCCCAGGTTTAGAGATCGATGTCTCACAGTAAGGCCTTGAATTTTCTCTGCCTTACATGGATCGATTGATGTGAGGGGTCGGTGTACATCGATCGATCAAAGTGCAATAACCTGACAGATTGCTGTCATTTTTCTTCACTTATTCACCACTTAAAATCATGACCATGAAAATTATCTAAACATATTTCTCAATACTTTTTTTTAATATTTAGTACAGTGAGAGTTTGTGGGAGCTAAACCTAGTCCAACACTCTATTCACCTCTCTAGTGATTGTTACGGATCTAACAATTAGTATTATAGATTCGCCTTAAATGGTTGGTCAATCTTTGCATGTCGCAAGGTTAAAGATTATTGAAAAATATGGCGATGACAACCTCCAATTCTACTAGCTCAACTCATGTTTGGATAATTTGCAAAGTCATGATTTTAAGTGGTGAATACTTAAAAATGTCACACATGGTGTTATATGTGATTAAAAGTTGAAAAATTTGAAAAAGTTGACATAGATCTCTCAGGTTGTTGCACATCGATCGATCTATATACATAGATCCCTCACATCGATCGATCTATGTAAGGCAGTGAAAGTTCAAGACCTTACGGTGAGACATTGATCTCTGAACATGAGACACATCGATTGATCTATGTATATCAAACCCTCACTTCGATCGATCGATGTAGGTCAGAAACAAATTCTGAAGCTTACTGTGAGACATCGATCTCTGAAGCTGAGGCACTTCAATCGATCGATGTCTAGGGTTTTTAGAAATAATTTTCTAAAAAGTGTTAAAATGGTTGTTTTCATTTATATATGATTTATACATGTTTATTATGTGATTATCATGTGTTTTTGGTGATTATAAATGTCTTGTGACTAACGTGCCTTGGAAGTTTCTACAACTTACCAAAAAAGGGCAAAATTGGAATTTTGAGTTTTGTATGAACATCATATGATGGAAATACTTCAAGGACACATTTTTATCTTATTCATCATGACAAAGATGATATTATGATTATTTTTGACCATCGGGGTCATTTTTGGAGTTTTCTCACACCAGGGGCATTTTGGTCATTTCACCCCTGAGTGTATTTTTGGTATTTTCACTCAAGTAATCTCTTGATCATATTATTATCTTCATTCTGGAGTTGAGACATTATTATCTTGAAGATTATATGGTGATTTTTTATCTTATTCTCTCATATGATGATGTTATTGACTATAACTGGATATGTGACGATTTGAGATGTCACATTCTATTTTTTCTTGAAGACACTCTTATATATGTTATTGGAGCCTATTTATCATCATTATTCAGAGATATCAATGGTTTCAAAGTTGTGGAAATGATCACGACATATAAGAAGAAATATTGGGAATTTGTGTGTTACACGTTGACATAAACTTGTCAACTATTATCTATTGATTTCTTCTTCAAAAATCTGAGTTTCTGCACATATATGTATGCTTAAAAAGGTGATTTATTAGGTGGATATGATGTGTCATTCATTTTATGGCTTGGTGACAAGTGGACTAATCAAAATGAGCTAGTTGGCAAAAATTGCCAACTAGGATATTTTCAAATGTAGCCAACGGCTACATGACTATTTGTTGCAGATTTTTTAGTCAAAATGAAGCTCTCATATGCCCTATTCTTGTGCTTGGAGTTGAGGTTATTTTGGTGGAATTATCCTTTCTTATTATCTTCATTTTACAAAGGATAATCAAGATTATTTTTTTGGAAAAGTCAAAGTTGTAGCCAACGGCTGCATTGTTTGAATGGAGCTGAATTTGAGTTGTTTTTATCCAAGAAAAGTCAGCCCCACATGTCCTATGTTTATGCCAAGAAGTTGAGAGAATTATCTCTATTTTGCTAAGGATAAATCAAGACAATTCCAAGGTGGAATTTTCGGCCAGCAAGGTGTTTCCAAGGTGGACCACTTATGTTGTCTCATTTTGCCAAGTGTACAAGGCCAACCAATGATGTGAAGACACTTGGACTTGATGATGAAGATGGTGACACATGTGTAATCTTATCTCCAAGGCTCAACTTCACACTATGAATAGGAGGCAATGATGAAGAAGATGAAACACACTTGAAGCTCACTTGAAAAGCATTGTTGATTTGTCTAGCTATCATCTTCTTGTTGTTGTTCTTGTTCCATTATTTGTAGAAAAGGTGTTCTTGTTGTTTTTGTTGTGCTACAAGCCTCTTGAGCTTCATCTGTAATATTGATTAGCTATTTCTATAAGGCTATATCAATAGGTGGTAGAGATGTTGCAACTAAGTGTTGCATAGAAGGTGATTATCCAAGTCTTGAATAGGGTTGGTGTATAACTCAAGGATCAAGCTTGGTTCTTATTGTAAGGTGATTCATTTCATAGTGAAATCCAAGGAAATGTGTTCCTTGGGACTGGAGTAGGTCACATTGATCGAACCAGGATAAATTCTCAGTGTTCTTGTCTTGTTTCTTCATTTCTGTTTTCTGTCCGTTTTTACTGCAGTTTTCACACAACTTCTCACTATTTAAAAAAACTATATACTTTCAGAATTCGTGATTTTTGGTGGAGTTATACTTCAGACTGTTAGCTTTCATTTGCAACAAGAATCACTTGATTTGAGCAAGGGAAAGTTAGTTTTTCAGTCTTTGGAAGATAACTGCTCCAATCTGGCTGCAATCTGACTAGTTTTGATAAAACTTATATTCTGTATTTATCAAGAATTGTTCAAGGTCAAGGACTTTTGGAAACATCATCTACACATCCTAAGGAGCGTTTCGATATAAAGATCAACCTTTTTGGTTGAGTATTCAAAGAGAAACACGTTTCCCAAAATCAGAAACATTCTGTCCAATTCTGTCCAGATTGACCACATGAATCTTTTTATTTGTTTGAAGGGTCAAACGATCTTATTTTTATCTGATTTTTGGATAGAGCCTTGTTAACACATTGAAGTTAAATTCTGGAAAGTTTCCTAATTTTTGGAGTTATGTGCACTTAGTTTTGAATTTTTCAAAAACGGGTTATGAATTTGAGATGGTCTTAGATTCTGTTTTCGAAGGGGATTTTTACAAAGGGTTGTACTGTAATTTCCGCTAACGACTATTCACCCCCCTCTAGTGGTGTTTATTGCAGGTGCACGGTCCAACAATTGGTATCAGAGTGAGGTCTACACCATTCAAAGAAGCAAGATTCAACACCGTACAAACAATACAAGGCCAAGAAACAATTACTCTTTGTAGCCTGCTAATCTCATATTAAAGGTACATATAATGGCCATAGTTTCTCACAAAGGTGAGTTGGAAGGTATGTCCACTCAACGTTCTCCTCTTTTTGATGGTAATAATTTTGTTAATTGGAAACTAAGAATGAGGCTATTCTTAATGGAAATAGACATCGATTTATGGTCTATAGTTGAAGATGGGCTATACATTTCAATGAAGATTGTACAAGTTAGTGGAGTCACACAGGAAGTAGAAAAGTATAAAAGTGAATGGTCTTCTGAAGATAAAAAGAAAATGTCTATGAATGCTAAAGCCATGCAATTGTTTTTAAATGGACTTACGAATTCTGAACCAGGATATGTATCAAATTGCACAAGTGCACATGACATGTGGAAGTCATTAGAATTAAAGCATGAAGGTACAAGCGGTGTAAAAGAATCAAAAATAAACATGCTTATGACTGAGTTAGAATCTTTCAAAATGTTGCCGAACGAATCCATAACATCTATGGATTTGAGAATTACTAACATTTTCAATGCTCTTGAAGCTTTAGGCAAATCATTCACTAACAGTGAAAAGGTGCAAAAGGTGCTATGAAGCCTTCCTGCTGAATGGGATCCTAAGGTCATGGCAATTGAAGAAACAAAGTCAATCTCTTAGATGGATGAATTAATCGGTTCACTCAGAGTATACGAGGTAAAATTAAACCAACGAAAGTCTTAATTGTCTAAGTCATCCGGTAAGTCTATAGCTTTCAAAACAACTGAAACACATGCTAGTAATGATGATAGTCATAGTGATAATGAATTAGATGATGACTTGATATTGATAGCAAGAAAACTTAGAAAGTTTTTTAAACGTCCAAATAGGAATAGACAACGTTTTTCTTCTTCTTTTTCTCAATCTAAGAAAAATAACTCTAACAACAACAAGTGGTATAATAAAGAGTTAAAGTGCTACGAATGCGGTCAAAAAGGACATATTTCATATGATTGCCCAACAAAGAAAAATAATAATAATAACAACAATAATAAACAAGCCAAGGACAAGGAGGCACAAACGAGAAAGACAAAGGAGTCTAAGGCAAGGAAAGGAAAACGAGCAATGAAGGTGAGCACATGGAGCGACTCATCCGACTCAGAATCCGAAACTAAGGAAGCTCAAGTCTGCTTCGTATCCAACGAGGTAAACTCTTCTTCTGATAGTGATTCTGATAGTGAGATGACATTTGATGAAATGTATGAGGAGTTTTTAAGATTGCATGCTCACTGTAAGAGGATCTCTGAAGAAAAGAAGAAACTAATCGAAGAAAATGACAAGTTGAAGACGTCCAACTTGGAATTTTCCGATCAAATAGAATCTTTTAAACAAGAGTCTACTAATACTCTTGATTCTTTAGAGAATAAAATTGAATCACTTATGCAAAATGAATAGAAGTTAAAAACGGAAAATAGTATGTTACAATCTAAGTTAGAAAGTTGTGACAATGAGATAGTGCAACTTAAATCTTCTAAACTTACCATAGAAAAAATGTTAGAACAATTTAAATCTGGTGCAAATATGTTAGATACACTTATATCATTGCAAAAATATGGAAATGATAAAAATGGATTAGGATATAAAGAAGAAGATGACAAAGTAGGTAAAAAGACTAAGTTTGTATCTTCAACTACTAAACAATCTTATAAAGCTATAAAAACAACTTTTCCTACTAAATCTTCTTTTACTCATTCTTCTGTTTATTCTAAAGCAAAAATACAACATCCACCCATAAAAGCACATACATATCAATGTACATCTGGGCAAAACTTTGCATCTAGACAACCTAGAAATTATGCACACATATATATACAACTAGAAATAATAAAATGCATTCAACTTATTATGAACCTAAGTATAGACAACACTCATATAAGTCTTATAGAAATGCATATGAACATACATATAGAGCACCATATAAGAAACAAAGTCACATGCCTTATACACATTATAAAATTCGGCCATCCTATAATAATTATCAACCATGGCGCAACATGTATAACAATGCATCTTCACTTATGTGGAATGATCATGCATATGCTAATCCTTTTCATTTTCCAAATTATAACAATGCTAAAAATGTGCCTAGAAGGTATGTTCAAGTTTGGATACCTAAGGGATATCTAAACAAGAATAGTGCTCCTAACATTCAAGGACCCAAATAAAGGGTACCTAAAACTTTGTCTCCATTGTAGGAAAAATACAAGGAATGCAAGATGGAGGCAAAGTCAAAGAATCTTCAAATCAAATGGTTTTAGATAATGGATGTTCAAGGCATATGACGGGGAACCCTAAACTATTCACCGAGTTGGAACAAATCAAGAATGGAGGAAAGGTAACATTTGGTGACAACAACAAAGGAAAAGTTGTTGGAAAAGGAACAATTGGGGACCCTGACACATTTCAAATATGAAATGTGTTGTTTGTAAGCAATCTCTCTTATAATTTATTAAGCATTTCTCAACTTGTAGATTGCGGATATAATGATTCTTTTCTTCCCAATTCTTGTGATATAATAAATGAAAAAAGAGAAATAGTATTAAAAGGAAATAGGGATGGTAACATTTATACTCTTACCTTAGATAACATGTTAGATGCTAAGGTTAAGTGTTTAATATCACATGACTTAGATGTAAATTTATGGCATAGAAGATTGGGCCATATAGGAATTTCAACCATTAAGAAATTATCTAAAAAGAATTTAATTAGAGGTATGCCTAAGTTAGACTTAGGTAATTTTCAAATGTGTGAAACATGTATCAAAGGAAAACACATTAAAGAAACATTAAAACCGAAACATGAAGTGAGTACTAGTCATGTACTAGAATTGCTTCACTTAGACTTGTTTGGTCCAAGTAGGACAAGAAGTCTAGGTGGACACTACTATGTGTGTGTCATAGTAGATGATTACTCACGCTACACATGGACATTGTTTTTAACACACAACGACGATGCTCCATTAGCAATCAAAACACTTATTAAGCAACTTGAAAACATTTACGAAGAAAATGTTAAAAGAATTAGAAGTGATAGAGGTGGAGAATTTAAAAACAAAGATATAATCCAGTTTTGTGAATTACATGGAATTAAACACGAATTCTCACCACCTAGAACACCACAACTCAATGGAGTTGTTGAACGTAAAAATAGAACAATTCAAGAAGTTGCTAGAACTATGCTATGTGAAAATAAATTACCTGAATATTTATGGGCTGAAGCTATTAGTTGTGCATGCTATATTATAAATAGGCTTTCTATTAGAAAGAAATTAAATAAAATACATTATGAGTTGTTAAACAATAGACAACCTAAAATAGATTATCTTAGAGTATTTGGATGTAAGTGTTTTGTGTTGAACACTAAAGATAATCTAGACAAATTTGAACAAAAGTCTATTGGATGTATATTTGTTGGTTATTCAACTAATTCTAGAGCATATAGGTGTTATAATCCTACATCTAGAAAAATAATTGAATGTATACATGTGAAATTCAATGAAAATGCATGCTTTGAAGTTAGTGATAAACATCAACATAAATAAGAAACTAATGTTGAAGATATGTTTTACGATGATGTATTACTTGAGCCTGTAATTGATCATCTAGATCCAACTCTCCCTGAACAAGATATGCATGAACCCTTAGATGAAATAAATGAAGAAACTTTGCAATTAGAAGATAATACAACTAATGATCAAATTATATATGATAATGTTCACACTAATGAAATGTTTGAACAAAATGAGGGTGAACCTAGTCAATCTAGGAATTGGTGGCATCCTAGAGAACTAATCATTGGGGATCCAAGTGTTGGGGTTTAAACACGAAGAAATATAAGTCAACTTGAAGGACATAGCTCAATCTCACAATTAGAACCTAAGAATGTAAAAGAAGCCTTAGGTGATATATCTTGGATAGATGTTATGCATGAGGAATTAAATCAATTCACAAGGAACAACGTGTGAGACTTAGTCACTAAACCCAAAAACAAGTCTATAATAGGAGCGAAATGGGTTTTTAGGAATAAAATGGATGAACAAGGAAATATCACAAGAAATAAGGCTAGCCTAGTCGCACAAGGGTATAATCAACAAGAAGGAATAGATTATGAAGAAACCTTTGCACCCGTTGCACGACTAGAACCAATTAGATTGTTACTTACGATTGCAAGTCTAAGAAAACATTAAACTCTTCCAAATGGATGTCAAGAGTGCGTTCTTGAATGGATACATCCAAGAAGAGGTGTTCGTCAAACAACCTCCTGAATTCGAAGATCCAAAGAATCATAACCATGTATACAAGCTTAAGAAAGCTTTATATGGTTTGAAACAAGCTCCAAGAGCTTGGTATGATAGATTTGCAAACTTTCTTATTGCAAATAATTATCAAAGGAGAACCATAGACAACACATTATTCCTAAAAACAAAAGATAATGACTTATTAATAGTTCAAATCTATGTAGATGATATAATATTTGGTTCAACTAACCCTACCTTAGTAAAATACTTCGAAGAGTGTATGAAGTCAGAATTTGAAATGTCAATGGTAGGAGAATTGAATTATTTCTTAGGACTTCAAATCAAACAATCCTCTCAAGGAATTCACATTAGCCAACTTAAGTATGTCAATGATATGATTAAGAAGTTTGGCTTTGAAGAGTTGAAACCAACAACTACCCCCATGAATGTTAGCACCAAACTAGATAAGGATGAAAATGGTAAACCTTTTGATGACACACTGTATAGGTCTATGATTGGATCACTGTTATACTTAACTGCATCAAGACCTGATATCATGTTTAGTGTGTGTATGTGTGCTAGGTTTCAATCTTGTCCAATGGTATCTCATTGCAATGCAGTGAAAAAGATCTTTAGATATCTTAAACACACACCTCACTTAGGACTTTGGTATGATATAAACGCTAAGTTGGAATTACACGCATATAGTGATGCTAATTATGGTGGTTGCAAATTAGATAGAAAATCCACTAGTGGTACGTGTTAATTCATAGAACCAACTTGATCTCTTGGTTTTCTAAAAAGCAAGCTAGTGTAGCTCTTTCTACCACCGAAGCGGAGTATATAGCCTTAAGTTTATGTACTACCCAAATACTTTGGCTTAAATAATAACTTAGTGATTTTGACATTAAAATGAAAAAGATTCCAATTTTCTGCGATAGCACAGGTGCAATCAATCTTTCTCGGAATCTGGTGCTTCATTCATAGGCCGAACACATTGAGGTGCGATACCACTTCCTTCGAGATCGTGTTCGAAATGAGGATATAGTTATAAACCATATAAGAATTGTTCACCAAATAGCTGATATCTTTACCAAACCCCTTAATCAAGCTACTTTTGAAAACTTACGAGCCAAGTTAGGTATGATGACTTACGATACCATTGCATAGTTCTATCTTTTGCATGATTTGCAAAATAAAAGGGGAGATAGAATAAGAACATAATTTCAGTTGGTAAGTCATAATTTGGTTGCTAAGTTTCAATTGGTATAAGTTGAGCATAGGTTAAGGGGGGGAGTACAATTTGAGGGTGACATATGAATACATGAGAGTTGAAAATTAAAAAACCATGTGAAAACAATTGGTAATTGGTTGGAGATTAGTTTCTAAAACAATTGGTACAAATTTGGTGAAACAATTGATAAATTTATGATAAATAATTGGTTATAAGTTGTGACATTAAAATCAAGTTAGGTTATTTTGAAAATCATCCAAAAGGGGAGAATGTTGAGAAATATGTTTGGATAATTTTCAAAGTCATGATTTTAAGTGGTGAATACTTAAAAATGTCACACATGTGTTATATGTGATTAAAAGTTGAAAAAGTTGAAAAAGTTGACATAGATCTCTCAGGTTGTTGCACATCGATCGATCTATGTACATAGATCCCTCACATCGATCGATCTATGTAAGGGAGTGAAAGTGTTACGCCCCGCACCCTCCATAAAATAAATAAAAGATAAAAAGAAATTGAATGAGATTAATGGCGGTCAACGGTAATGAATAACGAATTAAATAATAGGATTAATGGGAATTAATTGAGGATTTTAATTATTGGAATTGATAAGGATTTAATTTTTGAATTAAATATTAGGAGATTATCCTTTAAGATAAATAAGATAATAGATATAATTTAGAAACTCCAAACTTTCCCCTTCCCTTATAAAAACTGACAGAACGTCAGTTTTTCTCTCTTACGCAGAGAGAAACCGCCGCCCCTTCAGTCCTGGACGACTCCTTCGCACCTTTGCAACCCTAGAGAGAATCTCTCAAGAACCTCAATCCAATCCTCTTCCGTTCCTCGTTTCTCCTTCGAGTAATCAAAGGCAAGTAATCATCTTATAAGTTCTTATGTTTTTGCGATAGAAAAAGGCCTACTTTTGATATTAAATGGATCACCATGCAGTAATTTCCTTTCGTGATTGTTTGTATATGATCTATGTGATTTGGTGTCGATGATTTGGCCATTATATGTTGAAATCTTGTTTGTTGTTCGTTGTTTACGTGTGATCATGTAAATCCTCACCCCTTGAATCCCACTTGGTTGATAATGGCGGTTGAAGGGAGGGAAGAGTGGAAAGATTAGGTTTTGGGTTGATTTGATGAAAGATTCGAGTTTTAAGTTTGAATCGTTGACGTGCGTATGAAGGATCTTGTTCGAGAGGATTAAGAATGGATTGATAGGGAAGATTAGGCTTGGAATGGTGGGAAGAAAGTTGGAAAATGATTGGGATATAGGTCTGCAGTTTCTGCAGAAATCGCAGGATGAAGATTTTGAAAAACTGTGACGTCGATCGATCGACGTGTAGAGGGTGAGGGGATGACGTATCCCCGATGGACATCGATCGATCAAAGTTAGGGTATGACGTACGTCGATCGATCGATGTGTAGTAAGTGAGGGTATGACGTGAGGGTATGACGTGTAGTAAGTGAGGGTATGACGTGAGGGTATGACGTGAGGGTATGACGTATAGTGAGTGAGAGGCTGACGTGCCTCAGAAGGATGTAGATCGATCGACGTAGGTTGAGTGAGAGATCGACGTGCCTCAGATGGACATCGATCGATCGACGTCAAGGTATGACGTACGTCGATCGATCGACGTCAGGGTATGACGTCCACCGGTTTGGTGGAAAAATAAGGGAAGAAAGAGGGAAGCTAGGGGACTCTTTGGGTGACCTTAGAGACTTCTTAGGACCTGATTGAAGTTAGTTTAAGTCTTGGGAACATGACTTCAGATGGTGAACTAAGTTCGGAGAATTTGAAAGGTATTTGAATCGGATTTCGACGCAGATGACCTAGGAGGGTTAGGAAATGAACGTATGAGGTTTTACGGAGCTCAATGAAGGAAGGTAGGAATTTTCTCTATGGTTTGTGAACTTTAGAATCACGGTTAAGTGTTGACGATCGAGCGTGGAATATAAGCATTGATGTGTAAGTGAGGGGATCCTTGTGTGGATGTGTGTTATTGAGTGTCAAGTGAATATGTGAATGTGAATTGCATCCATGTGAACGAGATTGTGAACGAGATGAAAAGTCCTGCATCATGGCACTTGCATATTGATTTGAAAAGAATTGTGCTTCGGCACAGATTTGCGAAGGTGACCTGCAATGTTAATCGGGATGGAAATATAAGCCGAGGCGCATTGCAGGGCACAAAAGACTGTAACGCAAACCGGGATGGAAATATAAGCCGGGGCGCGTTACAGGGTATAAAGTCCTCTGCAATGTTAATCGGGATGGAAATATAAGCCGAGGTGCATTGCAAAGTTTTACGAGATCTGTGATGTTAATTGGGATGGAAATATAAGCCGAGGTGCATCACAGAACATAACGAGCCTGTAACCTAAACCGGGATGGAAATATAAGCCGGGACGCATTACAGGATAACGAGTTACGAGACCAGACATTGTGACATGCATTGCACTGACTTGAAAAGAAATGGCTCATGCATTTGTGATTGTGTAGTGTGGTGCATATTTTGACATGCATCACGAGAGTCGTTGTGGTATGGATGTGCGTGGTATTTGATTGTTATTGATTTGTTAATTGCGTTCAATTTGCTGTACTTGCTATTACGTGATTCGTTTATCTATTTGGAAGTTTTACAAGACATGTGCCCCACGATTCCCTTGAATTATATATTACTCATGTCTTGCCATGTGTTGATCCCGTATGTCTTATAAGCGGGTTACTTGCTAGCGTTTTCGCTAAGGGTACTGCCTTTGTCCTTGCAGATGAGCCTAGCTATGATATGATTTTCATAGAGGACGATGGCGAGTGGGCTGAATGGGATACTTAGAGACGTACTGGGAGATAGTTGGAGCTGTTTTCATTTGTTCAGTTTTTTTTTTCGTTTGAGGTTTAGATAGCTGCGACCCTATACATTTCCTTTGGTGTTCACATTCTCTTTTGACGTTCTGCATTAATGGTTTAGATTGACGAGATATGTTTCCGCGCTTATTTCTCTTACGTCATTGATGATGTGTATTCGAGAGATGAGACGTCTTGTAGTCTTCTTAGTAAGCTACGACGGGTGAACCGGTTCGGATTTCGCTGTCCGGGTCGGGGCGCTACAGGTGGTATCAGAGCCTAGGCTTCAGATCTACCTCGGAGACCTAGGTTATATCATATAGAGTCTTAAGCTATGATTTTGACCTTAAGTTGATCCATAGGTCTAAGTATATGATCTTAGACATAAGTTTGATTGGGCTGGGTGTGTGCGAGCGCGATAAGAATTTAATTAATTAGCTTTATTACTCTTTTAGTTTACGAGTTCCGTCCTGTACAACGCATATGGGCTTTCAGGATTCTCCTTGGAATTACTGAATGCTAATAAGCATTGATTGTACAGACAATACCTCCTAGAACCCACAGCCACCACAAATGGTAATGCCTCAAGCTCTGATGGACGCCATAACGGTGATTGCGCAAAGTGTTGCTCAACAACGTCGGCAGCCACATGCCCCACCACCAACGCACTCGGACTTGTCTACAAGTGGATGCGAAGGAGTGGTGGCGTAGCAAAACTGACACCGTCGATCACTTGGATCAAACTTTAGAATGAGATCAAGAGGTATTTCGTGCCGAGATTAGGATCTTCAGAGCATGACTTTGGATGCATGGCAGAAATGTAGAATTAGGCCATGATACCAGAAAATAAGTTACGATTTTGCCTCTAAGTCACGATCTTAGACACAGGTGATGATTTGAACATAAGGCAATGATCATGAACATAGGTACTGATCTCGGTTATAAGCGATGATTCTGAACATAAGTCACGATCTTAGACTTAAGTAACGATCTTGATTACGAGTTTAGGCATAAGTACGGAATTAGTAATAAGTGTTGATTTTGTACAAATTATGATTTGGAAATAAGACGTGATCTTAGAAGTAAGAATGATGATGCCAAGAACGATCCTAGAGATAAGTTATGATCCTAAATTATAGGGGGTCAACGGTTTTGGACGCATGTACATCTAAGATACCCCATACCATTCTCCCTTATCTACGGATGATCACAACTCTCTAACCCGTGATATTAGTAACCCTAGGTGAACATTATATAATTGATTTGAATGAATTACGATGTTAATCAGAACATCCTAATACAAACCTTAGATCAATATTACCGGGTCAGGCAGTAACTCGGGCTACCTTACCATAATTGCAACCTAGTACTTGACCCCATTAGGGTAAATTAGAGAAGGTCCATATTCTTACCTGGACAGTAATACCATAGTAGGTTTAGGACTAAATTGGGACCATAGCTACTAAGAAATGAATTGTAATAGTGGAGTAAATACTAAGGGATGATTTATAGTAGCATGATAGAAATTAAGCAACGATTTATAAGCATTATGATCAGTAGAGTTAGTGAAAGATATTGTTAACAGAGTTTATAGTTTACAATTAAAATGCCCAATTTAGAATTACCAAAATAGGCCGATCATATTAGTCTTATTAGCGATCTGGATCGGCAGTGACATACGAGAACCTACCATATTACGCACCTTGGAACGATAAAGTGTCACAAAATCTTTAGCTAAGTGATGAACCCCTAGAAACATAGAGTTACTTGGCTTGAGTCGAGTAGGCTTGAAATTGCAAGGGAGCAAGTATGAACAAGTAATGATTGCTTCTTAGGTGAGATTTAACGGAATCAAGATTAGCGGTTAAAAACAACCCAGTAAGAAGTGCGATGGATTAGAGTGGCGCATGGAAGTACGGTGAATGAGAATACCTTAAGACGATGAATATTGAGTTTGTCATGCTAGGATTGGACAGTCTCAGCTAAAGATGTTAGCCTGAGTAGACGAACATTAGACCTATAAGTTACGGTACTTAGGTAGATTTATCCTTGACCATAAGAATGGATTATAGAAATTATACGAAGTATGGATAAATATTTTCAAGCGGTTACATATTTATACATAAGCACGTACACCCAGATATACCCTATATTTCAAATATTTTCCAATTTTTCTAAGTACTTTAATCTAGTTTGCTTATTTACATAGTCTGCTAATTTAACAATGCTATATTTTATTCCGTATTTGTATTTCAACCTGATGGAATTTCAACTACTACTGACAACTCTAAAAAATAGATACATTTTAAAATGTTGATGATTTGACGAGCAATATGTCTATATATATTTCTTATATTACTCCACAAATTTTCGTAGCTAAATTTATTTTGTTAAAATAATTTAAGTTGTCGAATATGGATATTACAAGCATTTTATTCTTGGAATTATCACCCGCTTGCTACGAAGTCACCTAATATTTTACGAGACAAAAAGTAGTTGCGAAACATACATTCTTTTTGAAAGAGATATCCCACTTCCAAATTATTTTATAAAACTTTATGTCGTTGAGTTTCAAATTGTTTTAGGGAGGTTTTACCTGTAACACTTTTGTAAGTAGATCATACCCACATTCTTTTCTTCCTTGTTTGAGTCATTCTTGCGAACAAGTTAGTCATTCTTTTATAAGAGATCACGCGAAACAACATCTGCGAAAACGATTTTATAATACTTTAGCTCTCATGTTTACAAAAAAAGAGGAAAGAAGCACGTCCATACATATACTTCTTATACCAGGCTTATGATGGTATCCCTGAGAAATTAAGAGCATGATCATAGAGCTTGATGGTAAGTATATAAGAACTGTTTTTGAAGACTTAGTAGTGTTAGGTAGGGGTAACGGTTACCATCCTAGCATACGCAAGGACGTTATTATGGGGAATATCTAAGTGATAAACCATATATGATAAGTTATAAATCAGGGATTGTAGATTGCAATAAGTTGGGTGATACACGTCAAGTGGTGTAAGTGGAAGATTATAAGCACTCATTATCAAGGACTAAGTAAGGATTGGATCACATAAGGACTAAAGCACCTTGAGAGATGTTAGTATTGACTAAATTAAATCGTACTAAAGTACCACGTGTTTCGAAAAATATATATGGCTTCAGGGATGAGTCTTGTGCACAGGGCGTAAGTTAAAGATTGTGCTACCCCTAAGAACTGATTTTAGAGGGTTGGTCAGGATGCCAAATATAAGTACGATATAGACTGACGATTAAGTTATGAAGCCAGTATATTGGCGGTACCCTTAAGGCCGATTCGAGAACTATAGAAGGAATAGGATACGATCTATTAGGCGAAGGACAATGGATTTACAAATTACATTATATGCATACACACGGAATGGTTTGAGGACTTAGTCGTGTATCAAGGAAGTAAACATGGGAAATATCTCAGAATACGAAGGGATACTTAGTTCGGTCATTATCTAGATAAATGAATTATATAGGGCTATACTAAGTTATTCAATGCATAGCACACAAGTTTCGAGGACGAAACTTTTTGTAAGGGGGTGGAATGTTACGCCCCGCACCCTCCGTAAAATAAATAAAAGATAAAAAGAAACTGAATGAGATTAATGGCGGTCAACGGTAATGAATAACGAATTAAATAATAGTATTAATGGGAATTAATTGAGGATTTTAATAATTGGAATTGATAAGGATTTAATTTTTGAATTAAATATTAGGAGATTATCCTTTAAGATAAATAAGATAATAGATATAATTTAGAAACTCCAAACTTTCCCCTTCCCTTATAAAAACTGACAGAACGGCAGATTTTCTCTCTTACGCAGAGAGAAACCGCCGCCCCTTCAGTCTTGGACGACTCCTTCGCACCTTTGCAACCCTAGAGAAGAATCTCTCAAGAACCTCAATCCAATCCCCTTCCGTTCCTCGTTTCTCCTTCGAGTAATCAAAGGCAAGTAATCATCTTATAAGTTCTTAAGTTTTTGCGATAGAAAAAGGCCTACTTTTGATATTAAATGGATCACCATGCAGTAATTTCCTTTCGTGATTGTTTGTATATGATCTATGTGATTTGGTGTCGATGATTTGGCCATTATATATTGAAATCTTGTTTGTTGTTCGTTGTTTACGTGTGATCATGTAAATCCTCACCCCTTGAATCCCACTTGGTTGATAATGGCGGTTGAAGGGAGGGAAGAGTGGAAAGATTAGGTTTTGGGTTGATTTGATGAAAGATTCGAGTTTTAAGTTTGAATCGTTGACGTGCGTATGAAGGATCTTGTTCGAGAGGATTAAGAATGGATTGATTGGGAAGATTAGGCTTGGAATGGTGGGAAGAAAGTTGGAAAATGATTGGGATATAGGTCTGCAGTTTCTGCAGAAATCGTAGGATGAAGATTCTGAAAAACTGTGACGTCGATCGATCGACGTGTAGAGGGTGAGGGGATGACGTATCCCAGATGGACATCAATCGATCGAAGTCAGGGTATGACGGGTATGACGTACGTCGATCGATCGACGTGTAGTAAGTGAGGGTATGACGTGAGGGTATGACGTGAGGGTATGACGTGTAGTAAGTGAGGGTATGACGTATAGTGAGTGAGAGGCTGACGTGCCTCAGAAGGATGTAGATCGATCGACGTAGGTTGAGTGAGAGATCGACGTGCCTCAGATGGACATCGATCGATCGACGTCAGGGTATGACATACGTCGATCGATCGACGTCAGAGTATGACGTCCACCGGTTTGGTGGAAAAATAAGGGAAGAAAGAGGGAAGCTAGAGGACTCTTTGGGTGACCTTAGAGACTTCTTAGGACCTGATTGAAGTTAGTCTAAGTCTTGGGAACATGACTTAAGATGGTGAACTATGTTCGGAGAATTTGAAAGGTATTTGAATCAGATTTCGACGCAGATGACCTAGGAGGGTTAGGAAATGAACGTGTGAGGTTTTACGGAGCTCAATGAAGGAAGGTAGGAATTTTCTCTATGGTTTGTGAACTTTAGAATCACGGTTAAGTGTTGACGATCGAGCGTGGAATATAAGCATTGATGTGTAAGTGAGGGGATCCTTGTGTGGATGTGTGTTATTGAGTGTGAAGTGAATATGTGAATGTGAATTGCATCTATGTGAACGAGATTGTGAACGAGATGAAAAGTCCTGCATCATGGCACTTGCATTTGCATATTGATTTGAAAAGAATTGTGCTTCGGCACAGATTTGCGAAGGTGACCTGCAATGTTAATCGGAATGGAAATATAAGCCGAGGCGCATTGCAGGGCACAAAAGGCTGTAACGCAAACCGGGATGGAAATATAAGCAGGGGCGCGTTACAGGGTATAAAGTCCTCTGCAATGTTAATCGGGATGGAAATATAAGCCGAGGTGCATTGCAGAGTTTTATGAGATATGTGATGTTAATCGGGATGGAAATATAAGCCTGTAGGATCTGCAAGGCACCACTAGAAGGGGGGGGGGGTTGAATAGGTGGTGCGGAAAATATGGTTTTTAAAATTTCTTTAAACCTAACCAATTCAAGTTCTGAAAACAGATTCTGTTTTCAGTACCACTTTTAAAACGTTTTAAAACCTAGGTTAGAGGTCTCCAAAAATTATGAAATTTTGAGAGAACTTAGCCTCAGATGTTGTGAGGGTCCCCTAAAAATTTCAAATCAAAATTCAACCTTTAACCCCTTCAAAAACCGTTGGCACTCAGATTGTGCAAATCTGCCAGAAACGGTAGATGGTTTTGAAAAATTAATTCCTATTTGTGTGAATGTCCAAATGATCTGAAAATTTGACCAATAACTCTTCACCCACTATATTTAAATGGGTTGAAACAGTTTTTGAAAATTCTTTTGGGAAGTAGGTCAAATACACCCAAAGTCTCAACCTTTGCAAGTCTGAAAATCAGACTGCACTAGTCTCAGAACTTTTGATGTTTGGATGACTTATACTTGTCCAAAAGGGTTGAAACTTGTGCCAAATTAACCCTAGAACGTTTATGTATGTTTCTGGAAATTTTTATAATTTTTAGAAAACGTTTACTATTTTTGCGAACGTGAACAATATGAGTAAACAGCGCAGAAACTGAAACGTAAATGCAGAAAGTAAATTGCACCAAGAATTTTATACTGGTTCGGTTATAAACAACCTACTCCAGTCTTCAAGGAACACCTTCCTTGGTTCACACTAATATCACACACGCAGTACACCTTACCGCAGGGTTGATAGAGTTACACCTTAACTCCAACCCTTTACAAACCTTGTATTGTGAGTACAATTTGCACGAACACCACCACCTCGCTAGAATGAAGATTGATCACACCTTGATCAATCTTGTACAAAGATATATGAATGGTGGTTTCTATGAAGCCTATTCAAGGATGAAAGAAATAAAATACAATAGGCTTTTTACAAGAGAAGAAAGAAAGAAAGTGAAGGAGAAGAAAGCTTTTGCACTTTGATCACTTTTGAATATGATTCTTGGTGTTGTTTTTGTTTGTTCTTCTCTTCCCCTTATAGAATGTCTTGGCCGTCCCCTTGCACCCCTTCTCCCCTCTTGAAACTTTCCTTTTAATTGCTTGAGAGGGTGTGAGACATCATGGTGACAACATTTTGCTTACTTGGCATCACTTCATTGGACCATCATTTAGTCATTGCTTACTTGGCACCTCTTGATTGGCTCATTGTTGTCATCATTTGATGACATGGATATTCTGAAAAAAAACACTAAATATATGCCAAATAATCAATTATCAAATCATGCCAAAATAGTCACAATATGTCATAAAGTTTGAGACACAAAAATCTCTCTTTCCAACCTAGTCAAAATCGGCCATATCAACATGTTAATGCTGAAATTTTCAGCATTTACCATGTGAGATTAAATTAATATTTCTTCCATTTTTCTTTGAATTTCTTCCATAAAAATACAACCAATATTTAAGGCAAGTCTTGCTACAAGATTGAGAATGAATTTGGACACCAAAAGGAGATGAAATTCGGCCACACCATTTTCACACATGCTGAAAAATTTCAGCATGTGTGATATAAAGAATATCACACTTAATACAATTCAAATCATTTCCATAACTTCTTTGATTTATTCCTTAATGAAACATTAGCAAAATATCTTCCTTACTATTGAAGAAAACGTTCACAACTAGTGTGACATGCTGAAATTTTCAGCATGTGACATAAGAGAGGTGTATGTTGAAAACTTACCTTTTGTAGCTTCTCTCTTTGATTCATCAACATTGTATGATTGATTCTTGACCAATCAACATGCCAACAAGGCTCCACATGTGCTCCATCTCAGCTGTAGGTGGCGTTGAGTATGTATATACATGTGCTGAAATTTATTTTTGCTAACTTTGAAAAATAGTGCACATTTAATAATACACACATGTAATATTCCAATCAGCCCTTAATTTAATTTTCTAGAACACTTTAAGATGTATATTATGTGTAAAAAGTGTCTAGATACGTGCCACATCATGTTCAAGAAAAACGTTCCATGTCAAGTGCGTAGAAAACCGAATTTTCGATATTTATCGATTACCCGATTTTTCTCTAATTTAAATTCCAACTTTTGCACATGCTATATATATTATGTTATACATAATATATATAATATATACTTTAATTTCCAGCACTTGGCTGATTTAAAGTGGTACCATAAACATGTGACAAAAATAAAATTGGAATCTTCACATTTTGGCCTAAATGTGGGATGATTTGTGTGTGCCAACATGGAAAGTATTTTTGTCTCAATATACAGCCATGTGCACGAAATTTTTAATAAATTTTGATGTATATGGGCTGGCCATTTATTTATGGCAAGTACGTGACACGTTGGCGAAGTTTCGGTATCGCCCGATACGACAAATTTCGGTTTAGAACCTTTTATCGTGTCGTATTTAATTTGTCATCACCATATCTCATATCATATGGTATAAGACCTGAATGTACTCATAAATATGAGTTAAGTATAGTGGTGTGACGTAAACGTACGTTCGTAAGATATATAACGTGTCAGTAGTACGTTGGAATACATGTGTATGTGCCTTTTAAAAAAATCTGAAAATATAGTATATATATATGTATAAAACGTGTGAAATTGATGTGGGGAGGAGGAGAGGACTTTCCTTCCATAGCCATGTTGCCTTTATGCCTTTTCCAAATGCATCTTCCTTTAATGAACTACTTAGTTTATCAAACTAAGTACTTCACTTAATAAACTACTTTAGTTCATTAATTGTGGCACCTGAAAATAGTATAAACTCAACAAATGTTCGCCATATGATGTAAGCTTTAAAGCTTCATGGCTCGTTAGTACGGCAACATAATATATAAGCTAAATAATGCAAGTTATCATGCATTCATGTACACTTGTATATATATATATATATATCCAACGTTTATATATATATATATATATTCAAATTTCTTTATTTTGAAATCACTCAAACCCTCATATTTCTACAATCTCCCCCTTTTGATGATTTTCAAAATAACTAGTGTACATGATTTAAGTGTTATCTCTCCCCCTTGAATTATGCACAGATTTGAAATTTGAATTTCGAATTTCAAATCCGGCTCCCCCTTGATTCATGCAATTAGGATCAATCAGTGATCTCTCTCCCCTTTATCAGTGATCTCTCTCCCCCTTAAATCATGCTTCTCTCTCCCCCTTTATTTTGGAAAGTTAATCAAAAGATTCCTGTCAAAAAGGAAAGTAAATCAAATAATATCGCATTAAATCACATCAACAGGAAGCATGCCTAATTTAGAACGGAGAGATTCAAATGTGGCTTGATTTAAGGCCTTTGTAAATATATCCGCTACTTGTGATTCTGTGCGTACGTGATCTATGACAATATTACCATTGTTAACGTGATCACGAAGAAAATGATAGCGAACTTCTATATGCTTAGCCTTAGAGTGTAATACGGGGTTCTTAGACAAATTTATTGCACTCATACTATCACAATATATAGGAATTTTATCTACGGTAATTCCAAAGTCCGAAAGTTGTTGTTTTATCCACAACAACTGTGTGCAGCAAAGGCTAAGAGCCATATACTCAGCCTCAGTAGTGGACAAAGCAACACTTGCTTGCTTTTTGGAAAACCACGAAATAAGGGAATTTCCTATAAATTGGCAAGTTCCGCTCGTGCTTTTTCTATCTATTTTGCAGCCACCATAATCTGCATCAGTGTAAGCATGTAAGTCGAATGTAGAATCCTTATCGTACCAAATACCTAAGGTGGGCGTGTGCTTAATATAGCGGAATATTCTTTTCACCGCATTTAAGTGTGACACCTTAGGTTGACTTTGAAAACGAGCACACATGCATACGCTAAACATGATGTCAGGCCTACTAGCAGTTAAATATAGTAAAGAACCTATCATAGATCGATATAATTCATTATCAACCTCTTTACCATGTTCATCTTTGTCTAATTTAGTAGTAACACTCATAGGAGTGGGGGATGGTTTCAAATTTTCAAAATTGAACTTCTTGATCATGTCATTTACGTACTTAGCTTGGCTTATATGAATTCCTTTACTCGTTTGCTTAATCTGCAAGCCAAGAAAATAATTAAGTTCACCAACCATAGACATTTCAAATTCAGCTTTCATACAATTTTCAAAATCCTTAACGAGTCTATGTGAGGTAGAACCAAAAATAATGTCATCTACGTAAATTTGAATAATAAGTAAATCTGATTTTTCTTGTTTCAAAAATAGTGTACTATCTATAGTACCACGTTTAAAATTATTTTCTAAAAGAAAAGTAGCAAAACGATCATACCATGCTCTAGGCGCTTGCTTTAGTCCATATAGTGCCTTCTTTAGTTTGTACACGTGATCAGGATGTTTCAAATCTTCAAAACCGGGGTGGTTGCTTCACGTATACTTCTTCTTGTATAAACCCATTTAGAAAAGCACTTTTGACGTCCATTTGATATAATTTAAAATCTTTCATGCAAGCAATAGCAAGTAAGAGTCGTATGGCTTCTAAACGTGCTACGGGTGCAAATGTTTCATCGTAGTCTATTCCTTCTTCTTGATTATATCCTTGAGCTACGAGTCTTGCTTTATTTCTAACGACCTTTCCTTCTTCATTCATTTTGTTCCTAAATACCCACTTTGTGCCTATGATTGTCTTATCTTGTGGTCGTGGCACTAAATCCCATACATCATTTCTAACGAATTGATTAAGTTCGTCATGCATAGCATCAATCCAAGATGAATCACTCAAAGCATCATGCACATTTTTAGGCTCAATTTCAGAAATCATAGCATGAAATTCATTTATTTCATCCGAAGTGATTCTTCTACGTGGTCGCACACCGTGAGTGATGTCGCCTATGATGAGATCATGTGGGTGATCTCTATGCCATTTTGGTTGATTATTTTCTAAGTTATCATGCATTTCTATATGATCATGCATTTCTAATGTTTCATTCATCTCATGCATATCAAAAGACTCATTTTCTTCATCCAAAACGGGTTTCAAATCAAAGTCATCATCATATTCCTTTTCTTTATCAACCTCTCCAAATTCATTGAATTTAACATGAATAGATTCTATGATTTGTCTAGTGAGAGGATCATAACATCTATATGCTTTTGAATTTATGGAATACCCAATAAAAATGCACTCAATCGATTTGGATTCAAATTTATCTAAGTTATCTTTTGTATTTAAGACAAAACATTTGCATCCAAACACACGAAAATAATCTATCTTGGGCATGCGATCATTCAAAATTTCGTAAGGCATCTTGTTTATTTTCTTTCTTATAGATAGGCGATTTACAATATAGCATGCACAATTTACGGCTTCCGCCCACAGAAATCTAGGTAATTTATTTTCGCAAAGCATAGTTCTAGCGATTTCTTGTAGTGTGCGATTCTTTCTTTCTACTACTCCATTTAATTGTGGAGTTCTAGGTGGCGAAAACTCATGTTTAATTCCTTTTTCTTCACAGAATGAAATCATCTCTTTATTTTTAAACTCACCGCCTCTATCGCTTCTTATTCTTTTCACATTTACGCCGTATTGATTTTCAAGTTGTTTAATTAATTTAGCAATTTCTACGGCGCTATCATCCTTATGTGCAAGAAATAAAGTCCAAGTATAACGAGAAAAGTCATCAACAAGTACACATGCATAGTGACGCCCACCAAGGCTTGTAGTACGACTAGGACCAAACAAATCGATATGCAATAGTTCTAGTATTCTAGTCGTGCTTATCTCATTTTTAGGCTTAAGTGACTCACGTGTTTGTTTGCCTTTTATGCAAGATTCACACAACTGAAAGTTGTCTAAATCAAGCTTAGGCAATCCCCGTACTAGGCTCTTTCGTTGCAATTTTTCTAGTGTAGAAATACCTATGTGTCCTAGACGTCTATGCCACAAATTCACATTGGGTTCATTTGACATAAAGCATTTAACTTTGGCATCGACTACATCATCCATAGATAGTGTGAATATATTTCCTTCACGTTTTCCTTTTAAAACAGTTTCTCCATTTTTATTTATTATATTACAGTAAGGGTGAGTAAAACACACATTGAAACCATTGTCAACAAATTGCGAGATACTAAGAAGATTGTAAGATAAGTTGCTTACCAAAAACACGTTGGAGATTTGAAGTGTATCCGGATTTCCAATCGTACCTTTACCAATGATCTTGCCTTCATTGTTGTCTCCAAAGGTCACGGATCCGCCTTTTGTGACCTTCTTTAATTTGGAGAAGAGGCTCGGGTCACCTGTCATGTGCCTCGAGCAACCACTGTCAAGGAACCACTTTATTGATATGTCTTTTGATGAGTGGTCTCCCTGCAATGTAAAAAGGTGATTTAGGTACCCTTTTAATTTTGGGTCCTTTCGAGTTAGTTAATCACCTTTTAGTAAAGGTACCTTTCGGTACCCATACTTGGGTGATCCTTCTCGGTCTATCAAATGGCAAGAAAGTAGATGAAGGTGCGACATAGTATACATGTGGTGCATGTACTTTGGGTCTTTGCCCAAGGACTCCCCTATACTCATTGTATGAAGGACGTTTGTGATATGTCCTTGTGTGTGCGTGCGTGGTGCGTGGATGATATGTATTCCGTGTATGCATTGATCTCTTCTTCTCATATCTATATGGTACAACATTATATTTCACATGATATGAGGGAGTGGGGCGTGTGGAAGGGGGTGCTTTCTGCGTCATCTTAGACGCCACTTTAGGGGTGTCTACCTTTTTAGACACAACAAACTTGGTTGGTTTGGTTGATACTTCGTTAGTATCAACGTATCCCAATCCAGTTTTGTCACTATCATGCTTTTGTGATAATATGATGCGATGCAACATGTTTGACCCTGTATCGAATTGTTTCATCATTTTCTCTAAGTCTGTATTCCTTGATTTCAAATTTGAAATCTCGGATTTCATTTCATTATTTTGAGAAGTCAATGATGAGATCTCGGTTTTTAATGCAGTGATGACACATGAAGACTCTTTCTTTGAATCGCTTAATTGAGCGACAAGATTCTCGTTAGAAGATTCTAACAGTTTCTTGTCTTCAATTAAACGTTTCTTTTCTTTTGCGAGAGTCTTAGTAAATTTGTGTAATTCAAGATACTGACTAAAAAGATCATCATAAGAAGGTTCAGAGTCAGAGTCAGAATCGGATGATACCTCATTAGACGCCTTTGAAGCGAAGCAAACTTGAGCGGTCTCCTCTTCGGTCTCAGTTTCAGAGTCTGATGAGTCACTCCATGTGGAGGCCTTTAGTGCACGTTTCCTCTGTTTAGGATCTGAGACGGGTCTATTTTTGTTCCGCTCCTTGTCAGGGTACTTATTAGTTTGCTTTTCTTTGTTTGGGCAGTCATATGATAAGTGTCCGAGTTTGCCGCATTCATAACATTTAATGTCCTTATCATTTGACTTGTTTTTATTTCTCTTAGATGTAGTGCCCTTGTTTTTATTTCTAAATGATTTTCTCATGAATCTTCTTAGTCCTTTTGCCAATAAAATTAAGTCATCATTATCCGATTCGGAATCACTATCATCTATGTGATCGAAGGGAGGGGAGACGTATTCATTTGATTTAAAAGCAATTGTCTTACCTTGTTTGGTTGATTCCGATTTCCGAATAATGAGTTTGTTTTCATACACTTTTAGTGAACCAATGAGTTCTTCCATTTTTATTGACTTAGTCTCCTTGCTTTCTTCTATGGCAGTCACTTTAGGATCCCATTCTGAAGGGAGGCTCCGTAGGACTTTCTGTACTTTTTCCTGCGTTGTAAAGGCCTTACCAAGAGACTCAAGAGAGTTATAGATGTTAGTCAAACGAAGATCCATATCAACAATTGACTCATTAGGCAACAACTTGAAAGACTCAAGAGTAGACATAAGCATATTGATTTTAGACTCTTTGACTTGACTCGTGCCTTCGTGTTTCATTTCTAAGATTCTCCACATTTCTTGTGCACTCGAACAATTGGACACATAACTAGACTCACTCTTACTTAAGCCATTTAAGAGTAATTGCATGGCCTTAGCATTCATACTCAGTTTCTTTTTGTCTTCACTAGTATAGTCTTGTCTCGTTTTAATTACTTCTAGTGTGACTCCATCTACAATGGACAATTTAGACGGGACATATGGACCATATTCAATTATTGACCAAAGGTCTATGTCTATAGCCATAAGAAATAATTTCATCCTAAGTTTCCATTGAATAAAAGACTCACCGTCAAAGAGTGGAGGCCTTTGGCTTGACATACCTTCTTGTTCGGTTTTGAGATTTGTGGATGCCATCTCACTGAATCGTTGGATTCCTTGTCGTGAGTATTCCTGCGCTCTGATACCACTTGTAGGATCTGCAAGGCACCACTAGAAGGGGGGGGTTGAATAGGTGGTGCGGAAAATATGGTTTTTAAAATTTCTTTAAACCTAACCAATTCAAGTTCTGAAAACAGATTCTGTTTTCAGTACCACTTTTAAAACGTTTTAAAACCTAGGTTAGAGGTCTCCAAAAATTATGAAATTTTGAGAGAACTTAGCCTCAGATGTTGTGAGGGTCCCCTAAAAATTTCAAATCAAAATTCAACCTTTAACCCCTTCAAAAACCGTTGGCACTCAGATTGTGCAAATCTGCCAGAAACGGTAGATGGTTTTGAAAATTCCTATTTGTGTGAATGTCCAAATGATCTGAAAATTTGACCAATAACTCTTCACCCACTATATTTAAATGGGTTGAAACAGTTTTTGAAAATTCTTTTGGGAAGTAGGTCAAATACACCCAAAGTCTCAACCTTTGCAAGTCTGAAAATCAGACTGCACTAGTCTCAGAACTTTTGATGTTTGGATGACTTATACTTGTCCAAAAGGGTTGAAACTTGTGCCAAATTAACCCTAGAACGTTTATGTATGTTTCTGGAAATTTTTATAATTTTTAGAAAACGTTTACTATTTTTGCGAACGTGAACAATATGAGTAAACAGCGCAGAAACTGAAACGTAAATGCAGAAAGTAAATTGCACCAAGAATTTTATACTGGTTCGGTTATAAACAACCTACTCCAGTCTTCAAGGAACACCTTCCTTGGTTCACACTAATATCACACACGCAGTACACCTTACCGCAGGGTTGATAGAGTTACACCTTAACTCCAACCCTTTACAAACCTTGTATTGTGAGTACAATTTGCACGAACACCACCACCTCGCTAGAATGAAGATTGATCACACCTTGATCAATCTTGTACAAAGATATATGAATGGTGGTTTCTATGAAGCCTATTCAAGGATGAAAGAAATAAAATACAATAGGCTTTTTACAAGAGAAGAAAGAAAGAAAGTGAAGGAGAAGAAAGCTTTTGCACTTTGATCACTTTTGAATATGATTCTTGGTGTTGTTTTTGTTTGTTCTTCTCTTCCCCTTATAGAATGTCTTGGCCGTCCCCTTGCACCCCTTCTCCCCTCTTGAAACTTTCCTTTTAATTGCTTGAGAGGGTGTGAGACATCATGGTGACAACATTTTGCTTACTTGGCATCACTTCATTGGACCATCATTTAGTCATTGCTTACTTGGCACCTCTTGATTGGCTCATTGTTGTCATCATTTGATGACATGGATATTCTGAAAAAAAACACTAAATATATGCCAAATAATCAATTATCAAATCATGCCAAAATAGTCACAATATGTCATAAAGTTTGAGACACAAAAATCTCTCTTTCCAACCTAGTCAAAATCGGCCATATCAACATGTTAATGCTGAAATATAATGTTCAAGGTCAGGGTCTTTTGGAAACATCATCGACACATTCTAAGGAGTGACTTGATATAAAAATCAACCTTATTGGTTGAGTATTCAAAGAGAAACACGTTTTTCAAAATCAGCAACATTCTGTCCAATTCTGTCCAGATTGACCATCTGAAGCTTTTTTTTTGTTTGAAGGGCCAAACGATCTTATTTTTATCTGATTTTTGGGTAGAGTCTTGTTAACACATTGAAGTCAAATTATCGAAAGTTTCATCATTTTTGGAGTTATGTACACTTAGTTTTGAATTTTTCAAAGACAGGTTCTGAATCTGAGGTGGTCTAAGATTCTGTTTTCAAAGGGGATTTTTACAAAGAGTTGTAGTGTAATTTCCGCTAACCACTATTCACCCCTCCTCTAGTGGCGTTTATTGCAGGTGCACGGTCTAACACCTTGCACCATATTTAGGCACCACATAACAAGGTTCTCTTGTTTGATGCTCAAAACTATTTCTTATGGAAATATAGGATGAATGCATACTTCTGTGGACATGATTATGACATATGGAGAGTTGTTATGGAGGCAATACCTCCACCAACTAGATTGAATAAAAATGAGAGAATAGTTATCAAGAATTTGGATGACTACAATGTTGAGGATAAGAAGAATTTTGAGACAAAAGGAAAAACTCTTGAAATCCTTCACCACTCTCTCACACAAGGAGCTAATACAGGTTCTAGACATCTTCTCCCCACATGAGACATAAAAGAAGCTTGAAGAGTTAGCAAGTGACGGTCATTCATTAAACATAGATAAAGATGATCATGATGATAGAAAAGTAATGTTCCTTATAGCTAAAGGATTTAAAGCTTGTACTTCTCCCATTAAGATAGTAATGCCTAAGATAAAAGATGCATCTTTATGATTCAGCTACGGCTAAGACTTACTTTAGATGTATGTATATAAAGATGTCGACAAGATTTCTAAGCATATGAAGGTAACTAAACCTTCCAACATAACAATCACATCATGATTGCAAAAAGGGAGAGAATAATGATGATGCAGTATTTACAGTATTTGGTTGAGTATGTTGCATGTACATATGGCTAATGATATATGATGCCTGATGTGGTTGTTAATGTGGTATATGTGTTTTGGTTTAATAATGAGTTTGGGTCTAAATGAGCAAAAAGAACATATCTATGTTTTGCATATGGTACATGAGGCAAATAAGATTACAACATATTTGAGTATGATGTATGCATAAAGGATGCGTATGTTGAGAACAAGTCTGAAACATATGAGATGAACTTAATGTCTATGGAGAGCATATCAGCATGACAAGTGGGAGATATATTGTTTTGCACAAAAACTAAGTTTGAAAGAATTAAAGTTTAACCTATTGTTTTTTAAAAAAATATATATGTTAAAAGCATATGGTTTTGAATTATCAAAAGGGAGAGATTTTTAAAGTACGATTGTTTTGATAAAGTTTAAAAGATGTTTAAAAAAAGACTAAAAATTCAAATTTTACTTTGGAGATAACAAAGGCTTGAACAAATAAGGAAGTGACGTCGAACTCTACGTATATCTATAAAAACATAGATCAACGTACACGGCATACCCTATGTAGATCAGTCTATGTATACATAGATCTCTCAAATGGACATCAACCGATTGATATATTGAGTGTACAATTTTGGAAGTACACTTTCCAATGTCATACTCTACGTCGTTCGATCGATGCCATGAGGATCTCTCACGTAGATCTCTAAACAGAGATCAATGTATATGTCATACCCTACGTCTATCGATCAAGATTAGCAGGATCAAAATCGAAACGACTCTGTCTAGCGTCAGTCTCTCAACCTGAAGAATATAGATCGATGGACATATATATCATTCTCTAAATTAGAGACATAGATTGTAGCGCCCCGCTCCCGAACCCTAGCATCGGGAACAGTGCACCCGCCGTATCTCACTGAGGAGAATACAAGGCGTCGAATCAATCTCTTACACGTCAGAAATGACGTAGAAATTTTTCTCGCGGAAACGTAAATCATAACTTTAACTTAAACTCCAATAATCGTCATTACATTATTGAATCAAAATTCTGATATAAAAGTAATAGAGAAGTCTGTGAAAAATCTCCAAAATATAAGTAAACACAAACAGCTGCAGAGTCTCCTCGTAACCTAGATGCAGCTATCAACCAGCTCACTCCGCTATTTCCGTCCCGTCCTCAACGAAGATGTACTCGTAGTCCTCATCCGGCTCACCTGGGAAGTAGGGATGAGTGACAGAAAATCACCAAGTAGATGCCCGCCTCAAACCAATACAAAACATGCATACCGAAATGATATAGCCACATAGCACATAAATATAAGATAAAACCACATAACACATGAATATATGATAACATGCATAAGACAAAGTAAATGCAGTAAGTAAAGCACTCCATGTACAATGCGCAAGTACGTGATGCATGCTCAATCAACGTGTCACACGCAATAAAGTCATGTCACACAGAATGCCGATATCTATACCGTGCAATGCATGAACTCGGGTCCTACTGAGTGGCTGTAGGTCGTACACCCCACAGTCACCATACTGAGTGTGCATGGCCGCGCCACTGCACACCATCCTGAGTGTCGTGGCCCCACCACCGTACACCATCCTGAGCGCTCGTGACCCGTACGTCACGACCCGCCATCATGCAATGCACGTGCCATGAATGCAAAAACACAATCGCCTGAGGCCCCTGGCCCATCCTCACCATCCTCCGGCACTCAATATTTGGCTTTGTGAAATTTCTGAATATTGGAAAGTTGTTATTTATCGCCACCCTTATTTTTCCTTAGCTTGTATTAGTTTACTAGAATTTTCTACTAATTTTCCCTTTGCTTTCCTTACTTAATTCTATTTATTAATATTAATTTTTAATTACTTAAATTTACTAAACTTCAAAAATTAAGTGAAAATAATTTAATTTAAACCTTTTATATTTTCTGGAATTTATTTGAATTCTTATTGGTATTTAATTATATTTTCCTGGCCTGATTCGCCACGCCCGATACATTTTTTTTGAGAGGTTAATGGGCCGCCTTCGGTCCGACCCGCTGGCCAGCCGACCCGGTCCGTTGGCCGGCCTGTTCTCTGCTTTAATTTAATTATTTATTTATTTTTTTAATTGGATGTTCCACTAGTGGCAGCGCGCGCTGTGATTTGTTTTTCGATCTCAACCCCTATTTTCTCCTATTTCCAGTCTATAGGAACCTATTCTAAGGCCAAAACACAACTTCTTAAGGGCTCCTAATGTAAAAGTTCCCCCTTTTCCCCATTTTTTTTAAGGACATTTTGTTTTTGATTCAATCATACCACCGATTTCACACACACATACACGCACATAGCAGCCATAAACAATATATCTCATGCTTTCCAACATATAAGAAAATTTACAACTTAAACAAATAAAACAACGAAACAAAATTTACAACTTAAACAAATAAAACAACTAAACACATTAGTATACCATCAAAGCATGCATGAATCATACTCGTTTGAGGGGGAAGAGGCACCTACCTTTTTGACGAATTAACTTCCTACGCGAAATCTTTTCTCCCCAACCCCGCTGACCTCTATGCTTGGTGTTGGACAAATCCTTCCTTTCTTCCTAAAGGTCCCGGATGGTTGCTTTAGAAAAGAACAAAAACTTTAACTTCCACACTTAATCCAGGAAGTTGACAAGTACAACTTTAAACACCTTTTTATTTACCGTTATACTTTTACGTTTACCATTTCGTTTTAATTCCGTTTTACCTCCTACGTATGAGTATAGTCACGTATATATTCGTGCCCATACGCGTACATATACGCGTTTATACTTATGCGTTTCACCCTCAACTTATACAACAAATACATATATATATTCATGCATTTACAGGGACTCAACCTAGAGAGAGGAAGGGAGATTCTTTTTCATCTTAATAATAATGAAAACATTGGTTTTTCTTCCATGTAGATTGGCAAGTAAAAGGAAGATGAAAAAAATATTTATATATATTACATCAATCATTTGCCTACAGTGGTCACTCCAAATTGCACTTGCATGACAAAGTAAAGATTACATTTTTGCAACGTTTACACATGCACCCTTCGACATACTCTATATATTTATAAATATATATGTAACATTACTGAAAACGGAATCAAAAGAAAGTAACTGGCGTAAACTTCCAGCTTGATAAATACTAATATTTCACAATATCTTTCTTCATGGAAAATATTTTTCAAAATCAATCTTGAAATATTAAAATTTCTTTTAACATAAAGTCCTGATTCAATTGAAAAAAAAAACCAACGTTAATTATAAGAAAAAAAAAACCTCCTGCTATCCCTATTACTTTATAAATAAGGAGGTTTTGGTTCTTGTGCAAATTCACTACTCAATTATCAATACACCACAGAAACCTATGCATATAATTAAACGAAACTTATTTTTTTATATATATTAAACAAAACTTATATATATATATATATACATATATTTATTTAAAAATAAGTATACTCTTGCACTTGAAATTAAACACAACTGAGACCCTACATATTTCATGTATTAAAATCTCAATGGCTGAATTTGAATTTAGGTAGTGCCGCAACAAATATTAAATCGACCCTTTTTTTTCGAATAATTTCCGATCTTCACATTCTCACATACACGTAAATGTAATCCATCTATACAAACCCAAATACGAACATGCATGATCTGTATTTAGTACTAAAATAACATAATAACTTTACAAAAACATAACAAATATAGTAAGGATACTTGCCTCGATCTCGATTATACGCGTTATATGAAAACCGGGATGAAGAATGGACCAAAAATTATTGCTTTTGGTCCTTTAAGATGGCGACAATAACCTGGGATTTGGGAGAATAGAGGAACGACTGAAGTAGCGTTCCTGGGAGAATTTAGGGCCGGCTAATTTGATTTTGGTGAATGGGAAGGAATTATGTTATGTGGGTTTATATATATGGATGGTTTATTTTATAAAAACATCCTAAGATATTTAGGTTATCTTATAATTTGAATTTTCAATTTAATTTAAACTTATCTTTTACTCTCCTCCTCTCATGCTAGGATCCTAGGTTCTAAAATTACCTAATTTATTTTCTTTTCCCTTTCTTTTGCCGTGTTGTGAATATATTTAATATATTAATACACTTTGCTATTGTTTTTGCCGTGTGTGTATGTGTAGTGTATACATGTGTATATTTTATATATTATGGTTGCTAACGTGTGTGCATGGTGTTGCATACATTGGACATATATATGTTCATGCACAAGTTTTACGGGGTATAACATTCCTCCCCCCTTACAATAAGTTTCGTCCTCAAAACTTGCGTATGGCGTAATCAATGACTTAGTATGGTTCTACTTAAGCCATTCACCTAGATAATGACTGTATTAAACACTCGTTGCTTATGTTGATATGTTACATTACACTTGGACTAAATCCTCAAATCATTCCTTGTGCACCAACAAGGTAATTTCTAAGTCCATTGTTCTCCGCTTATATTTAAGATCATGACCTATCTTCTTATAATTCTAACATCAAACTTAGGGGTATTGTCATCGTATCGGGGGTTCATACCCTAATCGTTGGTTTATAACTTACTTATATCTGCGATCCTCAACAATTGAAACAGCCTTCTAACATAAGTTCTTAGGTGTACTATAATTGTTTTTAACTTAATTCTCTACAATTACAACTTATAAACTTCTATTTACACTAATCGACGTGTGTCATTCAACTTATATATACGTAATCTACAATTCTGAATTATTATGCCATCATCCAGGATTCATCTCCTAGTTATGTGACCATCCGAAATATCCATCGAGTCTTTTAATACGCTAACCATCATCTCTCCTTTATCATGGAGCCAAATTCTTGAAATCAATTCTTATACCTACGGAATAGTTCTATGATCATGTTCTTACTTTTTCGGAGATATCCTCAATAACCTAGTATACGAAGTATGTGTATGAATATATTTTTCTAAAAAAGGTGACCTCAGTAACTATAGTTTGCAAATATAGCTTTATCTATTTAAAATAATATATCTTCTATATTTTTTTTTGTAAACAACAAAACAAAAGTATCGTATATTTGTTTTCGCAATATGGTGTCTCAATTGACCATTTATAAAACAACGATATACTTTTTTTTTAGCAAAAGTATACGGTTAAAACCACTTCAAGACAATTGAGACACATCAATCGTAAAATAATTTGAACACGTTTTCTTTTTAAAAAAAAAAGAATATATATTTTGAAAGTTATGTTTTGTTTTGCAAAATACAACAATTGATATAAAGTTTCATAAAACCATATGGATAAAGTACCTCTCTTTTTCAAAAAGAAGTATATATATCTTGAAACTATTTCTGATTTGCAAAATTAAATAAGCTCACCGCAAGCAGATAAGAAACTTTAAAAGCATCTGATGCGCAAAATGCTTGCGATATCGATAGTTGCCAAATAAAATTATTTTAGCAAAATAAATATAGTTAAACAAGAGTTTGAGAAATATAAGAGATATGCAAGTATATCGTTCTTGGAAAACATCAATATTTTGAAATATATCAGTTTTGTCAGAGGTAGTCAAAATTTCCATTAAGTGGCTATACGAATTCGGAAAAGAATATAGCCCTGTAAAGTAATAGACTATATAGAAAAGTGAAAGTAGTTGAAACGTTTAGCAGCAAAAAATTTTGAAATACCTTTGAAATATAGAATGTATCTTGGTGTACGTGCTTATACGAAAACATTTAACTGCTTGAAAAATAATAGTCCAATACTTCATAAGTTTTCTAAATCACCCCTTAATGTCAATGAAGATACACCTATGTACCGTTTCTTATAAATCTTTAACTTAAATTGTTCAATTCTAATATGACATATTAATTATTGATCGACTTAGGACGTTCTAATTCACCATGCTTCCGAGCGCCACACTGATCCATCGTACTTCTTTACTTGGTTATTTCAACCGCTAATTCTAGTTTAGTTATATCTCACCTGAAAAGCATCCACTGCTTGTTCATACTGATTCTATTTCAATTCAAGCCTACTCTATACATCACTACTTACATGTTTCTAGGAATCAACACCTACTACTTTGCTATTCCACTATACTTATTTTAGAAGTGCTCGCTTATCACTATCAACCAGTATCCCTACTAAGACTGATGTTTTTTTTCCTGCCTATGTTGATAACCCTAAAACTCAACCTCTTATTCATAACTATAGTCCCCTTTGTACATTATCCTTTGCTCAACTCTACTGATCATAGTACTTATAAATCGTTTCTTAGCCTCTATCATTTACTACAATTCATTCCTTAAGAGCTACGATCTCAACTTAGACCTGGTTAGGTTCCGACACTAATGTCGAAATAGGGACGTGAACTCGCTTCATTTATCATAAGGGTACCGGGTCCATAGGGATCGGA
This sequence comes from Eustoma russellianum, assembly GCA_036186865.1. Taxonomy (NCBI): domain Eukaryota; kingdom Viridiplantae; phylum Streptophyta; class Magnoliopsida; order Gentianales; family Gentianaceae; genus Eustoma; species Eustoma russellianum. Next base: position 24,015,974 of record AP025062.1, on the reverse strand, counting down.
CATAAGGAAGTATACACATGGTTATAATCAGCACTTAAGTGAAGTAAATAATTCAGAGTCATACAGAGTGCCCTAGGTATACGTGGGCAGATCCCTTATCCGATCATCACTTAGGTCTAATATCATGACTTATTTCTAGAATCGATGCTTATTTCTAAGATCATGACTTAAGGACAAAATCGTAACTTAATTTCTAAGATCATAGCCTAAATTTATGTTTCCGTCGTGTATCTAGAGCCTTGCTCTGATAGATCGCATTGTCGAACACGTAGTACTTCTTAAACTCATTTTGAAATTAGATCCAAGTGATCGGCGGTGTCAGTTGTGCTGCGCCATCACTCCTCCGCATCTCCTTGCCGAAGAATCTCAGGTCCGAGTGCGATGATGGTGGAGGCGATGCATGCTAGTTCAGCAGCTGGTGCAATTGTGCTAAGGCGTTGGTTATGGTGACTATCGCATCTTCAAGTGCTTGGGGATGATCCCCTGATTCTGGTGGTTCTCACCACCATTTCCAGCTGGCTCACGTCGGGAGACATTTCTGTAATTCCAATTCATAAAAAGAAATCCGATTAGTCAATAGCGAGTTAAAAGGGTTGGACACAGGGTAAAACGGTAATTAGACAGAGAAAGCTCACCATCGGCACACACCTCCCATAACCCGATCATAGCCTAAGTCTAAAATCATCTCCTAAGTCTACATTGTTTATTAGGGTAAAATCGTCATTTTACGAAAAGATCGTAGCTTATGTCTAAGTGAGCTAGTTAATCCTGCGTTTCCGAGGCGGATCTAAAGCCTCGGCTCTGATACCACCTGTAGCGCCCCGCTCCCGAACCCTAGCATCGGGAACTGTGCACCCGCCGTATCTCACTGAGGAGAATACAAGGCGTCGAATCAATCTCTTACACGTCAGAAATGACGTAGAAATTTTTCTCGTGGAAACGTAAATCATAACTTTAACTTAAACTCCAATAATCGTCATTACATTACTGAATCAAAATTCTGATATAAAAGTAATAGGGAAGTCTGTGAAAAATCTCCAAAATATAAGTAAACACAAACAGCTGCAGAGTCTCCTCGTAACCTAGATGCAGCTATCAACCAGCTCACTCCGCTATTTCCGTCCCGTCCTCAACGAAGATGTACTCGTAGTCCTCATCCGGCTCACCTGGGAAGTAGGGGTGAGTGACAGAAAATCGCCCAGTAGATGCGCGCCTCAAACCAATACAAAACATGCATACCGAAATGATATAGCCACATAGCACATAAATATAAGATAAAACCACATAACACATGCATATATGATAACATGCATAAGATAAAGTAAATGCAGTAAGTAAAGCACTCCATGTACAATGCGCAAGTACGTGATGCATGCTCAATCAACGTGTCACACGCAATAAAGTCATGTCACACAGAATGCCGATATCTATACCGTGCAATGCATGAACCCGGGTCCTACTGAGTGGCTGCAGGTCGTACACCCCACAGTCACCATACTGAGTGTGCATGGCCGCGCCACTGCACACCATCCTGAGTGTCGTGGCCCCGCTACCGTACACCATCCTGAGCGCTCGTGACCCGTACGTCACGACCCGCCATCATGCAATGCACGTGCCATGAATGCAAAAACACAATCGACTGAGGCCCCTGGCCCATCCTCACCATCCTCCGGCACTCAATATTTGGCTTTGTGAAATTTCTGAATATTAGAAAGTTGTTATTTATCGCCACCCTTATTTTCCTTAGCTTGTATTAGTTTACTAGAATTTTCTACTAATTTCCCCTATGCTTTCCTTACTTAATTCTATTTATTACTATTAATTTTTAATTACTTAAATTTACTAAACTTCAGAAATTAAGTGAAAATAATTTAATTTTAACCTTTTATATTTTTTGGAATTTATTTGAATTCTTATTGGTATTTAATTATATTTTCCTGGCCTGATTCGCCACGCCCGATACATTGTTTTTGAGAGGTTAATGGGCCGCCTTCGGTCCGACCCGCTGGCCAGCCGACCCGGTCCGTTGGCCGGCCTGTTCTCTGCTTTAATTTAATTATTTATTTATTTTTTAATTGGATGTTCCACCAGTGGCAGCGCGCACTCTGATTTGTTTTTCGATCTCAACCCCCATTTTCTCCTATTTCCAGTCTATAGGAACCTATTCTAAGGCCAAAACACAACTTCTTACGGGCTCCTAATGTAAAAGTTCCCCCTTTTCCCCATTTTTTTTAAGGACATTTTGTTTTTGATTCAATCATACCACCGATTTCACACACACATACACGCACATAGCAGCCATAAACAATATATCTCATGCTTTCCAACATATAAGAAAATTTACAACTTAAACAAATAAAACAACGAAACAAAATTTACAACTTAAACAAATAAAACAACTAAACACATTAGTATACCATCAAAGCATGCATGAATCATACTCGTTTGAGGGGGAAGAGGCACCTACCTTTTTGACGAATTAACTTCCTACGCGAAATCTTTTCTCCCCAACCCCGCTGACCTCTATGCTTGGTGTTGGACAAATCCTTCCTTTCTTCCTAAAGGTCCCGGATGGTTGCTTTAGAAAAGAACAAAAACTTTAACTTCCACACTTAATCCAGGAAGTTGACAAGTACAACTTTAAACACCTTTTTATTTACCGTTATACTTTTACGTTTACCATTTCGTTTTAATTCCGTTTTACCTCCTACGTATGAGTATAGTCACGTATATATTCGTGCCCATACGCGTACATATACGCGTTTATACTTATGCGTTTCACCCTCAACTTATACAACAAATACATATATATATTCATGCATTTACAGGGACTCAACCTAGAGAGAGGAAGGGAGATTCTTTTTCATCTTAATAATAATGAAAACATTGGTTTTTCTTCCATGTAGATTGGCAAGTAAAAGGAAGATGAAAAAAATATTTATATATATTACATCAATCATTTGCCTACAGTGGTCACTCCAAATTGCACTTGCATGACAAAGTAAAGATTACATTTTTGCAACGTTTACACATGCACCCTTCGACATACTCTATATATTTATAAATATATATGTAACATTACTGAAAACGGAATCAAAAGAAAGTAACTGGCGTAAACTTCCAGCTTGATAAATACTAATATTTCACAATATCTTTCTTAATGGAAAATATCTTTCAAAATCAATCTTGAAATATTAAAATTTCTTTTAACATAAAGTCCTGATTCAATTGAAAAAAAAACCAACGTTAATTATAAGAAAAAAAAACCTCCTGCTATCCCTGTTACTTTATAAATAAGGAGGTTTTGGTTCTTGTGCAAATTCACTACTCAATTATCAATACACCACAGAAACCTATGCATATAATTAAACGAAACTTTTATATATATATATATACATATATTTATTTAAAAATAAGTATACTCTTGCACTTGAAATTAAACACAACTGAGACCCTACATATTTCATGTATTAAAATCTCAATGGCTGAATTTGAATTTAGGTAGTGCCGCAACAAATATTAAATCGACCCTTTTTTTTCGAATAATTTCCAATCTTCACATTCTCACATACACGTAAATGTAATCCATCTATACAAACCCAAATACGAACATGCATGATCCGTATTTAGTACTAAAATAACATAATAACTTTATAAAAACATAACAAATATAGTAAGGATACTTGCCTCGATCTCGATTATACGCGTTATATGAAAACCGGGATGAAGAATGGACCAAAAATTATTGCTTTTGGTCCTTTAAGATGGCGACAATAACCTGAGATTTGGGAGAATAGAGGAACGACTGAAGTAGCGTTCCTGGGAGAATTTAGGGCCGGCTAATTTGATTTTGGTGAATGGGAAGGAATTATGTTATGTGGGTTTATATATATGGATGGTTTATTTTATAAAAACATCCTAAGATATTTAGGTTATCTTATAATTTGAATTTCTTCAATTTAATTTAAACTTATCTTTTACTCTCCTCCTCTCATGTTAGGATCCTAGGTTCTAAAATTACCTAATTTATTTTCTTTTCCCTTTCTGTTGCCGTGTTGTGAATATATTTAATATATTAATACACTTTGCTATTGTTTTTGCCGTGTGTGTATGTGTAGTGTATACATGTGTATATTTTATATATTATGGTTGCTAACGTGTGTGCATGGTGTTGCATACATTGGACATATATATGTTCATGCACAAGTTTTATGGGGTATAACATAGATCGATTGAGATCATCCTGAATTAAAATTTTTATAGCCGTTGCAAACAGATTAAAGAGAGATTTAAAGTGTTTTCTCTCTTCAATCTTCTCCAAATGAATTGTGTCGCTTCCCTCAAGGTCAAAAGGGCTACTTTGACTATTATACACCTATATAAGATTCTCTAGGATGGCTATGAATCATCAAATTCAACTATAAGATGGTTGAACACAAGTTGGACTTTTTCAAGGAAATTAATGCGTGTAAGACTTCCATAGAGGCTACAAAAACAAGATTCATTCTTCTATATATTGAAGAAGCTCATATGAGACATTTACACACTTTCATCCTTTTGAAGCTTCATCTCCTATTGTTGTCAAAAGCTCCAAATGTGCATAAGTGCTTAAAGCTCCTTAAGCTCTTGTTGCTTATTCTCATGTTGTAATGTAAGAGTATAAGTCTAAAACAAGAGAAACTAAACATATTTGATCTCAAGCTTGTGATTTAGATTCGAACCAATCTAAATTATGTGTCTCAAAATCATTATATCTCATCTTCTTCTTTTGAATTTTTGATACATTGAGAGTTCATCTGAGCTAACCGAGAAAATTACAAAAATTGCCTAAAACTCTGTTCACATCCTCTAGAGTGATTGTTACGTAGCTAATGCGCGCACACACACAATTGAAAGTTATAACATAAAATGCCGGCTTTTGAGGAGTAGGGATTTTTAAGATCCTATTTGGTTTAGTAATTAGAGTGATATTATATGCATACGATTTTTGAGTTTTAATTTAATTCATGTTTAACAATATTTATTTTAAATTATTTCAAACAATAAATTTGATATAATTGAATTATCAGTATGGATAGTATAAATTTTTAACATGCTACTTCTTTTAATCCTCATAATCATTTTTTAGCAAGAAGCAATTGGCTTTTGAAAGTATTATGGTTAGTTTTGTAAAAGAATTTTTTTCATAGGGTGAAAAATATGAGAAATAAAAATATGTGAAATGGAAAAACTTTAAAAGTTCCTTTTGAATATGTATTTTTTTTATATGTATGTTCCAGGGAATAATTTGTGTATTTTTAGTGTGCATATTTTAACTCAGGTTAATCATAATTATCTCTGTATTGTTTCGGTATGTATGTTATTCTTACCTTGAACACGTACGTTTTTCTTTTACTGTTATGATTTGTGTCTTTTAGTCTAGGATTCGTACAAGTTTGTCTTTTTACCAATGTCTGTAATTTCTATATGGAGGTATTTATGTTCTAGTCAATAATCTATATATGTTTTTAGTGTGCTTATTTAGCCTCAAATTCGTAATTTATTAAAGATTTGTATATATTGCCCATCATTCCTACATGTCCTTTTTTGAAATATGTATGTTTCAATAATCAATTTGTTCCAGTAAATCTTCTTAATGTTTTTTCGATTTGTAACTTTTGACGTTAAAGTTTTAGGTTTTTGTTACATATTTGTATATTTTAGTGTTGGATCTTCACAGGCCCTTTTCCAAAAGTTTGAGTAATTTTCTTTTCATGAAAAGAAAATAAAATATAGCATTTTCAAATTTGACATATAGTCTACTCATTTTTTCTCCCTTTCTAATCATCAAAAAACAACAAACCAAAGCAAACAACTTAACATGAAGAAAAACTGAACAATCAAGCTTATCACATAAAGCATTTTAAAATTTGAGTTATAGTATATTCATTTTCTCTCCTTTTTTGTAATCATCAAAAAAACAAAAAAATCAAAGCAAACAACTTAACTTAGAAAGAAAAACACTTTCATATCATTCAAATATAACAAAAGAGAAGTGTTGGTGCATCCTAAACTATGACATAAAGCTAAATTTGGGCTATAGGAATCGTGGAGAGAGATGCTAATCCTAATCTTTGTCCGAAGAGAATGAGAGGCACGGAATGTACGCCTTCATCTTGGTTTTGAACCTAACCAATTTGTTCTTGAGGGTGCCCACTTCATGTTAAAGTTCTGTAACTTGCTGTTGGAATTCCGAACCACTTGCACTTGGTCCATCACTTTTTCTTTCTGTTGGACCGTGCACCTGCAGTAAACACCACTTGAGGGGGTGAATAGTGGTTAGCAGAAATTACACTACTACCCTTGGTTTAAATCCTCTTTGAAAGCAAGATCTGAGACCTCCTCAGATTCAGTACCCATTTTTGTAAAATTCAAAACTCAGTGTATACAACTCCAAATATTATGAAAATTTCCAAAACGTAACTTCAATGTCTTGCCAAGACTCTGTCCAAAATCGAGATAAAAATAAGATTGTTTGGCCCTTCAAACAAATAAAAAGATTCAGATGGTCAATCTGGACAGAATTGGACAGAATAGTGCTGAACTTTGAAAACTTGTTTATCTTTGAATACTCAGCCAAAAAGGTTGATCTTTATATCAAAAAAACTCCTTAGGATGTCTAGTTTATGTTTTAAAAAGGCATTGACCTTAAACAATTCTTGATGAAAGCAGAATTCAAGTTTTCTAAAAACTTGTCAGGTTGCAGCCTGATTGGAGCAGTTATCTTGCAATGACTGAAAGACTAACTTTCATTTGCTCAAATCAAGTGATTATTGCTGGCTACACAAATAATTAAACAGGAATGAAGAGAAGAAGATATCAAGACAATGAACTTCAACTTTTGCTTTCGAGTGTGTGTTCTTCTTCTTCACCTTTGCCTCCTATTTATGATGTGAAATAGGCCTTGAAGATAAGACCTCCAATGTGTCACCACCTTCATCATCAATGCTTAAGTGTTTTCACATCATTGGTTAGCCACGTAATTATCTTGTACACTTGGCAAAATGAAACAACACATTGGTCCACCTTAAAATTCCATTTGTCCGAAATTTTTGTCCTCAAAGTGACTTGGAAAATGTGAAGGTAATACCTAAGGATAAGATGACATATTCCCTCAACTTCTTGCACAAGAATAGACATGTGATGGTCGAACATTTCAAACAAAAATCAGCTCCAACCAAGTCAATAAAGCCGTTTTTTAACTTTGAAATTTCCAATTGCCAACTAGCTTGTTTTTGGTTGGTCCACTTGTCACCAAGTCATAAAATGAGTACACCATCATGCTATACACGTTTTTGAGGCTTTATATACGTATATCAACTCAGATTTTTGAAGAAGAAATCAACAAATGATAGTTGCATGATTATGTCAAAATATAATATCGAAATTTCACAATTTCTCCGTATATATTGTGATGAATTCCATACCATTAACACCTTCAAAATCTCTGCAAATTGATGATTGAGACTCTCCAATAACATATATAAGAAGTTCTTCACAAAAAAATAGAATGTGACATCACAACACGTCACAAATCTCACTACCGTCGATAATATCATCAAATGAAAGAAATAATGGAAAACCACCAAATAACCTTCAAGATAATCATAAATGAGCTTCAGAGTGAAGATAATATTATACTCAAGGGATTCATTGAGTAAAAATACCAAAACTGTCCTCAGAGGTAAAATGACCAAAATACCCCTGGTGAGAGAAAACTCCGGAAATGACTCCGATGGTCAGAAATATATATAATAACTCCTTTGTGATGATAAATAAGAGATGAATGTGTCATTAAAATATTGTCACCATGTCAAGTACCTGCACAAACTCAAAATGCCAATTCAAAAGAAGCGCGGTTCTTGTCGGCCTGTTCGCCCCAATAAGCGCGGTTCTTGTCGGCCTGTTCGCCCCTATCTGCGAGTAATCTGTTGTACTCGTCCTGAAATGAGAATAAGAATTGTTATGGTTTAGCAATAAAACAAACTAAGGAAAAAACAAATGATATCGTAGTCTACTTACACTGATGTCGCGGGCCTTCGTCGTGATCCAGTCCTCCGTCCCGTCGGAGGCTTTCTTCCGATGCGTCTTGTAGAAGAGATCGTAGGAGGCTGGCCACTCCCTAAGGCATGTTAGTCACTAGGCATTTATAATCATCAAAAACACATAATATCAACATGATAAACATATACAAATCATGTACAAATGAAAAAAAATTCATTTTATCACTTTTAGAAAAATATTTATAAAAACCCTAGACATCGATCAATCGAAGTGCCTCTGCTTTAGAGATCGATGTCTCATAGTGAGTTTCAGAGTTTGTTACTGACCTACATCGATCAATCAAAGTGAGGGTTCGATGTACATCGATCGATCAATGTGTCTCATGGTTAGAGATCGATGTCTCACAGTAAGGTCTTGATTTTTCTCTGCCTTACCTGGATCGATCGATGTGAGGGATCGAAGTACATCGTTTGATCGAGTGCAATAACTTGAGAAATCGATGTCATTTTTCTTCACCTTTTTAACTTTTAATCATTATAACACCATGTGTTACATTTTTAAGTATACTCCACTTAAAATCATGACCTTGAAAATTATCCAAACATATTTCTCAACATCTTCTTTGGCTTTGTCCATTAGAGCAGCATCTTCCACTTCTCCCGCTTCTTCTTGTTGGCCCATCTCTTTCTGGGTTTCCATTCAAGACTTATTAATTTGTTAGATGTTGTCTTTGTCATAAAAGTCTTTGTGAGAATCTTTTCAACATCCAAGTCAGTGAGGTTTTCATCTGACTTAGACCTTGAAATAGATAAGGCTTTGAACCACTCTATATTGTGTGTCTTCATCCACTATCTCTCATCTCTTTTTTATCATCTTGGAGAAGATATGAGTGTGCCTGAACAAAATCAAAAGAAAATAGAAAAATAGCTCAACATTCTATTCACCCCTCCCCCTCTAGAGTGATTTACACGGACCTTACAATTGGTATCAGGTCCTAACCTTAATTGCTTGACTATTCTTTGCAAGTAGCAAGGTTAAAGATCATCGCAATGACAACCTTTTCCTCTTACCACTCAACTTCCACACCAACCACTTTATTCTCAGCTTCAAATACCAAATCTCTATATTTGATGCTCAAAACTAATATGGAAATTTAGAATGATGAATCATTTGAAAGGTTACAGATTTGACATGTTGAGAGCTGTTGTCAAAGGAGTCAAAGTTCCTATGATTACAAACTCAAAAGGTGAATCAATGTTCAAAGTTGAAGATGACTACACCGATGAAAAAAAAAGATAAATTTTGCCACAAATGGAAAGGCATTTGATATTCTTTCAAATGTTCTGGCCACTACCGAGCTTGTAAAACTTCAAGGTCTTGAAACAACCCATGAAGCATGGAAAAGATTGGAAATGATACATGAAGCAACTGAGAAAGTGAGAATGGCAAAGAGACTTATGCTCATGAAGGAATACGAAATGTTTGGTATAAAGAGTGGTGAAAGGATTGATGAGATTGCTCTTCAATTCGAAAGTTTCGAAGAGTAGCAAAATCAAACAAATGTCAAGCAAGGAGGTTTTTCAAAAACTTACCCAATCACAAAGAATCAGGTGAAAATTGCTATAAGTGTGATCGACCTAGTCACTTTATTGCTGATTGCATGTTAAGGAGCCGAAAAACCAAGATAAAAAGGTCTTCTCTCAAAAGAGAAACCATTAAATGTGAAAGTAGCATCATGTGATGATCTACTTTCCGAATCTAAAGGTGAAGAAAATGAAGGCAATTATGTTGGACTCATTGCACTAATCAATAATCAAGAGAAACAATACACTTGTCTCATAGCAGTTGAGAATGACCTTGAGGTAAATCCTACATCTTCTAATGTTAATTCACAAGATGAAATGGGAGTTTTACACGATGATTTTGAAAAACAAAACGTGAAGTATAAACACTTGAAGAGAAAGTGGAAAATGCATATTAGAAAACAAGACCTTGCATGAAAAAAATATTTTTCTTTTCATGTAACAAATTTGACATATTATCTATTCATTTTCTCCCCCTTTTGTAATTTTTACGACCCGCATCCCCGAGCTAGGAGATAAATAAAAACAATGGAAGGTACGATATAATTTAAGTGCGCTTGTTGTATCGTACCTAGTGCAATATGAAAAGGTTAGATAAAACAAAATTAAGAACTACTAAGAAGTAACTTGACGGGTGTAAAGAGTAGCCAAGGGAGCATATAAACAATTGGAACAAACTTTATCCAAGAATTAAATAAAGGAAGAAGGAAACTACACATAAGGAAAATAAAGCAAGGTTAGAGATGTAATTTTATTACCCATTTGACCCCCACCCCTAAGCATCGGCCGCCCTCCCTAATTTTTCCCAAAAATTTTTATTCTTCATTATTTTAGTTTATTTCATTCATCATCACCATTTTTACACCATGTAAGAATTACTACCATTCAAATTACATGCAAAAAAAATTTCCCCTCCACTTACACTCCCCTCTCCATCTGACCTTCCCCTTCCCCTTTTTCCCAAGGATTCTTCACCATTTTAAATTCTTCCAATCATTACACCTCTTACACCATGTAAGAGAATTCTCCATTAGAATTTCAAGCAATTCTCTTTCCCTTCAACAATTTCATAGACCAAGAATTCCCATCATTGTTTTTCCCGCTTCTGTCTCTCACTTTTGTGGCCAAACCAAATATCAAGACCACCAACATTCCCTTTGTTGAGAAATATGTTTGGATAATTTTCAAAGTCATGATTTTAAGTGGTGAATGCCTAAAAATTTCACACATGGTGTTATATGTGATAAAAAGTTGAAAAAGTTGAGAAAAATGACATTGATCTCTCAGGTTGTTGCACTTCGATCGATCGATTTACTTCGATCCCTCACATCGATCGATCCATGTAAGGAAGAGAAAGTTCAAGACCTTACTATGAGACATCGATCTCTAAACCTGAGACACATCGATCGATCGATGTATACATCGAGCCCTCACTTCGATCGATCGATGTAGGTTAGAGACAAACTCTGAAACTTACTGTGAGACATCGATCTCTGAAGCTGAGGCACTTTGATCGATCGATATCTAGGATTTTTAGAAATATTTTCTAAAATGTGATAAAGTGGTTGTTTTCATTTGTACATGATTTATATATGTTCATTATGTTGATATTATGTGGTTTTGATAATTATAAATGCATTGTGACTAATGTTCCTTGGAAGTTTCTATAACTTACCAAAAAGGGCAAAATTGGTATTCTGAGTTTTATAGGAACATGATATGGTGGAAATACTTCAAGGACTTATTCTCATGCTATTTATCATGACAAAGGTGTTATTATATTCATTTTTGACCATCGAAGTCATTTCTGGATTTTTCTCTCACCAGGGGCATTTTGGTCATTTCATCCCTGAGGGTAATTTTGGTATTTTCACTCAAGGAATCTCTTGATTTTATTCTTATCTTCATTCTGGAGTTGTGTTATGATTATCTTAAAGATTATTTGGTGGTTCTTTATGTTATTCTCTTAACTGATGATATTATCGACGATAGCGGGATATGTGACGAGTTGTGATGTCACATTCTATTTCTTTCTTGAAGAATCTCTTCTATATGTTATTGGAGTATATTTTTCATCATATTTCAGAGAATTTAAAGGTGTTCAAGGTGTGAAAATGATCACAACATACAAGAAGAAATAGTTGGAATTTTGGTGTTACATGTTGATATAATCTTGTCGACAATTATTTGTTGATGTCTTCCTCAAATATCTGACTTTATATACATATATATGTGTTCAAAAACGTGCCTTTAAACTTGGAGATGATGTGTTATTCATTTTATGTCTTGGTAACAAGTGGACCAACCAAAAAGAGGCTAGTTGGTAGTTGGCAAAATTGCTAACTTGGAATTTTTAAGTTTGAAAATAACTGCTACTTAGGTTGTTTTGGAGCTGATTTTGGGGTCAAACTTTTAGCCTTCACATGCCCTATTTTCAAGCCAAGAAGTTGAGGTATTTTTGTGGTATATTCTCCTCTTATTATCTTCATTTTGCAAAGGATAATCAAGACATGCCAAGGTGGAAAAATCGGCCAACATAAGTGTTCCAAGGGGGACCAATCATTTTGCTTGATGTTGCTAAGTGTACAAGGCCAACCAATGATGTGAAGACACTTAAGCATTGATGATGTAGATGATGACACATTGGAGTTCTTATCTACAAGGCTCAACTCACACTACAAATATGAGGAAATGGTGAAGAAGAAGAACACACTTGAAGCTCACTTGAAAGCAATAGTTGATTTGTCTAGCTATCTTTTTATTGTCATTCTTGTTTCATTCTTTGTAGCCAAGGTGTTCTTGTTGCATTTGTTAGAGAGCTGCAAGCTTCTTGAGCTTCATTTGTAAGATTGATTAGTCTATTCTATAAGGCTACATCAATAGGTGATAGAAGTGTTGCAACTAAATGTTGCATAGAAGGTGTTCATCCAAGTCTTGAATAGGGTTGGTGTATAACCCAAGGAACAATCTTGGTTCTTGTTTTAAGTTGATTCATACCATAGTAAAATCCAAGAAAAGGTGTTCCTTGGGACTGGAGTAGGTCACATTGACCGAACCAGGATAAATTCTCGGTGTTCTTATATTGTTTCTACATTTCTGCATTCTGCCTGTTTTTCACTGCAGTTTTCACACAACTTCACACGTTTTGAAAAATAGCTAAACACTCTCAAAATTAGTGATTTTTGGTGAAGTTATACGTCAGACTGTTAGCCTTCATTTGCAACAAGAATCACTTGATTTGAGTAAGGAAAAGTCAGTCTTTCAATCTTTGCAAGATAACTGCTCTAATCTAGCTGCAACCTGACCAGTTTTGAGAAAACTTGAATTATGTTTTAACCAAGAGTTTTTTAAGGTCAGAGCCTTTTAAATCATAAACTAGACATCCTAAGGAGTGTCAAATTTTGAGAAAACTTGAATTCTGTTTTAACCAAGAGTTATTTAATGTCAGAGCAGAGCCTTTTAAATCATAAACTAGACATCCTAAGGAGTGTTTTGACATAAAGTTCAACCTTTTTGGTTAAGTATTCAAGGAGAAACACGTTTTTCAATTTCAGCAACATTCTGTCCAATTCTGTCCAGATTGACCATCTTAATCTTTTTATTTGTTTTAAGGATCAAACGATCTTATTTTTGTCTGATTTATGGACACAGTCTTGTGAACACATTGAAGTCAAGTTCTGAACATTTTCATAATTTTTGGAGTTGTGTACAAGGATTTTTGAATTTTTCAAAACGGGTTCTGAATCTGAGGTAGTCTCAGATTCTGTTTTCAAAGAGGATTTTTATCAAGGGTAGTAGTATAATTTTCGCTAACCACTATTCAACCCCCCTCTAGTGGTGTTTATTGTAATTGCACGGTCCAACAATTGGTATTAGAGAGATGTTCACACCACTCAAAGAAGCAAGATTCAACACCATACGAACATCATAAGGCCAAGAAACAATAACTCATTGTAGCCTGCACATCTCAAAGCAAAGGTACATAACAATGGTCATAGTTTCTCACAAAGGTGAGTTGGAAGGTATGTCCACACAACGTCCTCCTCTTTTCAATGATAATAATTTTGTTCTTTGGAAACTAAGAATGAGCTGTTCTTAATGGCTATACACATCGATTTATGGTCTATAGTTGAAGATGGGACGTACATTCCAATGAAAATTGTACAAGTTAGTGGAGTCACACAGGAAGTTGAAAAATATAAAAGTGAATGGTCTTCTAAAGATAAAAAGAAAATATCCATGAATGCTACGGCAATGCAATTATTGTTAAACGGACTAGCGACGTCTGAAGCAAGATATGTTTTGAATTGCACAAGTGCACACGACATGTGGAAATCTTTAGAATTAAAGCATGAAGGTACTAGCAGTGTAAAAGAGTCAAAAATAAACATGCTTATGACTGAGCTTGAATCTTTCAAAATGTTGCCAAACAAATCCATAACATCTATGGATTTGAGGATTACCAATATATTCAATGCTCTTGAAGCTTTAGGCAAATCATTCACAAACAATGAAAAGGTTCAAAAGGTGCTGCGAAGCCTTCCTGCTGAATGGGATCCAAAGGTAACAACAATTGAGGAGACAAAGTCTATCACAAAGATGGATGAATTGATCGGTTCGCTTAGAGTTTATGAGGTAAAACTAAACCAACGGAAGTCCGAGTCATCTAAGTCATCCGGTAAGTCTATAGCTTTCAAATCAACTGAATCACATGCAAATAATGATGATAGTAATAGTGATAATGAATTAGATGATGACTTAATATTAATAGCTAGAAAACTTAGAAAGTTTTTCAAACGGCCTAATAGGAATAGACAACAATCTTCTTCTTCTTCTTTTTCTCAACCTAAGAAAAATAACTCTAATAACAACCAAATGGTATAATAAAGAGTTAAAATGTTAAGAATGTGCCAAAAAGGACATATCTCTTATGATTATCCGACAAAGAAAACGTCAACAGTAATAATAATAATAATAACAATAAAAAAGACAAGGAGATGCAAAAATGAAAGGCAAACGAGACCAGGTCAAGGAAAGGCAAACGAGCAATGAAGGCGAGCACGTGGAGCAACTCGTCCGACTTAGAATCTGACACTGAGGAAGCTCAAGTCTGCTTTGTATCCAACGAGGTAAGTTCTTCATCTGATGAAGATTCTGATAATGAAATGTCATTTGATGAAATGTATGAAGAATTTTTAAGGATGCATGCTCACTGTAAAAGGCTCTCTAAAAAAGAAGAAACTAATTGAAGAAAACAACAAGTTGAGGGCGTACAACTTGGAGTTTTCCGATCAATTAGAATCTTTTAAACAAGAGTTTACTAATACTCTTGATTCTTTAGCGATTAAAATTGAATCATATAGGAAAAAATGAACAAAAATAAAAAACTGAAAATCGTATGTTGAAGTCTAAGTTAGAAAGTTGTGAAAATGAGATAGTACAACTTAAATCTACTTAACTAAACTTAGAAAAAATGTTAGAACAATTTTAATCTGGTACAAACATGTTAGATACACCATCTCAAAAATATGGAAACGATAAAACTGAATTAGGATATAAAGAAGAAAATGCCAAAGTAGATAAAAGACTAAGTTTGTTCCATCTAGTACGAAACTGCCACACAGTACAACGAAATCAACTTTGCTTGCTACATCTCCTTCTACTCCTTCTTTTGTTTATTCTAAGGCAAAATACAACAAGCACCACAAAAGCACACACATATCAACATGCTACTATGAAACATTTTGCATCTAGACAACCTAGAAATTATGCCTATATGTGTACAAATGCAACTAGACATAATAAAATGCATCCAACTTTTTATGATCCTAAGTATAAGCCAAATTCATATAAGACTTATAGAAATGCATATGAACACACATACATAGCGCTATTCAAGAAACAAAATCATATACCTTATACACACTTTCAAAATCGGCCAAGTCGTAATACTTATCAACCAAGATACAACATGTACAACAATGTATTATCTTTTAAATGGAATGGACAATTACATGAAAAACCTTTATATTATTCAACTTATAATAATGTTAAATATGTGCCTTGAAGGTATGTCCAAGTTTGGATACCTAAGCGATATCTAAACAAGGATGGTGCTCCTAACATTCAAGGACTCAAATAAAGGGTACCTAAAACTTTGTCTCCATTGTAGGAAAATTGCAAGGAATGCAAGAAGGAGGCAAAGTCAAAGAATCTAAAAACTAAATGGTTTTTAGATAGTGGATGTTCAAGGCATATCACGGGCAACCTAAACTATTCACCGAGTTGGAACATATCGAGAATGGAGGAAAGGTGGCATTCGGTGACAACAAAAAAGGATAAGTTGTTGGAAAAGGAACAATTTGGGACCCTAACACATTTCAAATACGAAATCTGTTGTTAGTAAGTAATCTTTCTTATAATTTATTAAGTATTTCTCAACTTAAAGATTGCGGATATAATGTTTCTTCTCTTCGCAATTCTTGTGATATAATAAATGAAAAAGGAGAAATTGTAATAAAAGGAAATAGAGATGGTAACATTTACACACTATCACTAAATAACATGTTAGATGCTAAGGTTAAATTTTTTTGAAATCACATGACTTAGATGTGAACTTATGGCATATACGACTAGGTCATATAGGAATTTCAACTATTGAAAAGTTATCTAAGAAGAATTTAATTAGAGGCATGCTTAAGTTCGACTTAGACAATTTTCAAATGTGTGAAACATGTGTTAAAGGAAAACATATTAAAGAAACATCAAAACCAAAACATGAAGTGAGTACTAGTCATGTACTAGAATTGTTTCACTTAGACTTATTTGGTCCAAGTAGGACAAGAAGTCTAGGTGGACACTACTATGTGTGTGTCATAGCAGATGATTACTCACGATACAAATGGACATTGTTCTTAATAATCAAAGACGATGCTCCATCGGCAATCGAAACTTTTATCAAGTAACTCAAAAATAATTACAAAGAAAATGTTAAAAGAATTAGGAGTGATAGAGGTGGAGAATTTAAAAACAGAGAATGTAACCGAGTTTGTGAATTACATGGAATTAAACATGAATTCTCACCACCAAGAACACCACAACTCAATGGAAATGTAGAACGCAAAAATAGAACAATTCAAGAAGTTTCTAGGACAATGTTATGTGAAAATAAAGTACCAAGATTTTTATGGGCTGAAGCTGTTAGTTGTGCATGTTATATGATAAATAGGCTTTCTATTAGAAAGAAATTAAACAAAACACCTTATGAATTGTTAAATAATAGACAACCTAAGGTAGTTTATCTTAGAGTTTTTGGTTGTAAGTGCTTTGTGTTGAACACTAAGGATAATCTAGACAAGTTTGAACAAAAGTCTATTGAATGCATATTTGTTGGTTATTCAACTAACTCAAGAGAATATAGGTGTTACAATCTTGCATCTAGAAAAATAATTGAGTCTATACATTTGAAATTCAATGAAAATGCATGCTTTGAAGTTAGTGATAAAACTCCACATAAACAAGAAAATAATGTTGAAAATATGTTTGATGATGATGATCTATTACTTGAGCATGTACTTGATCATCTAGAACCAACTCCCCCTGAACAAGACATGCATGAACCCTTAGATGAAATAAATGAAGAAATTTTGCAATTGGAAGATAATACAACTAATGATCCAATTACATATGATAATGTTCATACAAATGAAACATTTGAACAAGATGAGGGTGAACCTTGTCAATCTAGGAATTAAGGGCACCCTAAAGAATTAATCATTAGGGATCCAAGTGTTGGAGTTAGAACACGTAGAAACATAAGTCAACTTGAAGGACATAGCTTAATCTCACACTTAGAACCTAAGAAAGGAAGCCTTAGGTGATATATCATGGATAGACGCCATGCATGAGGAATTGAATCAATTTATAAGGAACAATGTGTGGGACTTAGTACCCAAACTTGAAAACAAGTTTATAATAGGAACCAAATGGGTCTTTAGAAATAAAATGGATGAACAAGAAAATATCACACGAAATAAGGATAGGCTAGTCGCACAAGATTATAATCAACAAGAAGGAATAGATTATGAAGAAACCTTTGCACTTGTTGCACGACAAGAAGAAATTAGATTGTTTCTTACGATTGCAAGTTTAAGCAATATTAAAATCTTCCAAATGGATGTCAAGAGTGTATTCTTGAATGGATACATCCAAGAAGAGGTGTTTGTGAAACACACCCCCTGGAATCGAAGATCCAAAGAATCCTAACTATGTTTACAAGCTTAAGAAACCTCTATATGGTTTGAAACAAGCTCCAAGAGCTTGGTATGATAGATTTGCAAACTTTCTTATTGCAAATAATTATCAAAGGGGAACCATAGACAACCCATTATACCTAAGAAAAAAGATAATGATTTATTAATAGTTCAAATATATGTAGACGATATTATCTTTGGTTTAATCAACCCTACCTTATTAAACGACTTCGAAGAGTGTATGAAGTCAAAATTTGAAATGTCAATGGTAGGAGAGTTGAATTATTTCTTAGGACTTCAAATCAAACAAAGCCCTCAAGGAATTCACATTAGCCAACTTAAGTATGTCAATGATATGATTAAGAAGTTTGGCTTTGAAGAGTTGGAACCATTACCTACACCTATGAGCGTTACACCAAACTAGACAAAGATGAAAATGGTAAACCTTTTGATGACATACTTTATAGGTCTATGATTGGCTCATTATTATATTTAACCGCATCAAGACCTGACATCATGTTTAGTGTGTGTATGTGTGCTAGTTTCAATTTTGTCCTAAAGTATCACATTACAATGTAGTGAAAAAGATATTTAGATATCTTAAAAACACACATCACTTAGGACTTTGGTATGATAGAAACGCTAAGCTGGAATTATACGCACATAGTGATGCTGATTATGGTGGTTGCAAGTTAGATAGAAAATCTACTAGCGGTGCATGTCAATTTATAGGAACCAACTTGATCTCTTGATTTTCTAAAAAGCAAGCTAGTGTAGCACTCTCTGTAGGATCTGCAAGGCACCACTAGAAGGGAGGGTTGAATAGTGGGTGCGGAAAATGTGGTTTTTAAAATCATTTTAAACCAAAAACCCAACTTCTGAAAACAGTTTCTGTTTTCAGGACCTGTTTAGAAACGTTTTGAAAACTAGGTTGCAGGTCTTCAAAAATTCTGAAATTTGGAGAGATCTTAGTCTCAGATGTTCTGAGTATCTACTAAAAATTTCAGATTAAAATTCAACCTCTAACCCCTCTAAAATTGTTGTTTGTCAGATTGCGCAAATCTGCTAGAAACGGTACTCTGATTTGAAAAATTTATTCCAATTAAACCGTAACTCCAAATTCTTTGAAACTTTAATGACTAACCCCTTATTAAATGTATTTAATTGGGTTGAAACAGTTTTCAAAAATTCTTTTGGAAAGTTAGTCAAATACGTTCAAAATTTCAACCTTTGCAAGCCTGAAAATCAGACTGCACTAGTCTCAGAACTTTAGACGTTTGAATGACTTATACTTGTCCAAAAGGGTTGAAACTTGCGCCAAAAGAACCTTAAGACGTGTGGCTATGTTTTCAGAAAGTTTTTTGATTTTTGAAATTCGTTTACTATTTTTAATAACGTGATAACAATGATGCACTGTGCTGGAAACTGAAAGTAAGTGCTGAAAGTAAAGAACACAAGGAATTTTATACTGGTTCGGTTAAAACAACCTACTCCAGTCTTCGAGGACACATTCTTCGGTTAGCACCAATCACAAAACACAAACAACACCTTACCACACAGGGTTGATGGAGTTACACACCAACTCCAACCCTTTACAAACCTTGTATGTGACTACAATGATCACGAACACCACCACCTTGACAATGCAAAATCGATCACACCTTGATCAATCTTTTACAGTAATAAAGAGTATATGGTGGTATGTAAGAAGCCTATTCAAGATGTATGAAAATGAATACAAGAGGCTTTTAGAGAGAAGAAAGAAAGAAGTGTAGAAGGAGAAGAGTATGAAAACGTTTTTAGCACTTTGAACTTGTAAGCCTTGTCTTGTATTTTGTTTGCTCTCTTCTTTCCTTTTTATCCAAGGTGGCCGCCCCCTCTTGCCTTGATCTTCCTCTTGAAAATTATCTTTTAAGTCCTTGAAAGAGTATATTGCATCATTGTGACATTTCCTTGCTTACTTGGCAACTCCTCATTGGATGATCATTAAGCTCTTGCTTACTTGGCACTCATTGATTGGATGGAAGTTGTCATCATTTGATGACTAGATAAATCTGAAAATAATCCTTAAAAACATGTGCCAATTAGCCATAAAAGTTTTTCCATAGTTCACATAATAATTCCACATAATTGGCAAGACAACTATATCCATTTTCCTTGCAAAAAATCGGCCAACACATGCTGAAATTTCAGCATGTGTGATATTCACACTTTATTCAAATTGTTGCCAAGTTTGCATCTGATTAATTCCTTGAAAATAAAAAAGAAATCAATCATCATTTAGTACATAACATTTCTACTAATTTTGGAATAAAAATTGGTCACCAAGAAGGCCACAAATTCGGCCATATGCATTACACACATGCTGAAATTTTCAGCATGTGTGATATTTGAAAATATCACTTGATTATTTCCATAAAATATTTAAAACATTGCCATATTGCTTTTCAATCAATCCATATAATTCAAGGTAGTAAATGTGGCTCATTTAGTAGCAAAATTCGGCCAGCCATACTACACATGCTGAATTTTTCAGCATGTGTCACAAATGTGACAAAGTTTGAAATGTTACCTTGTGTAGCTCCTTTCTTTATGTCACCAATATTGTATCATTCATTCTTGGCCAATCAAGATGCAACAAAGCTCCACATATGCTCCAACAAGGCTGGGCTAGGCGTGTATGATGAATGTACATGTGCTGAATTTTATTTTTGCAAATTTTGTAAAACAGTGCACATATAATTATACACATATGGTATATTCCAATCAGCCCTTAATTGATTTTTCTAGAACACTTTAAAATGTATAGAGTATGTAAAAGTGTCTAGATACATGTTATATGCCATGCCAAAAATGTTCCATGTGTCGTGTTCGTAGAAAACCGAATTTTCGACGTTTGTCGATTACCCGATTTTTCTCCGATTTAATTCCAAATTTTCGCACATGTTATATATATTATGTTACATATAATATACATAAATTAAACTTTAATATTCAGCAGTTAGGGCTGATTAAAGTGGCGCCTAATCATGTGACAAAAACTGAATTTGGAATCTCCACAATTTGGCCTTAATTTTGGGGTGATTTGTGTGTGCCAACATCGAATGATTTTATGGCTGTATATACCATGTAAGCCAAGAAATTTGTGGCCATTTTTGAAGTGTACGGGCTGGCTTTCTATATATGGCAAGTACGTGACACGTTGGCGAAGTTTCGGTATTCACCCGATACGATAATTTTTGGTTAGAACCTTTTAACGTGTAGTAATAAATTTTTCATCACCATGACTTATATCATATGATATAAGACCTGAATATATTCATAAATATGAGTTAAATATAGTTGTGTGACGTTAACGTACGTACGTAAAATATATAACGTGTCGGTAGTACGTTGGAACATATGTGTATGTGCCTTTTAAAAAAATCTAAATATATATAAAAATATATGTATAATGGCGTGTAGGAGGGAGTGGAGAACTTTCCATTCTTCAACTTGTTTCCTTTGTGCCTTTTCCAAATATGGCTTCCTTTAATGAACTACTTAGTTTATTTAACTAAGTACTTCACTTAATGAACTAGTTTAGTTCATTAATGATGGCACTTGAAAATAGTTCAAACACAACAAATGCTTGCCATTTGATGTAAGCTTTAAAGCTTCATGGCTCGTTAGTACGACGACATTATATATGAACTATATAAGGCATGCTTTATGCAAAAACGTGTCATGTCATAAAATATATCATGCATTTCTTTAATACACGTTATTTAAATCATGCATTTTGTAATCACTCAAACCCCTTTTTCTCTACAATCTTCCTCTTTTGATGATTTACAAAATAACCTACGTTAATGATTTAAATTTTATCCCTCCCCTCCAATCATGCACAAATTCAAATTTTGAATTTTAAATTTCAAATTTCGAATTTTCTCCTCCTTGATTTGTACAATCAATCTCTCTCTCCCCCTTAAATCATGCATTCTCTCCCCCTTTATTTTGGAAAGTCAATCAAAAATGCATGTAAATATGGAAAGACAATCAGACCAACTCAGCAGAAATCATGCCTAATTTAGAACGAAGATTTTCATATATGGCTTGATTTAATGCTTTAGTGAAAATGTCAGCTACTTGTGCCTCAGTGCGTACGTGATCTATGACAATATCACCATTATTTACGTGATCACGAAGGAAGTGAAAGCGTACTTCTATATGCTTGGCCTTAGAGTGTAGCACGGGGTTCTTAGATAAGTGGATGGCGCTCATACTATCACAATATATAGGGATCCGATTTACTGTAATCCCAAAGTCAAAAAGTTGTTGTTTTAGCCATAGTAATTGTGTGCAGCAAAGACTAAGTGCCATGTATTTAGCTTCAGTAGTGGATAAAGCTACGCTTGCTTGCTTTTTAGAAAACAATGAAATAAGAGAATTTCCTATAAATTGACAAGTGCCACTTGTGCTTTTCCTATCTATTTTACAGCCACCATAATCTGCATCAGTATAGGCATGTAAGTTAAATTCACAATCTTTATCATACAAAATGCCTAAGGTGGGTGTGTGCTTATTACATCGGAATATTCTTTTTACGGTATTATAGTGAGACACCTTTGGTTGACTTTGAAAACGTGCACACATGCATACACTGAACATGATATCAGGCCTACTAGCAGTAAGATATAGCAAAGAGCCAATCATATATCTATATAAGGCATTATCAAAATCCTTACCATGTTCATCTTTATCTAATTTAGTTTTGACACTCATAGGGGTGGGTGACGGTTTTAAATTCTCAAAATTGAACTTTTTAATCATATCTTTTATATACTTAACTTGGCTTATATGTATACCTTTACTCGTTTGTTTAATTTGCAAGCCAAGAAAGTAATTTAATTCACCAACCATAGACATTTCAAATTCCGATTTCATGCAAATTTCGAAATCTTCAACAAGTTTATGAGAAGTGGAGACGAAAATGATGTCATCAACATAAATTTGAATAATGAGTAAATCCGATTTATCTTGTTTTAAAAATAAAGTAAAAACGATTTTCTAAAAGGAAAGTAGCAAAACGATCATACCATGCTCTAGGTGCTTGCTTTAGAGCGTATAGTGCCTTCTTTATTTTCTACGCGTGATCGGGATGTTTCAAATCTTCAAAACCGGGTGGTTGTTTCACGTACACCTATTCTTGTATAAAGCCGTTTAAGAATGCACTTTTCACGTCCATTTGATAGAGTTTAAAATCTTTCATGCAAGCAATAGCAAGTAAAAGTCGTATGGCTTCTAAACATGCTATGAGTGCAAATGTTTCATCATGATCAATTCCTTCTTCTTGATTATATCCTTGTGCTACAAGTCTCGCTTTGTTTTTAACAACTTTTCCTTCTTCATTCATTTTATTCCTAAACATCCACTTTGTGCCTATTATTGTCTTATCTTGTGGTCCTGGCACTAAATCCCATACGTCATTTCTAACAAATTGATTAAGTTCGTCATGCATAGTATCAATCCAAGAAGAATCACTCAAAGCATCATGCAAATTTTTAGGTTCGATTTCAGAAATCATGGCATGAAATTGATTTATTTCATCCGCATTTATTCTTCTACGTGGTCGTACACCATGAGTGATATCGCCTATAATGAGATCGTGTGGGTGATCTCTATGCCATCTTGGTTGATTATTTTCTATGTTCTCATGCATTTCTAAGTGATCATGCATTTCTAGTGTATCATGCATATCATGCGTGCCATTATCATCATTCAACACGGGTTTCAATTCAAAATCATCATCATATTCTTTATCTTTATCAATCTCACCAAATTCATTAAACTTCACATGAATGGATTCTAGAATTTGTCTAGTGATGGGACCATAACATCTATATGCTTTCGAGTTCACAGAATACCCAAACAAAGATACATTCAATCAATTTAAATTCAAACTTATCTAAATTATCTTTCGTATTTAAAACAAAGCATTTGCAACCAAACACACGAAAGTAATCAATTTTAGGCATGCGATCATTTAATATCTCATAAGGCGTCTTATTTATTTTCTTTCTAATAGACAAACGATTAACTATGTAGCAAATCTAGGCAATTTATTCTCACACAACATGGTTCTAGCAATTTCTTGTAGTGTCCTATTCTTTCTTTCTACTACTCCATTTAATTGTGGAGTTCTAGGTGGCAAAAACTCGTGTTTAATTCCTTTTTCTTCGCAAAATGAAATCATGTCCTTGTTTTTAAATTCTCCGCCTCTATCGCTTCTTATCCTTTTCACATTGAAGCCATATATATTTTCAAGTTGTTTTATTAGTTTTGCAAGCTCAATGGCACTATCATCCTTATGTGCAAGAAACAAAATCGAAGTATAACGAGAAAAATCATCAACAATCACACAAGCATAATGACGTTCACCGAGACTCGTAGTGCGACTAAGACCAAACAAATCAATGTGTAATATTTCTAAAACTCTAGTCGTGCTTATTTCATTTTTACGTTTAAGTGACTCGCGTTTTTGTTTGCCTTTAATGCAAGATTCACACAACTAAAAGTTGTCTAAATCAAGTGTAGGCAATCCTCGTATTAGGTTCTTTCGTTGGAGCTTTTCAAGTGTAGAAATGCCAATTTGTCCTAAATGTCTATGCCACAAATTTACCTTAGGTTCATTTGACATGAAACACTTAACCTTAGTGTCTAACATATCATCCATAGAGAGTGTAAAGATGTTTCCTTCCTGTTTTCCTTTTAAAACTGTTTCTCTATTTTTATTTATTATATTGCAATATGGATGAGTAAAATACACATCAAAACCATTGCCAATAAATTGTGAAATGCTAAGAAGATTATAGGATAAGTTGCTTTCCAAAAAGACGTTGGAGATTTGAAGGGTGCTTGGGTTTCCAATTGTATCTTTTCCGATGATCTTGCCTTCATTGTTGTCTCCAAAGGTCACGGATCCGCCTTTTGCAAACTTTTTCAACTTTGTGAATAAGCTCGGGTCACCCGTCATGTACCTCGAGCAACCACTATCAAGGAACCACTTGATAGATGTATCTTTTGATGTGTGGGTTCCCTGCAATGTACAAAAGTGATTTAGGTACCCTTTTAATTTTGGGTCCTTATGAGTTAGTTATTCACCTCTTAGTAAAAGTACCTTTCGGTACCCATACTTGGGTGATCCTTCTCAGTCTAGCAAATGGTAAGAATGTAGATGAAGGAGCAATGTAGTAGACATGTGGTGAGTGGACTTTACGCCTTTGGCCGAGAACTCCTTTATACGCATTATATGGAGCGCATTTTTGATATGTCCCCGTGTTTGTGTGCATAGTGCGTGATCTGAATGGATGAAATGACTATTGTGTATGCATCACTTGTTTCTTCTTATATCTATATGGCACAAAATTATATTTCGCATGATATGAAGAAGAAGTATGACGAGACGAGGGGAGAGGGGGTCTTTGCGTCATCTTAGACGCCGTATTTGCTTTTAGAGTGTCTACTTTCTTAGACAAGACAAACTTGGTTGCTTTAATGGATACTTATCCTAATCTGGTTTTATCACTGTAGCGGCCCGCACCCCGGCCCAGCCGGATACGGTGCACCCGCCGTACTTCACTGAGGAGAGTACCAAGCGTCGATCCATAACATGTCGTAGTCCATGATAAAATACATGGACTTTCGTGCTTACACGTCAACAAGTAAGCGAAACCATGGCAGAATAAAAACTTTAAATTAAAAAGGTCTATGAAATCATCATCAGTTTTACAACACAAATCATAAAGTACAGAAATTCCCAAAAGTAATTGTTTCAATCACAAGTTCATAAAAGGTCATCGATCACAACCATCTCATCATGCCTCCTAGGCCATCCGTCTCTCGCATGTCTTACGGGTGTGGAACCCTAGGTTCATCTTTAATCCATTCTACTTTATTCCCTGCAGCCTCTGGGAGGAAAAATATAGGGGTGAGTGACAATGTCACCAGCAAGTGTACCATAAACAATCATGCATTAAATGGAAAGTACATACAAGAATCGAACCCCCAAAATTCGGTTTAGAAACATACCTGACCTTCCATTCAACACCCGTAAGGAATCAGCTCATAACTTGTCAAAGATTGAAACTTACCAAAGTTCATAACTTATGAAAATATCATAACTTAGGAGCTACCTAGTCGTAACAACTTAGCCTAAGTATCATGAATAAGATCATAGCTTATGTAACAACAGTAATGGGATCGTAACTTAGGTAACGAAAGATAAGAAGATCATAACCTAAGTAACATTACATCTAGTATTTTGCTAGCATCTCATCGCTTCAGTCAATCATAACTTAGCAATGAAGCAAGTAATAGCACAGCTTAGGGCAAATAGACTCAACATGATGCTCACGACCATTTGCGATGCGTATGAAAATGCGAATGTAGTGCATAATGAAACCATGAAAATCTTTTCCTTTCGTTCTTTCATTCAAAACATCATCGTCAAGAAAACAATAGAGTATTCAGATCTATTCACCCGAATCTGAGGCGGTCACTTCTTCCCTTCGAATCTATTATTCCCGGATTCGGAGCGGTAATGTCATCACTTATCAGGTCTGTTCTCTCCGGGCCTGAACGGTCGATATCAGGTCTATTCTCTCCGGGCCTGAACGGTCCATATCATCAGCTCAGTTAACCCCGGATCTGGGACGGGTCCATATCAGGTCTATTCTCTCTGGTCCTGAACGGTCCATATCATCAGATCAATTAACCCTGGATCCGGATCCGAAACGGGTCCTTACCGGCCAGAAAACACACACGGTACCGGTGGGAAGCGTTCTTTTAAAAACAGAATCTTTTCTTTAAAAACGCTTTTTCATCTTTCTTTCTCATAAAATTAGTTCCATAAATCATGTAAATGACGATGATGCAATGTATGACATGCACTATGCGACTCGTGAACAAATACGTCATAATATGCATGCACGGACTTGTCTCCTAGCCTGGGAAAACTGTCCAGCAATCACATTCTATTCACACAGCCTCGTGCTCATCAATTCGTCCTCATTTTCATAAGCTCACGCCATACACATGCGTAATGAAGTCTTAGACTCATACCATAAAAATTTCGTGACAATCCGAAATGTCTAACGACCTCAAAACATCATACTATCATCAAAGGTACTGCTGAAATCAGTTGCTAACCATCAGAATAGTGGTTTCCAGTTTGCACAACTAATTTTAACTCAGTTGCTAACCATCAGAATAGTGGTTTTACGCTAGTTTCTTTACATGGCATGTATATATATATGCGTAGGTAATTACCATAAAAATTCCAAGGCAATCCAATAAGTTTAAGTGGGTCACCTAATTACTTTCCCCCAGCTAGGTATATGCAGAATCTGGAATGACCAGTTTTACCACGAATTTTATTGTGACCAAACCACAACTCTTTTTACTAAAATTCCAACTCACAGATGTCATACACATGTCAAACTGTCATCATACCAAAAAGCAGCTCATTTTCACATTCCTATGGTGCACTTTCGAGACACACAACTTAATACTCAAAACTGTCCTGTTCCAGTAACTCTGTTTAACCAGTTTTACTAAACAATTTATTAAGGACAATCCACAACTCCTTTTATTGAAATTCTAACTCACACATTTCATAAACACATAGGGATATTAGAATACCAAAAATTAGCCAATTTGAACATTCCTAAGGTCCCTTTTCAGGGCGTACAACATGCCATATAAAACTGTTCAGCTTCAGTACTTCTGTCTGAGCAGTTCCTACTAAAAATTATATTCTGGTCAATCCACAAATCCTTTTACCAAAATTCCAACTTACACATTTAATATACATATGAGGATATCATCATACAAAAAATTAGTCGATTGGAATCTTCCTAAGGTTCATTTTCAGGTCGTTCAACATGTCACATAAAACTGTCCTGCTCCAGTACTCCTGTTTTACCACCTCTTACTAACAATTTTATTAAGGACAAACCACAGCTCCTTTTATTGAAATTCCAAATCACACATTTCATAAACATATAAGACTAACATCATACCAAAAATTAGCCATTTTAAACACTCCTAAGGTTCGTTTTCAGGTCACACAACCAGCTACACAAATCTGTCCAGCTCCAGTAGTTCCAGCACTTCTTCACTTTTATGGTTCAAGCATTTCCAATCAACTTCATTCCTTAAAATGACTTAATATCCATTAAATACACACTTCAACATAATGTTTACAAGCCCCATAATATGCTTTAATCCATAAATAAACTGTTTATGAATCATATCAAAATAGTCACACACATTCATACAACAAATCATTTACTCATACCATCACTTTTCTTATAACAACTAGTTTTTATGTCTTGTACTTAGCATCTTTAACTAAGATTCATAGCCTAATAATGACTAGCCATTCTAGCATGCATTTCACAAATAAAGCAAGATTGGCTAGAGTATACTTGTCTCTTTGAACCTTAGAGCTTTTCCTTAGCATGAGCCTTGGTTGAAATGGAGTGAAGTCTTCCTCCAACTTCACATATAGCCCACGTTTTGGAAGAAGAAATAGAAGGAACATTAGCTATTAGCTTAAGTGAAAACACAACTAAAGTGAGGCTATGATTCTCTTACCAAAATAAAACTTGAATAGAGCTAGCAATGAATCCACCCACCAAGAATATTAGCTTCTCTTAGTATCTTGCAAAATCTTCATCTAGTGACCATCCTTGAGTGTCACGTTTTTGGCAAGACAAGAGGGATACCAATGTGAGTTCCTTTCTTTGAACATAGAATTCACTTAGAACACGTAGCATGTTACCTAGGTGAGTTCTTGAGGCTTGAAGATCTTGGACTCCTCTCAAGCTAGCCGTGTACCCCAAATGAGCAAATACGGAAGTCTCTTGCTCCATTGTGAATTCTTAAGGAAGAGTGGTTTAGAGTTTCTTTGGAGAAAAATTTCTTCCCTTGGCTTAAGGAGCTAGCCATGGGTTATGCTTAGGAAGAGGGAAAGGTTTTACCTTGACTTGGTTTAGGCTAATTAGAGTTAATTAGCCTTAGTTACTTTTTAACTAACCAAGGTTACTTTAATGCAACTATAGTTACTTTAGTTCAACTATAGTTACCTTAAGTCAACTATAATTACTTTAATTCAACTATAGTTACTTTATAGCTAACCTAGGTTACTTATCCAACTAGAGTTACTTTATGGGTTAACTTGAGTTACTTTAACCTTGTAGTTAATATAAAGTAACCATGGTAATATTTGAATTGATCCTTGGTTAACCATGAAGGACAAAACCGGCGGTTTAAGCTTTTGAGGCGACTTTACCATGCTTAATCTCTTTCCAAATGAGTTTAATGAGAAGCCATGTGGGTATTTGCCCTCTTTTTATTAATTATTTCTCATTTTCTTGTTTTAAAAATAAATTAGGAAAATCTTGGGTTCCCCTTGGGCTAGGACCGAAATTTTTCCAAGAATTAGGGGAAGAATTGCCCACTTACAACTCTTTAATTTTCATTTGGGCTTATTTTCAGGAGGCCCTTAAGATTAACCTCTCTTATAATTTGGAAAAACCCTTTATGGCCGTTTTTAAACCTTATGGCCGAAATTTCTTAAACCCTTAGGGTGAATTGGCCATGGTCCATAACTCATGTTTGAATGATTATATTGTTTGCTTATCAACATAAAATAAAAGAAGCACTAAGGAAACTTAGTGAAATGCACTTGAATGATGCCACTTATTAATTTACTTATACGAGTCTTCAAGTACAATATGACTTTTCATCAGGGTACAACAATCACTATCATGTTTTTGCGATAAAATAATGCGATCTAGCATGTTGGATCCAGTATCTAACTGTTTCATCATTTTCTCTAAGTCTGTATTCCTTGATTTCAAATTTGAAATCTTGGATTTCATTTCATTATTATGAGTGGTCAATGATGAGATCTCTGTCTTTAATGTATTAATGATGCATGACGACTCTTCTTTTGAATCGTTTAATTGGGCGACAAGATTCGTGTTAGAAGATTTTAACAACTTCTTGTCTTCAATTTATCGCTTCTTTTCTTTCGCGAGAGTCTTAGTAAATTTATGCAATTCTAAATACTGACTAAAAAGATCATCATAAGAAGGCTCCGAGTCAGAATCAGAATCAGAAGATACCTCGTTTGATGCTTTGGACAGAAAGCATACTTGTGCAGTCTCCTCTTCTGTATCAGTCTCGGAATTAGATGTATCACTCCAAGTGGAGGCTTTGAGAGCTCTTTTCCTTTGCTTAGGTTCTGAGACGAGTCTATTTTTGATCCGATCCTTGTCAGGGTATTTGTTTATTTGCTTGTCCTTATTAGGGCAGTCATTTGATAGATGTCCAAGTTTACCGCATTCGTAACATTTAATATCATTGTCATTTGTCTTGTTCTTATTTCTTTTAGTCAAAGTAGCCTTAGTTTTGTTTGTAAATGACTTTCTCATGAATTTTCTCAAGACTTTAGCCAATAAAATTAAGTCATCGTTGTCTGATTCAGAATCACTATCATCTACGTGATCGGAAGAAGTAGAGACGTATTCATTTGATTTAAATGCAATAGTCTTACCTTGTTTTGATGATGATTCTGATTTCCTTATGGTGAGTTTGTTCTCATATACTTTAAGTGATCCAATTAGTTCCTCCATCTTAATTGATTTAGTTTCTTTGCTTTCTTCTATGGCCGTTACTTTAGGGTCCCATTCGGATGGAAGGCTTCGTAAGACCTTTTGTACATTTTTCTGCATAGAGAAGGCTTTGCCAAGAGACTCAAGAGAATTGTAAATGTTAGTCAAGCGAAGATCCATATAAACGATAGATTCATTTGGCAATAATTTAAATGACTCGAGTGTGGACAAAAGCATGTTGATTTTGGACTCTTTTACTTGACTAGTGCCTTCGTGTTTCATTTCAAGAATTGTCTACATTTCTTGAGCACTAGAACAATTTGAAACATAGCTAGATTCACTTTTACTTAGTCAATTTATAAGTAATTTCATAGCCCTAGTGTTCATACTCAGCCTCTTTTTATCATCACTAGTATACTCTTGTTTAGGCTTAACAACCTCTAGTTTGACTCCATCTACAGTGGATAATTTTGATGGAACAAATGGACCATCTTCTATAATGGACCAAAGATCAATGTCAATAGCCATAAGGAAAAGTTTCATTCTTAACTTCCATTGAATAAAAGACTCACCGCCAAAAAGAGGAGGCCTTTGACTGGACATACCTTCTTGCTCGGTTTTGAAGTTTGTGGTTGCCATCTCACTTAGATCGTTGGATATTTTAAATGTGAGTGTTCCTGCGCTCTGATACCACTTGTAGCATCTGCAAGGCACCACTAGAAAGGGGGGTTGAATAGTGGGTGCGGAAGATGTGGTTTTTAAAATCGTTTTAAACCAAAAACCCAACTTCTGAAAACAGTTTCTGTTTTCAGGACCTGTTTTGAAACGTTTTGAAAATAAGTTGTAGGTCTTCAAAAATTATGAAATTCGGAGAGATATTAGTCTCAGATGTTCTGAGTATCTCCTAAAAATTTCAGATTAAAATTCAACCTCTGACCCCTTTAAAAATCATTGGTGGTCAGATTGGGCAAATCTGCCAGAAACGGTAGTCTGATTTGAAAAATTTATTCCAATTAAAACGTAACTCCAAATTCTTTGAAAATTTAATGAATAACCCCTTATTAAGTGTATTTAATTGGGATGAAACAGTTTTGAAAAATTCTTTTGGAAAGTTAGTCAAATACGTTCAAAGTCTCAACCTTTGTAAGCCTGAAAATCAGACTGCACTAGTCTCAGAACTTTAGACGTTTGAATGACTTATACTTGTCCAAAAGGGTTGAAACTTGCGCCAAAAGAACCTTAAGACGTGTGGCTATGTTTCCGGAAAGTTTTGTGATTTTTGAAATTCATTTACTATTTTTAATAGCGTGATGAAAATGATGCACTGTGCTGGAAACTGAAAGTAAGTGCTGAAAGTAAAGAACACAAGGAATTTTATACTGGTTCGGTTAAAACAACCTACTCCAGTCTTCGAGGACACATTCCTCTGTTAGCAAGAATCACAAAATACAAATAACACCTTACCACACAGGGTTGATGGAGTTACACACCAGCTCTAACCCTTTACAAACCTTGTATGTGACTACAATGATCACGAACACCACCACCTTGACAATGCAAAATTGACCACACCTTGATCAATCTTTTACAATAATAAAGATTATATGGTGGTATGTAAGAAGCCTATTCAAGATGTATGAATATGAATAAAATAGGCTTTTAGAGAGAAGAACGAAAGAAGTGTAGAAGGAGAAGAGTATGAAAATGTTTTTAGCACTTTGAACTTGTAAGCCTTGTCTTGTATTTTGTTTGCTCTCTTCTTTCCTTTTTATCCAAGGTGGCCGCCCCCTCTTGCCTTGATCTTCCTCTTGAAAATTATCTTTTAAGTCCTTGAAAGAGTATATTGCATCATTGTGACATTTCCTTGCTTACTTGGCAACTCCTCATTGGATGATCATTAAGCTCTTGCTTACTTGGCACTCATTGATTGGATGGAAGTTGTCATCATTTGATGACTAGATAAATCTGAAAATAATCCTTAAAAACATGTGCCAATTAGCCATAAAAGTTTTTCCATAGTTCACATAATAATTCCACATAATTGGCAAGACAAATATATCCATTTTCCTTGCAAAAAATCGGCCAACACATGCTGAAATTTCAGCATGTGTGATATTCACACTTTATTCAAATTGTTGCCAAGTTTGCATCTGATTAATTCCTTGAAAATAAAAAAGAAATCAATCATCATTTAGTACATAACATTTCTACTAATTTTGGAATAAAAATTGGTCACCAAGAAGGCCACAAATTCGGCCATACGCATTACACACATGTTGAAATTTTCAGCATGTGTGATATTTGAAAATATCACTTGATTATTTCCATAAAATATTTAAAACATTTCCATATTATTTTTCAACAATCCATATAATTCAAGGTAGTAAGTGTGGCTCATTTAGTAGCAAAATTCGGCCAGCCATACTACACATGCTGAATTTTCAGCATGAAACGTGACAAAGTTTGAAATGTTACCTTGTGTAGCTCCTTTCTTTATGTCACCAACATTGTATGCTTCATTCTTGGCCAATAAAGATTCCAACAAAGCTCCACATATGCTCCAACAAGGCTGAGCTAGGC
This sequence comes from Eustoma russellianum, assembly GCA_036186865.1. Taxonomy (NCBI): domain Eukaryota; kingdom Viridiplantae; phylum Streptophyta; class Magnoliopsida; order Gentianales; family Gentianaceae; genus Eustoma; species Eustoma russellianum. The sequence goes on along the minus strand of AP025062.1, from coordinate 23,982,854 downwards.
GTGTATGATGAATGTACATGTGCTGAATTTTATTTTTGCAAACTTTGTAAAACAGTGCACATATAATTATACACATATGGTATATTCCAATCAGCCCTTAATTGATTTTTCTAGAACACTTTAAAATATATAGATTATGTAAAAAGTGTCTAGATACATGTTATATTCCATGCCAAAAATGTTCCATGTGTTGTGTTCGTAGAAAACCGGATTTTCGACGTTTGTCGATTACCCGATTTTTTTCCAATTAAATTCCAACTTTTTTGCACATGTTATATATATTATGTTACACATAATATACATAAATTAAACTTTAACATTCAGCACTTAGGGCAGATTAAAAATGGCGCCTAATCATGTGACAAAAATTGAATTTGGAATCTCCACAATTTGGCCTTAATTTGGGGTGATTTGTTTGTGCCAACATGGAATGATTTTATGGCTGTATATACCATGTAAGCCACGAAATTTGTGGCCATTTTTGAAGTGTAGGGGCTGGCCATCTATATATGGCAAGTACGTGACACGTTGGCGAAGTTTCGGTATACACCCGATACGACAATTTTTGGTTTAGAACCTTTTAACGTGTCGTAATAAATTTTTCATCACCATGATAGATGGCGAAGGAGACTTGGGCAACCGCCGGCGCTTGTGCGGCAGCCGCCGCCGTATAGCCTCAGCCGCTTATCAATTTTCCGGCATTGCTTGTTTTTTCCCGGCTAATAGGTTTTCTGATTCTTCTTTGGTGAATTCTTTGCTCCATCATCCATATTCCGCGATCGTAACTCATGGAACCACCGCCGCCATCTTTTGCAGCGGTCGTCGCAGGCTCTTCTTCTTCCCAAAGCATCAACATTTCTCCAAAGACAGTCTCTCGATACAAAGGTATCCCCCTAATCTCCTTCTTGGATTCCGAAATCGATGCCCTTGCAGCCCCGTTCAAATATTCCTTGGTGGGTACTTTCTGGTATGGTCGACCACCTTTGAAGGTCATACGCGATGTGTTTGAAAAGATAGGATTTCATCACGATCTCCGCATTACTCTAATTGATCAAACGCATATACTGCTGAATTTCCATAATGAGGCTGATTATTTACGCTGTTTTTATCGTCGTTCTTGGATATCTCGGGTTGCCATATGTGCATTACGAAATGGACAGTGGATTTCGATCCTACCACTGATGTTCCTATAGTTCCGATTTGGATTGCATTACCTGGTCTCCCCATTCATCTTCATCGTAAAGAGGCGCTTTTTGAAATCGTTCGGTCTATTGGATCCCCGCTTAAGCTTGATGTCGCCACCTCAGAAGGGCTACGCCCGTCGGTGGCAAGGATCTGTGTGGAAGTTGATGTTTCACAAGACTTGCCTCAAAAGATCTATCTGCAGGCAAAAAATTGATACATATTGCAGTCTGTCGTATATGAGGATTTGCCATTATTTTGTACCACATGCAGGCGTTTAGGCCATGCAGCTACGTCATTCCCTGCAGCAAAAGCTGCATCGGTACCGCCACCTCCGCCTCCACCGCCTCCACATCGCCCTACTCAGCGCTGGACACCTGTTAAAACTAAAAAAGCTGCGCCTCCTGTCACAGTTATGGAGGCTCCGCCGATGGTTGCTTCAGAGTCACCACACGATTTGGATACTATTCAGGATAATACTCCAGAGCATATAGATCATGAGACTGTGTCTGCACCGCTTCATAATTATTTGGATATTGGGGAACTGGGGCATACTTCAGAAAATGATCTCCCACCAGATGATCCACCTTCTGATATTTCCAGCAGTCCCAGATGAAGTTGTACGTCACATGCAACTCATACCACCTACGCCGGACACGGAAATACTTCTCTCGCATTTATAGGATTCTACAGACTCTGTAGAATTTATTCCGGTTGTTCCTCGTAGAAAGAGACGCGCGAGAAAAGATCTCCCTCCTCTGCCGCCATCTACGATTCTTACACGCAGTGCTTCTCACGCCATTCAGGGAAGTGATAATACTTTATCTCAATGAATATTATGATATGGAATATTTGAGGCATAAGTACCTCTCTGACTAGAATGCATCAGTTAATACGTGATCATCGTTTACATTTACTTTCTTTGATAGAGCCAAAACATCCAGCTACTACTATTGCTCGTTATGCTTTAAGCTTTGGATTTACAGGACATTTTTCTTCACAATCTGAACGAATTTGGTTTTTCTGGCGTGACTCAGATTATCAGTTAGTGATGGTGCAAGATGAAGACCAAGTGATTCACTTTACGATGCTCTTTCGTCCTTTAAAATATTCTTTTGTGCTCTCTGTGGTTTATGGCAAGCATACAATTTTACAACGACGAACCTTGTGGCATGCGTTGAGTACATTTTCGGAAACATCTATATTGCCTTGGATAGTAGCGGGGGATTTTAATACCTTTCGCTCATTATTAGATCATGAAGGTCGTTCGAATCCATCACTCTCGGCTTTACAGGATTTTAATGATTTTATTGAGACATGCTATTTGATGACACCACAATTCCATGGATCAAAGTTTACTTGGACGGATGGCCGAGGACTTGGCAGAGTACGTCGCCGGTTGGATTGGTTATTATTAACTCTGCTTTCCATGATAAGTTCGACGATTTACAACTCTCCCATCTAGCTCGCGCTACTTCGGATCATGCGCCTATGTTGTTTCTATCTCGCATTGGGCAGTCCGACCAACGTCGTTCTTCTCGCTTTTTAGACTCTTGGTTGCTCCACCCGGATTTTTATACTTATGCCCAAGATGCTTGGGTGTCTTACTCTACTACGGGAGGCATGTATGGTTTCTACTCCAAGTTATTCCGTTTCAAGAAAGACATCCAGCGGTGGAATAAAAATATTTTTGGTAATATATTTTCTAATGTTCAGATGGCGGAATCGAAATTAACACGTGCTGAAACTGCTTGGGATGAATCTCCTACTGAAGCGAATAGGATAGAGTTTCACAAGGCAAAGGCTGAATATCTGCAAGCATCCTCCTATGAGCTGAATTTTTGGAAACAAAAGTCCCGCATACGATGGCTAAGAGAGGGCGACGCAAATACAAAATATTTTGATTCATCCGTCAAAGGTAAACGGCTGCAATTACGGATTCAACAAATACACACACAAGCAGGCACTCTATGTTCGACATTGGATGAAATCATGTCGGAGGCCGTACGTTTTTACACATCGCTATTTGCTCGGGAACAAACTCAAAATTATGATCCTATTCTTCGTCTTATTCCGCGGGTTGTTACTTCGGAGGATAATATTTTATTAACTCAAATACCCATGGAACCAGAAATTAAGGCAGAAGTTTGGCATCTTGATCCTGCTAGCGCAGCAGGCCCAAATGGTTTTCATGGCCAATTTTATCGTGCTTGTTGGTCTATTATTCATACTGATGTAGTAAAAGCAGTGCAGGAATTTTTCTTGGGCATTCCTCAACCTACGGTGATGGCAAGTGCACTTATCACGTTGATTCCTAAAAAACCATCTCCTGATACCTTCGGTGATTTTAGGCCAATATGTTTAACAAATTTTCTGAGCAAAGTTTGCACAAGAATTATTGCTAGTCGTTTGAGTGCATTACTCCCACGTTTAATATCCCCGGAACAAACGGGCTTCCTGCCCGGCTCAGATACTTCCTCTCAAGTACTTATGGCTCGTGAGATGATACATATGCTAGATAAAAGTAGTGCACAGGTATGTCTCAAGCTAGATATGATGAAAGCATTCGACAGAGTCAGTTGGGAATATTTGGAGCTATTACTGCGTGCTTTTGGTTTCTCTGATTTCTTCATTCGTATTATACTGAACCACCTGCGAGCTACCACTTTAGCAGTTTTAATCAATGGTCAACCTTCATCAACTTTTCGGCCCTTTAGAGGGGTGAAACAGGGGGATCCTTTATCACCACTACTTTTTATACTCTCTTCTGAGGGATTTAGCAGGGGATTGAAAGCTTTAACGGATGTTGGACGTTTGCAGCCATTTCGATTGGGGAGGATTCCGTTTAATATAACACACTTGGCCTATGCCGATGACTTGTTAGTATTTTTGCGAGGCACGCAGCAAAACTTACGCCACTTTCACACTTTTCTCACACAATATGAAGCAGCTTCTGGGCAGAAAGTAAACTTTCAAAAAAGCAGTATGATCCCTTCTACTCGGACATCAACGCAGCAGCGGCGCAATTTTGAGAGGATAATCAACATGAGATGCTCATCCCTGCCCTTTAAATATCTTGGCTCTTATTTGCACAAAGGTATTCCCCGTGCCAGACACTGTGTTTCTTTATTGCAGCATATAGATGATAAGCTTCAAGGATGGCACTCTAGATTACTTTCCGCAGCGGGACGATTAGTTCTGCTACGCTCTGTCATAGCAGCATTGCCTCTCCATCTCTTAGCGTCAGGTGGATTACCTAAATCCGTTATCAAAGTCATTAATCGGAAAATGGCATGTTTTTATTGGGGCCCTCGACATCACTGGATATCATGGCATACTATTTCTACGCCTCAAGAAGAAGGAGGATTGGGGATTCGAGACCTAAGCATGTTACAAAAAGCTTATCACTGCCGCATTTGGTGGTCGTATCAACAAAATTCTACGCTTTGGAGTCAATATATGCACGCCAAATATGGTCATCGTGGAGACTATTTGCCTCGTTTACCTGATTCTCCTATTTGGAAATTAATTTGCAAGATACATCCTTTCTGCCTTTCTCAAACTACTGGTCAAGGTGCGCATTTAACATGGATACACACGCCAACGGGTGAATTTTCTTTACGTAGTGCTTATGAAAATAGTCGCACACCACATCCGCAGCTACTATCCGCAAAATTCATATGGTGTAAACAGCATTCCCCAGTTATTCAGATATTCTTATGGCGACTATTTCATTCGGCAATACCAATGGAGGATTATATTGGTAAGTATATTACATCTCGCCCTACGCGATGTCCGTTGTGTAAATCTGCTTCAGCCACGGTAGATCATGTCTTTCTTCATTGTCCATATGTGCGGCCGATATGGCACTATTACGTTGGGGAATTGCACTGTCCGACACCATCGACTTTGCACTTGCGGCAGTATATTCTTGCTTGGTGGTATCGTTCTTCCTTTTCGTCACTACTTGGGGTATTCAAAATTATAATTCCAGCGATCATACTGTATAACATCTGGCGGGGCTACACTTCATTAGTTTATGGAGACCAATCTAGCATTACACTCACATCTCTTCAAGCATCAATCCGCTATGATCTTACTATTTGGTGCAAAAGAATAGCGAGAACTAAAATAGCCACTGATCCTAGACGGTTCTTCTCTTGGTTACCGTCTATGCCAGTCCCACGACCTTGCCTGATTCGTTGGCTAACACCTCCACCTGGGCGCCTTAAATTGAATATCGATGCGGCGGTTGGTCGACAGTATGTAGCAAGGGGAGCTATATTGCGTAATCATATGGGATCTTGTGTGGGAGCAATTTCATTCAGGCTTCCGGCAAGCATACCACTACATGCGGAAATTTAGGCTGCGTTATTTGGACTATTATATTTTCTTCCGCTACATCGCGTCATCATATTAGAATCTGACTGTAGCCAGATGATTTCTCGTTTGGCCCACCCGCAGCTAGTACATGGGAATTACTATCTTCGCATGCTTCACACTCTGGTTCATCTCCACCGCCTCGATTATCATCACATTTATCGCGAAGCGAATATGGCAGCACATTATTTAGCACAACAGGCAATGTTGCATCCCATCACACAGTACTATTCACCACGTACTCTCCCTTCATTGGTGCGTGCATCCGTCTCCTTGGATCTCTCCTCCACTCAATTGCGGGTCCCTTGATGCTCTCAAGTCTTCCACATGGATTGGCGTAGTCTCTCTCTTTCTGCCTGTATCCTAATGGATACAGGCAGGCTCGGTATGCGTTGCTATCATTTCGCCGTACATTTTTCCTATTACATAATCAGTAACTTTTTGTTCTGTTTGCTTGCCCGTATATGGTTTCAATCGGCTACACTAATTGAGAGATTTCATACGGTGCCACAACGCCGCTCATATGCATTTGCGGTCAATGCGACTAAGCCTCTCCTGAAGCATCATAACATCGCAGCGTCGCCTTGGCATACTCTGAGCCAAGGCGACTAGGGTATGTGTTCGGTTTCTCAGTTTCATCTTCAGTTGTTTATTGCTATCATTGGTATAACTTCTTCTTGGCTGTTTTCCGAGGTCTGCCCGTTTCGGAAGCCGCTTCATCCAGCTTGCCATAACACACTATGGGGAATGCATCAGGCATCAACTACTGCGTCACCCGTTGATTTTTACTCAATTTTACACTCATTTCATATCGATGACAGTGGTATAACTATGTACGCTTTTTCCTTCGCTAAGGTTTTATCCACAATGGTGGTTTTACTTAGCAAGGTTTTAATGCGGCATATCATATACGACTGGAGATATGACATTATTAGTTCTTTAATTCATTTGTTCTCATACGATGATTTCTTTGTAATATGGTTTTCCTCCGCCATAAGTGAGGTTTATTATCAATAAAATGTTTCTTCTAAAAATTTTTTTTTCATCACCATGACTTATATCATATAATATATAACCTGAATATACTCATAAATATGAGATAAATATAGTGGTGTGACATTAACGTATGTGCGTAAAATATATAATGTGCCGGTAGTACGTTGGAATATATGTGTATGTGTCTTTTAAAAAATCTAAATATATATAAAAATATATGTATAATGGCGTGTAGGAGGGAGTGGAGAACTTTCCATTCTTCAACTTGTTGCCTTTGTGCCTTTTCCAAATATGGCTTCCTTTAATGAACTACTTAGTTTATTTAACTAAGTACTTCACTTAATGAACTAGTTTAGTTCATTAATGATGGCACCTGAAAATAGTTCAAATACAACAAATGCTTGCCATTTGATTTAAGCTTTAAAGCTTCATGACTCGTTAGTACGACAACATTATATATGAACTATATAAGGCAAGCTTTATGCAAAAACGTGCCATGTCATAAAATATGTCATGCATTTTTTTAATACACGTTATTTAGATCATGCATTCTGTAATCACTCAAACCCCTTTTCTCTACACTCTCTACCACTGAAGCCGAGTATATTGCCTTAAGTTTATGCACTACCCAAATACTTTGGCTTAAACAACAACTTAGTGATTTTGGCATTAAAATGAATAAAATTCCAATCTTCAAGTCCGATCAATCTTTCTCGGAATTCGGTGCTTCATTCTAAGGCCAAAAACATTGAGGTAAGATACCATTTCCTTCGAGATCATGTACAAAATGGGGACATAACCATAGATCATGTAATAACTGATCACCAAATAGTTGGAGTTTTTGAGTTTGAAAATAACGGCTACTTAGGGTGTTTTGGAGCTGATTTTGGGGTCAGACTTTCAGCCTTCATATGCCCTCTTTTCAAGCCAAGAAGTTGAGGTATTCTTGTGGCATATTCTCCTCTTATTATCTTTATTTTGCAAAGGATAATCAAGACATGCTAAGGTGGAAAAATCGGCCAACATAAGTGTTCCAAGGTGGACCAATCATTTTGCTTGATGTTGCCAAGTGTACAAGGCCAACCAATGATGTGAAGACACTTAAGCATTGATGATGTAGATGATGACACATTGGAGTTCTTATATACAAGGCTCAACTCACACTATAAATAGGAGGCAATGGTGAAGAAGAAGAAGAAGAACACACTTGACGCTCACTTGAAAGCAATAGTTGATTTGTCTAGCTATCCTCTTCTTGTCATTCTTGTTTCAATCTTTGTAGACAAGGTATTCTTGTTGTATTTGTTGGAGAGCTACAAGCCTCTTGAGCTTCATTTGTAAGATTGATTAGCCAATTCTATAAGGCTACATCAATAGGTGATAGAGGTGTTGCAACTAAGTGTTGCATAGAAGGTGTTCATCCATGTCTTGAATAAGGTTGGTGTATAACACAAGGATCAAGCTTGGTTCTTGTTGTAAGTTGATTCATACCATAGTGAAATCCAAAGAAAGGTGTTCCTTGGTACTGGAGTAGGTCACATTGACTGAGCCAGGATAAATTCTCGATTTTCTTATCTTGTTTCTACATTTCTGCATTCCGCCTGTTTTTCACTGCAGTTTTCACACAATTTCCAAAATTTGTGATTTTTGGTGGAGTTATACTTCAGACTGCTCGCTTTCATTTGCAACAAGAATCCCTTGATTGAGCATGGGAAAGTTAGTCTTTCAGTCTTTGCAAGATAACTGCTCCAATCTGGCTGCAATCTGACCAGTTTTGAGAAAACATGAATTCTGTTTTAACCAGGAGTTGTTTAAGGTCATTGCCTTTTGGAATCATAAACTAGACATCCTAAGGAGTGTTTTGAAATAAATTTCAACCTTTTTGGTTAAGTATTCAAAGAGAAACATGTTTTTCAATTTTTGCAATATTCTGTCCAATTCTGTCCAGATTGACCATCTGAATCTTTTTATTTGTTTTAAGGGTCAAACGGTCTTATTTTTGTCTGATTTTTGGACAGTCTTTTAAGCACATTGAAGTTAAGTTCTGGAAATTTTCATAATTTTTGGAGTTGTGTACAAGAATTTTTGAATTTTTCATATCATTCATGTATAACAAAAGAGAAGTGTTGGTGCATCCTAAATTACGACATAAAACAAAATTTGGGCTATGGGAATGGTAGGGAGGGATGCTAATCATAATATTCGTCCAAAGTGAATGAGAAGCCTAGAATGCACGCCTTTATCTTGGCTTTGAACCTGGCCAAGTTCTTCTTGAGGGTGCCTACTTCATTTTAAAAGTCTACAACTTCTTGTTGAAGTTCCAAAACACTTGCACTTGGTCCACCACTTGTTCCTTCTTCGGCTTTGCGCATTGGAGCATCATCTTCCTCTTCTTTTGCTTCTTATTCTTTGCACATCCTTTTTCATGGTTCCTTTTGAGACTTATGAATTTATTGGATGTTGACTTTGTCATAAATGTCCTTGTGATAAATATTTTCAACGTCCGAGTCATCGAGGTTTACATCTGGCTTTGTAAGCATGAAACAAATAAAGTTGGCGTAAGTATGAACTTTAGGAAGTAGGAAAATCTATTCAAGTATTCAACCCATAAATTCTCATCAAAGAGTCTAGTATACCTCTCAGACATCTTTTGCATTTCACTTTCTGTCCAAAGGAGCCTCCAATTTTGCACATTGAACCAATCAATAATAAGTTTCAACTCATTATCCAATTCAATATCACTAACTTTAAGTAATTTCAAAGGCACAGTGGCTCTCTCATTTGTTTCCCATTCTTCAAAGAGCTCTTATGCCCTAAGAGAGATGTAATTGAATTTACCTGTGCCAAACGGCTCTTCCAAGACATCTCGAGCATTCTTTTTGATCCACAGAAAGTTTTGGATGGTTAAAACTTTCCGGACATTCTCAAATGCTTGGGCCTAAGTGAAATCCACGGCTCTAGGTCTATTTGTCCGAGTTCTTGGTTGAGTGGGCAAAGGAGGCTGTGAAGCTTGACCTTGAGTAAGATTGATTGGCCCTAGTTCACTTTGATAGGTCCTTGCCCTCTTTGAGGTGTTATTGGTTCTTGTTGACATGTTGCGATTTTTGTTTTGTTTCTTGGGTTTGAAGGAGGCAGAAAAATTTGAAGAAGACGAAGTATGGATTGTAAAATTCAAGTTGGTTGAAGAGGAATTGAAGTATTTTGCAAAAATTTGAAAGAGAAGGGATGGTTTTCAGATGGAGGAATTCGCCAGAAAGGATTAGGGTTCAATCAATTAGATTAGAATGAGGAATAAGGTATTTTTTGGGCTTTTAAATAGGTTTTATAGTTTCTGAACCCGTTCCGTGGGAAGAGGTCGATTGATGTAGAGATTGATGTATATATTGATCTCTCAGGTAAGTACATCGATTGATCAATATACTTGTTCTCTGATTTTTATATTTTTGACTTTTTAAGCATTGTTTAACATTCCCAATCTTGTTTTAATGGATTCAAATTCTTTAGTGGGAAGAGTTTTTGCAAATATATCCATTAATTTATCATTAGTTGGGACGAATTCAACACAAACCAACTAATTTTGTACACATTCCTTTGTGAAGTGATGCCTCACTTCAATATTTTTGGTTCTACTATGACGAACAACATTTTTAAGTATACTCATGGCTGAGGTGTTATCACATAAGATAGGTATTTTCTCAAACTTAACATTATAGTCATTTAAGGTGTTTATCATCCAAAGTAGTTGTGCACAACATGATAACACAAGATAGGTACTTTCTCAAACTTAACATTATAGTCATTTAAGGTGTTTATCATCCAAAGTAGCTGTGAACAACATGATAACACAGGGTAGGTACTCTCTCAAACTTAACATTATGGTCATTTAAGGTGTTTATCATCCAAAGTAGCTGTGCACAACATGAGGCATCCGACACATATTCGGATTCTGCCGTGGAAAGTGACACACTTTTGTTCTTGGAAAACAAAGAAAGCAAATAATCTCCTAGAACTTGAAATGTCCCAGAGATGCTTTTCCTATCACTAGATTTCAAGCATAATCTGAGTCAATATATCCTCTTAAGTGAAAACACACATTCTTAGGGTAAAATAGCCCAAAAATCAATGTACCTTTAAAAATACGTTTTAGGGCAACTATATGTGATTCATTAGGCATACTTTGAAATCTAGCATATAGGCACACATCATGTAATATAGCCGGTCTGCTAGCTATTAAATAAAGTAAACTACTAATCATACCCTTACACTTGGTTACCTCAACGGCTTTCTTTTTTCATCTTTATCAAGCTTTTTTTACTTGTACTCATTGGTGTGCTTACACTCCTCCCGTCATAAAATTTGTATTTCTTGAGAAGACCGTTGGTATATTTTGTTTGAGATATGTATACTTCATCTTTGATTTGCTTGATTTAAAGCCCAATGAAATAGCTGAGCTCACCCATCATGCACATCCCAAATTCTCCTTCCATTTGCTTAGCAAAATGCTCAGAGAGAGAATCATTAGTGGTAGCAAATATAATATTATCAACAAATATTTGAACAAGTAAATGATTGCTTCCTTGTTCGTTAATAAATAATGTAGTATCAACTTTTCCTCTTGAGAAACCATTTTCAAGGGAAAAGTTACTTTATCTCCCATACCATGCTCTAGGAGCTTGCTTAAGTCCATAAAGAGCCCTTTTAAGTTTGAATGCATGATTTGAAAAATCATAATTTCAAAACTTGATGATTGAGCTACATATGCTTCGTCTTGAATCATTCCATTCAAAAAGGCCGATTTTACCTCTATTTGATATAACATAAAATCTTTGTAGCATGCATATGGTAAGAGCATTCTAATAGCTTTTAACTTAGTGACGGGAGCAAAGTCTCATAACAGTCAATTCCTTCTTGTCTATATCCTTATGCTACCAACTTCGCTTTGTTTCTTGTTCTATTTCCTTGATCATCCATTTTGTTTCTAAATACCCATTTAGTACCAATAGAAGGATGATCATTAGGTTTAAAGACTAGCTCTCAAATATTACTTCTCTCAAACTGATTTGACTCTTGTTGCATATCTACTATCCATTCTTCATCAATTATAGCTTCTTTTATATTTTTAGGCTCAACTTGTGAAATGAAAGTTTTTTCATGAAATTTTCTCCTTGTTCATATACCTTGTCTTGTTTCTCCTTGTGTCAATGCATTTGGATGGTCTTTTTTATATTTAAATGATTCTGGTATATTTGAAGTATTACGTTTTACTTCTTCCTCTTCTTTTATGTTAGAAATAGATCCACTTTCAAGTGGATCAAGTATAAGATCAAAAAAAATCTCCTTTTGAATTTTCAAAGTTTTCTATATGACTTACTTCAACTATCTCACTTTCTTTATCATCATTTAACTTTGGTTCAACTTCAAGGAATTCGCTAAACTTAGCATGAAGACTTTTCAACTTTTATAATCCTTTTATTATATATCTAAATGCCCTGCTCTTTTGATCATAACCCATAAATATTCCTTCATCCGCATTGAAATCGAGTTTATCCAAATTATATTTGGTGTTAAGTATAAAACACTTACGACCAAATACTTTGAAGTATCCAATGTTTGGTACTGTTCCTTTCTAAAGTTCATAAGGAGTCTTTTTGAGAGACGGTCTCAAGTAAACTATATTAATCACATGACAAGCGCTATTGACCGTTTCAGTCCAAAAATACTTAGGCGGCTCAAATTCATTTAGCATGGCTCTACTCATTTCTTGAGGAGTTCTATTCTTTCTTTCTGCAACACCATTTTGTTGAAGAGTCTAGGAGACGATAAGTTGTGCCCATATCCTTTGCATACACAAAATTCTTGAAACTCACCACCTCTATCACTTCTAATTTTCATGATAGTATATTCCCTTAAGCTTTAAAATCTCCTGCAAAGCTTTATAAACTCATGGTAGGCATCATTATATTTAGCTAAGAACATGACATAATTAAACCTAGAAACGTCATTTACGACACCAAAGGCATAATGTTTCCATTAAGACTTGGCGTTTCAATATCCCCATGCAAATCTTTATGAAGCAATTGCAGAGGTTTGGTGGTGGAGATTTCACTTTTGGGCTTGATGCTTGCTTTAAAAACTTTTCTTTTTGACAAGTGTCGCATAAGCCATGGTTTTCGAAATTCAATTTCGGAAGACCTTGGACCTTTTAATTTTACAAATTTCTTTGAAGCTTTTGAAACTAATATGTCTAAGTCGTATTCGACATAGTTGCACCAAATCATTTTTGGCAATCATGAAATATTTTGGTGAATTAAATCATGTGTGATGAGTTTTTAAACATCGTTTGTCCTTATAGGCTCAAAAACAATTTTATCATTCTTTTTCATAATGCATTTTCTTTTTACAAAATCAAATTAAAAATTAGCATGACATAGTTGGCTAACACTTATCAAATTATACTTAAGTCCATCTACATACAATACATTACTAATAATGAGAGAATTGTAACTAATTTCTCCATGCCAAGGATTTTGGTTGTCCCACTTTAAAAATGCGCCATTCTACCATCTTGGATTTTGATCTTGGTGAACAAGTTTTTGTCTTCAGTCATGTGTGTAGAACATTTTGGTTCCTTCTTCTTTGGATACTCCATTTATCTTGAGTGCCTACAACACCAAGTGTTTTATATATTGATACCCTTTGATGGTTAGGTCTTTTCGGGTTAGCTTGTCGACCCTTAGGCTTCCAAGCGTATATGTTAATATATCTAGCTGTACAAACACTTTTTACATGCTCTTTCTTGTTGCAATGAAAACATGTATGTATGTGTTTTGCTTGTGCATTTTTGTACTTATTAACCTAGGTTCAATAGTGGAATGTGAAAACTCAAATCCTAAAGCAGATTTATCATTTCCAATCCTTTGATTTCCAAGTAATTTATCAAGATTACTCTTACCATTTGTTAATTTTTGCGAATCATAAGTTTTTGCCTTGATGTCAAAGGTTGGGTTCTTCGTGGAGGGCTTGCATCGGATTCCTTCATAATTTCCATATTTTCTAGCGCTACAGTCTTGTGCATGGTAAGCATGATATCATGCTCTTGACAAATCAAATATTCTTTTTATGTAAGTTCTTGTTTTCTAGTGTGTATTTTCTAAACTCTTTCTTCAAGTGTTTATACTTCAAGCTAAGTTTTTCAAAATCATCTCGTAAGTCTCCTATTCATCTTGTAAATGAACATTAGAAGATGTAGAATTTACCTCAAGGTCATTCTAATTGCCATGAGACAAGTGTGTTGTTTCTCTTGATTATCGATTAGTGCAACGAGTCCAAGATTCTTACCTTTATTTTCTTCATCTTCCGATTCAGAAAGAAGGTCATCCTATGTGCTTACTTCCACATTTAAGGCTTTCTTCTTTTGAGAGAATACTTTCTTACTTGATTTTGCATCTCTTTGACATGGTAATCAGCAGTAAAGTGATAGGATGAGACACACCAATAGCAATTTTCACCCGATTCTTTGTCCTTGGGTGAGTTTTTGAAAAAAAAAACCTCTTTGCTTGAGATTTTTTTTGTTGCTACTCTTCAAAACTTTTGAACTAGAAGAGCAACCTCATCATCCGAGTCATCGAATTCTATTATCAATCTTTTGTGTGATGCATGTGAGGTCATGATAGGGTTCATTCTATTTTGCTCATCAATCAGAATTTCATGAGTCAATAAATCTCCAAACAATTTATCAAGAGTAATAGTCTTGAGATTTTTAGACTCGGTGATAGAAATCACTTTGGGTGTCCATTCTCTTGATAAAGTGTAGCGCCCCATACCTGGCTGTACCCAAGTACAGTGCACCCGCCGTACTTCGCTTGAGAGTATAAGGCGTAGATGCATTACCAGCGTTGTTCCACGAATAAGCCATGGACTACTGATTTAAAGCATCGAACAGTGATAAAAGAAAGTGGCAGAGTTGAAACATAACAGACATCTTCCATCTTGTCTTACATATTACAAACCATAAACCAGAATTCTAAAATATTTCGAGAGTCCACAATACAAAACAGAACTTCGACTTCTAAGCATCGGCAATCCTCAGGGGTATGGCATCTGCAGCTCATCCTCCACATACTCTACATCAGGCTCCTAAGGCTCTGAAAATGATAGATAAGATATGAGTGATACAATCACCCAACAAATATCCCCTCATTCTACTGAAACATATTAGAACCATAAATAAGACCATAACCCACCAGTGTAAGTTATTGTGTTAAGTATCATACCTGCCAGATAAGACTACGCTGGTGAACTTATCATCTAGAACATATTGTCCTTCCATTGCTCTAAGGTTCATGTGATGAAATGCAGCATGAAGACACGTGAACGGAACATAAAAGAACTATGCAGACGACCAGGACACAACAGAGCAAAACCGTACATATCATGTCAGATCAGAATAGAACAGAACAGAACAAAGCAGTACATGACATATCAGAACAGGACAGAACGGTATAGCCATGGCCTCTACCTCACACCGTAAGAACTAAGCATCGTCTGCGAGTGATTCTGTCAGAATAACACCTCGTATAGGTAAGATTATCATAATACCACATGTGAGTCTGAATAAAACATTACCCCGGAGGGTCTACCGGTTGCCCCCAATGAGCATCCGACAGAACAGAACATATTACTCACATGGGTCTACCGGCCTCGGCAACAGGACGACCAAGCAGAAAAATACATATATCCCGTAGGCTCTGCCGATAGCCCTAACGGAACAAACGGGAAGAACAAAACATGCGCCTCATAGGGGTCTACCGGCTACTCTAATAGGATAACCGGGCATAACAGAACATAACCAGAATCATTCGTGAAGGCTGAACGTTCATTACGAATTTAAAGAAACGTTTTTGCCTTTCAAAAAAACAGAACTTCCTTTGTAAACGACAAATACTCGTCATGACATGTATGCGATGCATAGTGCGGTATGCAATGGGTAATCAGGGTCAATTCGTCGTTATAACCTCACCCCTAACACTTTACGGTTATAATATATATTCATAATGCAAAGCTGAATTTTTCAGATTTGCACCATAGTTTCTTAACTTCTCTGTTTATCCTAAATCCGGTTTACTTATTGAAATTCTTTTACAACTCATTAGTTTAGGTCTATTATCCATGCATTAAAAATGATGTTGAGTTACTACAAGGATCGAGACGGGATTGTTCTTTATGATGCACCGAAACAGGACCGAGTCACGGTCCTAGGCTCGTAAACGGTACCGGAAGGTAACTCCCATGTCCTCCTTTACTCTTACAAACTTTTAGTCATCTTAAGGTTTAATTTTACTTAACCCTTATCCTTCCTGTTTGTTAGTTAAACCGCACATAAATCCGTATACGATAAATGATCTAACGCGATAATTTAACGGTTGCAACAATTAATTGTTCATGGTAGTTCTGCGCTTCTCTTGGAGTCTTGCAGCCCTTTTTGATGGTAACTCTTTCAATATTATGTTCAATGGCTTCAAATAAACATTCCAAATGTTAGAATCACATGCATGCAACCAATCCACGAGAGTACACGAAATCAGTCCCATAAGATTATCTACACCTTCATAGCAAGCAACTTAAGGCCCTTAAAATTTATCAAATGAGGTCATTTACAAAAACAGTCCCTTTCGTATTAAGTTGAGTGAAGCTTAAGTGTCAAAATAATCTTCAACCGCCCTTATAATGTAGCAAATAATTTAGTTCATCTCCTTCCCTTTCTAACGAATAAACCATGGGTGTGAGGGGGTTAATATGCCTTCCAAGTTGGCTTCTTTTCCTCCCTAACATTTGTTTAACCCTTCAAGTGACTTACTCCCTCACCCATTGGTCTCTTATTCATACTTTAACATGTCTCTTAGTCCTACCTAGGTCACGGCAAAATGTACCAAATAGCCCTCTAACTTATAGTATTCAAGTAATACTTAACCATTAGGTGTTATCTAAAATATTCTAGGGACAAAATAAGGAGGAATAATCACTTTCCCCTAAAACCCCTTAAGGCCGTGTTTAGGGGGGTGAGACAATCTTAAAATTTTCATCTTTTTTGTCACACAAGGTAATTCGTTGGTTTAGATACTAGATTGGTTCCTTAGTTTCTTAAATATGCATTTCATAGATCATCTTAGCCATTCTCTTGTTTAAATTTCAGCATGCTATAATTGTCAAGTGAGTCTTAACAAGAGCAAGTTTGAAGCTTAAGGCATCTAGACTGTTGAGAAATATGTTTGGATAATTTTCAAAGTCATGATTTTAAGTGGTGAATACTTAAAAATGTCACACATGGTGTTATATGTGATCAAAAGTTGAAAAAGTTGAAAAAGTTGACATAGATCTCTCAGGTTGTTGCACATCGATCGATCTATGTACATAGATCCCTCACGTCGATCGATCTATGTAAGGCAGTGAAAGTTCAAGACCTTACGGTGAGACATCGATCTCTGAACCTGAGACACATCGATCAATCGATGTACATCGAACACTCATTTCGATCGATCGATGTAGGTCAGAAACAAATTCTAAACCTTACTGTGGGACATCGATCTCTGAAGCTGAGGCACTTCGATCGATCGATGTCTAGGGTTTTAGAAATATTTTTCTAAAATATGATAAATTGGTTGTTTTCACTTGTATATGATTTATACATGTTTATTATGTGATTGTTATGTATTTTTGGTGATTATAATTGTCATGTGACTAACGTGCCTTGGAAGTTTCTACAACTTACCAAAAAGGGCAAAATTGGTATTTTGAGTTTTGTAGGTACATCACATGGTGAAAATATTTCAAGGATGTATTCTTATACTATTTATCATGACAAAGGTTATATCATGATTATTTCTGACTATCCGGGTCATTTCTGGAGTTTTCACATACCATGGGTATTTTGGTCATTTCACCCCCAAGGGTATTTTTGGTATTTTCACTCAAGGAATCTCTTGAGCATATTATTATCTTCATTCTGGAGTTGAGATATTATTATCTTGAAGATTATATGGGGATTCTTTATCTTATTCTCTCATATGATGACGTTATTGACTATAGCTGGATATGTGACGATTTGAGATGTCACATTCTAGTTTTTCTTGAAGACACTCTTATATATGTTATGAGAACATATTTATCATCATTATTCAGAGATATCAATGGTGTCAAAGGTGTGGAAATGATCACGAA
The DNA here is from genome assembly GCA_036186865.1 of Eustoma russellianum. NCBI lineage: Eukaryota > Viridiplantae > Streptophyta > Magnoliopsida > Gentianales > Gentianaceae > Eustoma > Eustoma russellianum. The sequence continues at coordinate 23,965,079 of AP025062.1, read as the reverse complement.
ATATAAGAAGAAATATTAGGAATTTTGGTGTTACACATGGACATAATCTTGTCAACTATTATCTATTGATTTCTTCTTCACAAATCTGAGCTGGTATGCATATATACAGTCTCAAAAACGAGCTTTATTAGGTGGATATGATATGGTATTCATTTTATGGCTTGATGACAAGTGGATCAATCAAAAAGGAGCTAGTTGGCAAAAATTGCCAACTAGGATATTTCAAATGTAGCCAACGGCTACATGGCTATTGTTGGCAAAATTTTTTGAGTCAAATGAAGCTCTCGCATGCCCTATTCTTGTGCTTGGAGTTGAGGGTATTTTGGTGGTATTATCCTTCCTTATTATTTCAAAGTTACAAAGGATAATTAAGGTTAATTTTTTGAAAAATATGAATTAGTAGCCAACGGCTACTACCCTATTTTTGGAGATGATTTTCATTTGAAATGTTCAAAGCCTCACATGCCTATGCTTATGTCAAGAATTTTAGGCATTATCTTTTCCATATTATCTACATTTGGCAAAGGATAATCAACACAATTTTTGATGGAAAAATTCGGCCAAGGTGATTATCCAAGGTGGACCAATTATGTTGTCTTATTTTGCCAAGTGTAGAAGGTCAACCAATGATGTAAAGACATTTTGACTTGCTGATGAAGATGGTGACACATGTGCATTCTTATCTCCAAGGCTCAACTTCACACTATAAATAGGAGGCAATGGTAAAGAAGATGAAACACACTTGAAGCTCACTTGAAAAGCATTGTTGATTTGTCTAGCTATCATCTTATTCTTGTTGTTCTTGTTTCATTCTTTGTAGCAAAGGTGTTCTTGTCGTATTTGTTGAGCTACAAGCCTTTTGAGCTTCATTTGTAATATTGATTAGCCATTTCTATAAGTCTATATCAATAGGTGGTAGAGGTGTTGCAACTAAGTGTTGCATAGAAGGTGATTATCCAAGTATTGAATAGGGTTGGTGTATAACCCAAGGATCAAGCTTGGTTCTTGTTGTAAGGTGATTCATTTCATAGTGAAATCCAAGGAAAGGTGTTCCTTGGGACTGGAGTAGGTCACATTGACCGAACCAGGATAAATCCTCGGTGTTCTTGTCTTGTTTCTTCATCTCTGTTTTCTGCCCGTTTTTACTGAAGTTTTCACACAACTTCACACTATTTGAAAAAATAGCTAAACACTTTCAAAATTCGTGATTTTTGGTGGAGTTATTCCTCATACTGTTAGCTTTCATTTGCAATAAGAATCACTTGATTTGAGCAAGGGAAAGTTAGTCTTTCAGGCTTTGCAAGATAACTGCTCCAATCTGGCTGAAATCAGATCAGTTTTGAGAAAACTTAAATTCGGTATTTATCAAGAATTGTTTAAGGTCAGGCCTTTTGGAAACATCATCTACACTTCCTAAGGAGTGTTTTGAAATAAAGATTAACCTTTTTGGCTGAATATTCAAAGATAAACACGTTTTTCCAAATCAGTAACATTTTGTCAAATTCTTTCCAGATTGACCATCTGAATCGTTTTATTTGTTTGAAGGGTCAAACAATCTTATTTTTGTGTGATTTTTGGACAAATCTTGTTAACACGTTGATGATAAATTCTGGAGAGTTTCATAATTTTTGGAGTTGTGTACATTTATTTTTTGAATTTTCCAAAAACGGGTTGTGATTCTGAGGTGGTCTCAGATTCTTTTTTCAAAGGGGATTTTTACAAAGGGTTGTAGTGTAATTTACGCTAACCACTATTCACCCCCCCTCTAGTGGTGTTTATTACAGGTGCACGGTCCAACAATTGATATCAGAGCGAGGTCTACACCACTCAAAGAAGCGATATTCAACACCGTACAATCAATACAAGGCCAAGAAATAGTTACTCTTTGTAGCCTGCTAATCTCAGATTAAAGGTACATACCACGGCCATAGTTTCTCACAAAGGTGTGTTGGAAGGTATGTCCACTCAACATCCTCCTTTTTTTTGATGGAAATAATTTTGTTCATTGGAAACTAAGAATAAGGCTATTCTTAATGGCTATAGACATCGATTTATGGTCTATAGTTGAAGATGGGCCGTACATTCCAGTGAAGATTGTACAAGTTAGTGGAGTCACACAGGAAGTAGGAAAATATAAAAGTGAATGGTCTTCTGAAGATAAAAAGAAAATGTCTATGAATGCTAAAGCCATGCAATTGCTTTTAAATGGACTTACTAATTCTGAAGCAGGATATGTATCAAATTGCACAAGTGCGCATGACATGTGGAAGTCATTAGAGTTAAAGCATGAAGGTACAAGCAGTGTAAAAGAATCAAAAATAAACATGCTTATGACTGAGTTAGAATCTTTCAAAATGTTGCCGAACGAATCCATAACATCTATGGATTTGAGGATTACTAACATTTTTAATGCTCTTGAAGCTTTAGGAAAATCATTCACGAACAATGAAAAGGTGCAAAAGGTACTACGAAGTCTTCCTGCTGAATGGGATCCAAAGGTCACGGCAATTGAAGAGACAAAATCGATCACAAAAATGGACAAATTGATAGGCTCACTCAGAGTATACGAGGTAAAATTTAAACCAACAAAAGTCTGAATCATCTAAGTCATCTAGTAAGTCAATAGCTTTCAAAACAACTAAAACACATGCTAGTAATGATGATAGTAATAGTGATACCGAATTAGATGATGACTTGATATTGATAGCTAGAAAACTTAGAAAGTTTTTCAAACATCCAAATAGGAATAGACAACATACTTTTTCCTCTTCTTCTTCTTTTTCTCAATCTAAGAAAAATAACTCTAACAACAACAAATGGTATAATAAAGACTTAAAGTGCTACGAATGTAGTCAAAAAGGACATATTTCATATGATTGTCCAACAAAGAAAAATAATAATAATAACAACAATAATAAACAAGCCAAGGACAAGGAGGCACAAATGAAAAAAACAAAGGAGTCTAAGGCAATGAAAGGGAAACGAGCAATGAAGGTGAGCACATGGAGTGACTCATCCGATTCAGAATCTGACACAGAGGAAGCTCAAATCTGCTTTGTATCAAATGAGGTAAATTCTTCATCTGATAGTGATTCTGAAAATGAAATGACATTTGATGAAATGTATGAAGAAGTTTTAAAAATGCATGCTCACTGTCAGAGGATCTCTAAAGAAAAGAAGAAACTAATTGAAGAAAATGACAAGTTGAAGACGTCCAACTTGGAATTTTCCGATTAATTAGAATCTTTTAAACAAGAGTCTACTGATACTTTTGATTCTTTGGAGAATAAAATCGAATCACTTAGGAAAAATGAACAAAAGTTGAAAACGGAAAATAGTATGTTACGATCTAAGTTAGAAAGTTGTGACAATGAGATAATGCAACTTAAGTCTCTAAACTTAACTTAGAAAAATGTTAGAACAATTTAAATCTGGTGCAAATATGTTAGATACACTTATATCATCACAAAAGTATGGAAATGATAAAACCGGCTTAGGCTATAAAAAAGAAAATATAAAAATAGATAAAAAGACTAAGTTTGTCTCATCTAGTACAAAGTTGACGTATAATACAACAAAATCAACTTTGCATGCTACAACTTCTTCTACACCTTCTTCTACTTATATCAACGCAAAAATACAAAACACACCCACACATATACACACGTATAAACGTACACCTAGGCAAAACTTCGCATCCAGACAACCTAGAAATTATGCCTACATGTATACAATTGCAACTAGACCTAATAAAATGCATTCAACTTATTATGAACCTAAGTATAAACAACACTCATATAAGTCTTATAGAAATGCATATGAACATACATATAGAGCATCATATAAGAAACAAAGTCACATGCCTTATACACATTATAAAATTCGGCCATCCTATAATATTTATCAACCATGGCGCAACATGTATAACAATGCATCTTCACTTATGTGGAATGCTCATGTATATGCTAATCCTTTTTATTTTCCAAAATATAACAATGCTAAAAGTGTGCCTAGAAGGTATGTCCAAGTTTGGATACCTAAAGGATATCTAAACAAGGGTGGTGCTTCTAACATTCAAGGACCCAAATAAAGGGTACCTAAAACTTTGTCTCTATTATAGGACAAACACAAGGAATGCAAGAAGGAGGCAAAATCAAAGAATCTAAAAATCAAATGGTTTTTAGATAGTTGATGTTTGAGACATATGACGGGAAACTCCAAACTATTCGCCGAACTTGAACATGTTGATGGTGGAAAGGTGACATTTGGTGACAACAACAAAGGAAAATTTGTTGGAAAAGGAACAATTGTAGACCCTAACACATTTCAAATACGAAATGTGTTGTTAGTAAGCAATCTCTCTTATAATTTACTTAGTATTTCTCAACTTATAGATTGCGGTTATAATGCCTCTTTTCTTCCCAATTCATCTGATATAATAAATGAAAAAGGAGAAATAGTTTTAAAAGGAAATAGAGATGGTAACATTTATACTCTTACCTTAGATAATATGTTAGATGCTAAGGTTAACTGTCTAATATCACATGACTTAGATGTGAATTTATGGCATAGAAGATTAGGCCATATAGGAATTTCAACCATTAAGAAATTATCTAAAAAGAATTTAATTAGAGGTATGCCTAAGTTGGACTTAGATAATTTTCAAATGTGTGAAACATGTATTAAAGGAAAACACACTAAAGAAACATTAAAACTGAAACATGAAGTGAGTACTAGTCATGTACTAGAATTGCTTCACTTAGACTTATTTGGTCCAAGTAGGACAAGAAGCCTAGGTGGACACTACTATGTGTGTGTCATAGTAGGTGATTACTCACGCTACACATGGACATTGTTCTTAACAAACAAAGACGATGCTCCATTGGCAATCGAAACTCTTATCAAGCAACTTGAAAATTTATACGAAGAAAATATCAAAAGAATTAGAAGTGATAGAGGTGGAGAATTTAAAAACAAAGATGTAATAAAATTTTGTGAATTACATGGAATAAAACATGAATTCTCACCACCTAGAACACCACAACTCAATGGAGTTGTTGAATGCAAAAATAGAAAAATTCAAGAAGTTGCTAGAACAATGTTATGAAAAAATAAATTACCTAAGTACTTATGGGCTGAAGCTGTTAGTTGTGCATTCTATATTATAAATAGGCTTTCTATTAAAAAGAAATTGAATAAAACACCTTACGAATTGTTAAACAATAGACAACCTAAAGTAGATTATCTTAAGGTTTTTGGTTGTAAATGTTTTGTGTTGAACACTAAGGATAATCTTGACAAATTTTAACAAAAGTCTATTGAATGTATATTTGTTGGTTATTCAACTAATTCTAGCGCATATAGGTGTTATAATCCTGCATCTAGAAAAATAATTGAATCCATACATGTAAAATTCAATGAAAATGCATGCTTTGAAGTTAGTGATAAAACTCAACATAAACATGATAATAATGTTGAAAATATGTTTGATGATGATGTATTACTTGGGCCTGTACTTGATCATCTAGATCCAACTCTCCCTTAACAAGATATGCATGAACCCTTAGATGAAATAAATGAAGAAATTTTGCAATTGGAAGATAATACTACTAATGATCCAATTACATACGATAATGTTCATACAAATGAAACATTTGAACAAGATGAGGGTGAACCTAGTCAATCAAGGAATTGGTGACATCCTAAAGAATTAATCATTTGAGATCCAAGTGTTGGGGTTAGAACACGTAGAAATATAAGTCAACTTGAAGGACATAGCTTAATCTCACAATTAGAACCTAAGAATGTAAAGGAAGCTTTAGGTGATATATCTTGGATATATGCCATGCATGAGGAATTGAATCAATTTACAAGGGACAACGTGTGGGACTTAGTACCTAAACCTGAAGACAAGTCTATAATAGGAACTAAATGGGTCTTTAGGAATAAAATGGATGAACAAGGAAATATTACAAGAAATAAGGCTAGGCTAGTCGCACAAGGTTATAATCAACAAAAAAGATTGGATTATGAAGAAACCTTTGCACCCGTTGCACGACTAGAAGCAATTAGATTGTTACTTGCTATTGCAAGTCTAAGCAACACCAAACTCTTCCAAATGGGTGTCAAGAGTGCGTTCTTGAATGCATGCATCCAAGAAGAAGTGTTTGTGAAACAACCCCCTTGGTTCGAAGATCCAAAGAATCCTAACCATGTTTACAAGCTTAAGAAAGCTCTATATGGTTTGAAACAAGCTCCAAGAGCTTGGTATGATAGAATTGCAAACTTTCTTATTGCAAATAATTATCAAAGGGGAACCATAGACAACACTTTATTCCTAAGAAGAAAAGATAATGATTTATGAATAGTTCAAATATACATATATGATATAATATTTAGTTCAACCAACCCTACCTTAGTAAAAGACTTCGAAGAGTGTATGAAGTCAGAATTTAAAATGTCAATGGTAGGAGACTTGAATTATTTCTTAGGACTACAAATTAAACAAACCGCTCAAGGAATCCACATTAGCCAACATAAGTATATCAATGATATGATTAAGATGTTTGGCTTTGAATAATTGAAACCAACACCTACTCCCATGAGTGTTAGCACCAAACTAGATAAAGATGAAAATGGTAAACCTTTTGATGACACACTTTATTGGTCTATGATTGGATCACTGTTATACTTAACTGCATCAAGACCTGACATCATGTTTAGTGTGTGTATGTGTGCTAGGTTTCAATCTTGTCCTAAGGTATCACATTATAATGCAGTGAAAAAGATCTTTAGATATCTTAAACACACACCTCACTTAGGACTTTGGTATGATCGAAAATCCACTGGCGGTACGTGTCAATTCATAGGAACCAACTTGGTCTTTTGGTTTTCTAAAAAGCAAGCTAGTGTAGCTCTTTCTTCCACTGAAGCCGAGTATATAGCCTTGAGTTTGTGTACTACACAAATACTTTGGCTTAAGCAACAACTTAGTGATTTTGTCATTAAAATGAATAAGATTCCAATTTTCTGCGATAGCATAAGTGCAATCAATTATTCTCGGAATCCGGTGCTTCATTCTACGACCAAACACATTGAGGTAAGATACCACTTCCTTCGAGATCATGTTCAAAATGAGGATATAGTTATAAGCCATATAAGAACTGATCACCAAATAGCTGATATCTTTACCAAAGCCCTTAAACAAACCACTTTTGAAAACTTACGAGCCAAGTTATATATGAAGACTTACGATACCATTGCATAGTTCTATCTTTTGCATGATTTGCAAAATAAAGGGGGAGATAGAATAAAAACATGATTTTCGTTGGTAAGTCATAATTTCTTGAATAATATGCTAAGTTTCAATTGGTGTAAGCTAAGTTTCAATTGGTATAAATTGGTGTAAGTTGAGCATAGGTTAAGGGGGAGAGTATAATTTGAGGGGGAGTGCATGAGCATATGAATACATGAGAGTTAGTTGAAAAATTAAAAAAATGTGAAAACAATTGGTAATTGGTTGGAGGTTAGTTTCTACAAACAATTGGTAAAATTTGGTGAAACAATTGATAGATTTATGATAAACAATTGGTTATAAGTTGTGACATTAAAATCATGTTAGGTTATTTTGAAAATCATCCAAAAGGGAAATAATGTTGAGAAATATGTTTGGATAATTTTCAAAGTCATGATTTTAAGTGGTGAATACTTAAAAATGTCACACATGGTGTTATATGTGATCAAAAGTTGAAAAAGTTGAAAACATTGACATAGATCTCTCAGGTTGTTGCACATCGATCGATCTATGTACATAGATCCCTCACATCGATCGATCTATGTAAGGCAGTGAAAGTTCAAGACCTTACGGTGAGACATCGATCTCTGAACCTGAGACATATCGATCGATTGATGTACATCAAACCCTCATTTCGATCGATCAATGTAGGTCAGAAACAAATTCTGAACCTTACTGTGGGACATCGATCTCTGAAGCTGAGGCACTTCGATCGATCGATGTCTAGGGTTTTAGAAATATTTTTCTAAAATGTGATAAATTGGTTGTTTTCATTTGTATATGATTTATACATGTTTATTATGTGATTGTTATGTGTTTTGGTGATTATAATTGTCTTGTGACTAACGTGTCTTAGAAGTTTCAACTTACCAAAAAGGGCAAAATTGGTATTTTGAGTTTTGTGGGAACATCACATGGTAAAAATATTTCAAGGATGTATTCTTATACTATTTATTATGACAAAGGTGATATCATGATTATTTCTCACTATCCGGGTCATTTCTGGAGTTTTCACATACCAAGGGTATTTTGGTCATTTCACCCCAAGGGTATTTTTGGTATTTTCACTGAAAGAATCTGTTGAGCATATTATTTGTAGCGCCCCGCACCCGGGCCTCGTCCGGATACGGTGCACCCGCCGTACTTCACTGAGGAGAGTACAAGGCGTCATGCATAACATGCGAACATCCATAACATAAGTCGTGGACTCCCATGCTAACATTCTACATGGTAGTAAAATTTAGGCAGAATTAAAACTTTTCAAATCAAACATGCATCACTAATTTACTAAGTTCCCAAAAGTAGTAGTCCCATAAAATAACATAACTGAAATACAGAGAGTTCAAACATAGTCATGATACAAAACGTCTTGGCCGCACAAAAGTCCTTAGCTTAGCTCTCTTCATATCTTCTCGCCTATGGATAAGGTACCCTCGGCTCATCCTCGATCCATTTTGTCTTGGCATTATCTGGCTCTGGGGGGAAAAATAAAGTGTGAGTGATAAAAATCACCCAGCAAGAATACAATAAACGACCATGAAATACGTAAAGAATCATAACATGAATGTATTACCCCAAAAACCTCAAAGAATCATAATTCATACCTGATCTTAAATCCTGAGCTTGCTTGACGTTCGGCTTAGACATATTTTTAGAGAATGCTATACCATACCTGGTCTTAGATCCTGTACTTGCTTGGCGTTTGGCTTAAGCATGTTTTTAGGTAATGCTATACCAATAATAACTTATAACCATTAATTGTAACATGCAACATGTCCTCATGATCGTGAATTATGCAAGATGCAATGCATGATGTCATGTAATGTCAAAACATCATTTTGGTCCCATAAAGTAACATGTCGTAAAAACAGAGTGTCAGATCAATTAACCCCGGATCTGAGCGGGTCCAGAACATATCATCAGACCAATTAACTTCGGGTCTGAACGGGTCCAGAACAGATATCAGATCAATTAACCCCGAATCTGAACGGGTCCAGAACAGATATCAGATCAATTAACCCCAGATCTGAACGGGTCCAGAACATATCATGTCATCAGACCAATTAACCCCGGGTCTGGAGTCGGGTTAGTCGCATGCTTGGCCGGCAAAGGAATCATGAAGCTTTCTTTTAAAAACATGGGACCGTAAAAACTTTTCATGCATAACGAAAACGTAGTCGCTTGTAAAACTTGCTTGCATCATAAAATCCATGAAAATCAGTTTCATGATCATGTGTGATACATGTAGTGATATGCAATGCAAGTCATGACATGAATAAGCGTATGCATTCCTTATAACATATCAACATGCATGAATGCGGAAGCTAAATTCTTCCAGACTTTTACTTCATATTCATGGGGCGGTTAAGCTAATCAAATAGGTTCATTTCCCTGATCTTTTGTCACAAATACATTTGGTGGAATCTTAGATACATGTCATAAAAATTTCAGATTATGTCGATAATCATAAAGGGCTTATTTAATAAATTTCCGAAACGGATTAAGTGCTGAAACTGAACTGACATATTCTACCAAAAATTCAATTGCGGCAAATCCGTGATTCGTTTTTCAGAAATTCCAACTTGCACAAGTCATAAACATGTGGAACTAGTAGCCTACCGAAATTTAGTCTATTTTCATATCTCTAGGTCCCTTTTCTGAGTCCATAAAGTCGTTACTAAACTTCAGATTGGTTCCAGTGATTTCAGTTGAGCAGTTTGACTAATTAATTCATATAAAATAATCTAGAACTTGTTTTACCAAAATTCCAGCTGGCGTGTTTACTACACTCATAGGATTATGATCATGCCAAAAATCAGCTTTGTTGGTCATCTACAAGGTCTCTTTTCAAACCGTTCAAAACGTTACACCATTCTGTCATGTTCCAGAATTTACAGCCTGAGCAGTCTCGCTAATTATTTTATTAAAAATTAACCATAAATTTTTTTTACCGAAATTCCAACTCTCATCTCTGCTACATGGACTAGCTCTGCACCAAAAATCAGATTTATTGAAGGTCCACAAGGTCCTCTTTTAATTCGTTGAATCCAGTGATCAATTCTGCCCAACTCCAGAGTTTTCTACTGGAGCAGTTTTACCGTATAATTTCTTAAAAATAATCCGTAACTGATTTTAACAAAATTCCAACTCTCACTTGGGCTAAACTCATAAGGCTAACATTGTACCAAAAATTAGCTTCATTGAAGGTCTGTAAGGTCAGTTCTTAACCTGTCTAAAACGTCACTCTATTCTGTCCACTTCCAGTGATTTGCTAGTTTGTTATCTTATCCAAGTCAAATGTCCATGTCTTCACTTATTACTTTGGCCGAAACTTGTGTGGTGCCTTAACCTCATTTTACAATATATTTTCAAGCATGCATTCATATTCAAGAGTCATCTTAATCCAAACTTACCAACAACCTCATAAAGCTCCTAGCTTTCACATGTATTCTTTCCTTAAGACCTTTTGTGTTACATTCACAAGTCAGTCTTGTCTAGACCTACTTAGGTGAACCTTATTTCACTCTAGGTCAGCCTTATTTCATATAGCATATAGGAAAAGACTTCATCTTTAAAGGAATAAATCACATGCAAAGCATTGTTCTTAGGGAATCACTAAGATATAGTCTTGAACTTAAGGTATTCAACTAAAGATCATATCTTAAGAACTTCTAAGCATTCAAGTCACAAACTCTTTAAATAAATCTTGAGAGATCATTGTATACTTGCCTCTTCAAGCTAAAGCTCTTGTCTTTGCTTGGTTATGGTGTGAGATGTGTTGGAATCCTTCACCTTCTTCACCTTAAGCATACGGTTTTGATGGAAATGAAAGGAAAAGATTAGTCTTTATTCAATAGAGGAAATAGGATAGGTTTGAGGGCTAGAGCATCTTACCAAAATGAGCTTGGAATGGAGATTCAAGCACCTCAATATGTCTCCACCTAAGAAAGTTGAAGGCTTTCACCTATTTAGACCATGGATGTCACGGTTTTGTCATGGAGAGAAGGAGTTCATGTGAGCTTCATTCTTCACCAAAAATAAGAATTCACTTAAGGAACCTTGGAACAAGACTTACCTAGATGTCTTCTTGAGTCTTGAAGTGAAGTTGAACTCTTATCCTTCAAGAGGATGGGGGCCAAAATATTGGTGAGGGTAGGAGGGAATTTTGCTAAGTGTTGCTTGGCTTGCTTGGGAAGAATTTTCTAGATAAATGTAGGGTGTAGTCTTGCAAGATCTAAAAATCTAGGAGATGGGGAGGGCTTGGCCGATTTTGGAGGGATAATTGTGAGGTTTAGGGCTTTCTTGAGTGCTAATCAAGGTTAAGTTAGTATAACCTTGGTTACTTTATTCCAACTATGGTTACTTTTGGGCTAGCCCAAGTTACTTTATCAAATCATGGTTATCTTAACCTTGGTTTAAGAAAAAGTAACCATGGTAGGTTTTGAAATCCTCCATGGTTAATTTTTAGGCATTATGGCCGGTTGGGTTGAGGTCTTTAATGACCTCAACCATGCTACTTCCCTCTTTAATGAGTTGTCTTACTTGTTCCTTAAATGCATGTCTATTTTGTTTTCTATTTAATTGGCTACTTTAATTTCCTATTAATGGATTGAAAATCAAGAGAATTCTATAATCCCCTTCATGCCTTGGCCGAATTTTGGGGCCTCTTGGGCATCTTGATATTTCTTGTAATTTTTAATTCATGTACTATATTGTTTTCTTTATTCTATTATATTTCAAGATTATCATATGTATGTATACATATGTATATACACGCCTAGGTGTACTATGTGTTTATACATTCCATACACATATATCATATACACGCACATACATATATATTGGTATGTATGGTTCATATAACTCTATATTTCATGTATTACTTTCTTGAAGTTTCCTTGTTTAAATTGGCTTGGTACCACCTCAATAATAATTAAGTAAGAGGGTTAAGTTGACTTAAGTAACACGCGCTTAAGGAAATCATCACTTTCATTCCGTCACTTATGCATAGTTTTCACGTACATGATTGTTGGGGTACAACATCCTCCCCCCCCCCTTATCATAAGTTTCGTCCTCGAAACTTCGGAACTAGTCAAAAAGATGGGGGTATCTACTCCTCATATCTTCTTCCGTTTCCCATGTTGCTTCTTCTTCCGAATGATGCCTCCATTGTACCTTCACCATGGGTATGGATCTCTTCCTTAAATCTTTCTCTTTTCGATCAACTATTCTTAAGGGTTCCTCTTCATAAGTTACATCTTTTTCAACCTTCAACTGTTGATCTTCAAGGATGTGGCTTGGGTCATATACATATCGACGGAGTTGAGAAACATGGAATACATCATGTAACTGAGAAAGGGATGGTGGCAACGCCAAGCGGTACACAACTTCACCTACTTTCTCAAGCACTTCATAAGGTCCAACGAATCTTGGGCTTAGTTTTCCTTTGATGCCAAATCTCTTAACTCCTTTGGTCGGAGAAACTTTCATGAAGACTTTCTCTCCTTCTTGAAACTCCAAAGGTCTCCTTCTTTCATCTGCCCATATCTTCGTTCTATCTTGTGCTGCTCTTAGTCTTTGCTGGACTAACTTTACCTTTTCTCGTGTTTGCTCAACAATGTCGGGTCCTGCGTAGATCTTATCTCCAATTTCGTCCCAATAGAGTGGGGACCGACATTTTCGTCCATACAATGCCTCATAAGGTGCCATTCCGATGGATCTGTGGAAGCTATTATTGTAAGAAAACTCAACGAGTTTAAGACTTTTATCCCAACTTCCTCCAAAATCAAGAATGTAAGCGCGTAGCATATCCTCAAGGGTTTGGATTGTTCTTTCGGATTGTCCATCTGTTTGAGGATGATATGCGGAACTCATTCTTATCTCTGTGCCCATTGCCTTTTGAAAGGCGGTCCAAAATCTCGAAGTAAATCGGGGGTCACGGTCGCATACAATACTGATGGGCACTCCGTGTAAACAAACAATCTGATCAATATACATAGAGGCTAACTTCTCCATAGATGCTTTTATTGTCATAGCCAAAAAGTGAGCAGCCTTAGTCAAACGATCCACAATGACCCATATAGCATCATTCCCATACTTAGTCTTGGGTAGGTCAGTCACAAAGTCCATGGTGATGTGATCCCATTTCCATTCTGGCACTTCTAAGGGTTGTAACAATCCAGCAAGTCTTTGGTGTTCGGCTTTTACTCTTTGACAGATCAAACATCGCTCAACAAATTCTGCTATTTGTTTCTTCATACCGGGCCACCAAAACTTTTGCTTGAGATCTTGATACATCTTATTAGCTCCAGGATGTATAGATAACTGAGAATTATGAGCTTCCATCAAGACTTCGTCCTTAATTTCTTTGTTGTCGGGGACACATAACCGTCCTTGATACCATAAACTGCCATCACTGCGAATGTCAAAGTCATCTCGCGGCTTTTCTTCCATCCTTTCCTTGACCTTCCTTAAGTTTTCATCAAGTCCTTGAGTCTCCTTGATCTTATCAATTAATGAAGGAACAAGAACTAACTTGGCGAGAACTTCATCGATTGAGTCAACTTCTTCTAGGCCAAATTCTTCCATATCTCGCTGAAGAGGTGGTTGCCGTGGGTGGCTTGTTTTTCGGCTTAGGGCATCAACGACTTTGTTAGCTTTTCCTGGATGGTACTGAATGGAGAGATCATAATCTTTAATCAATTCCAACCATCTACGTTGCCGCATATTAAGCTCCTTCTGGGTAAAGAGGTACTTTAGGCTCTTGTGGTCTGTATAGATCTCGCACTTCTCGCCATATAGATAATGCCTCCATATCTTTAACGCGAATACCACTGCGGCAAGTTCAAGATCATGAATAGGATAGTTTTGCTCAAAGGGTTTCAACTGTCGGGATGCATAAGCTATCACTTTATCATTTTGCATAAGGACGCATCCGAGACCATACTTTGAAGCATCGCTGTACACTACGTACTTTTCACCAGGAGTGAGCTGAGCTAGGATAGGAGCGGATGTCAACTTTGCTTTTAGCTCTGAGAAACTCTTTTCACAATCGGCACTCCACTCAAACTTGGTCTTCTTTTGGGTCAATCTAGTGAGGGGAACAGCTATCCCCGAAAATCCTTCCACAAACTTCCTGTAATATCCGGCTAGTCCGAGAAAACTTCTCACTTCAGTAACATTAGTTGGCCTGGGCCATTCCGTGATAGCTTCAATTTTCTTGGGATCCACCGAAATCCCATCTTCTGAAATCACATGACCAAGGAATGATACGCTTCGCAGCCAAAACTCGCATTTGCTAAACTTAGCGTACAACTGTCTTGCTCTTAGAATATTCAAGACTGTCCTTAAATGGGCTGCGTGAGTCTCTTCGTCGGGTGAATAAATCAGGATGTCGTCGATGAAGACCACTACGAACTTGTCCAATTGTTCTTGAAAGATTCGATTCATAAGATCCATAAAGGCGGCAGGGGCATTGGTCAAACCAAAAGGCATGACTAAGAACTCATAGTGTCCATAGCGGGTTCTGAAAGCAGTCTTAGGGACATCTTCCACCTTAATCTTCAATTGAAAGTATCCAAATCGTAGGTCAATCTTACTAAAAATTCGAGATTCCTGCATTAAAATGCTTTAGATAGGGTTTTAAAGGATTTAAATCTTAGTCAAGTTAAAACTTACGAGTTACTTACCCTGAGCTGGTCGAATAAATCATCAATCCGTGGTAATGGGTACTTGTTCTTTATGGTGATTTTGTTGAGCTCCCGGTAATCGATGCATAAGCACATACTTCCATCTTTCTTTTTCACAAATAACACCGGGGCACCCCAAGGTGAAACACTGGGGCGAATAAGTTTTCTTTCTAACAACTCATGTAACTGTTCCTTTAACTCCTTTAGTTCCGCAGGTGCCATGCAATAAGGGGCTTTTGATATGGGTTCAGCTCCTGGAACAAGGTTTATTTCAAAAGCAATCTCGCGATCAGGAGGTAGTCCAGGCAGATCATCAGGAAATACATCAGGGTATTCATTAACAACTGGAACTTGTGCAAGGGTAGGGCTTTCTTGTTCAGCACTTAAAACATAAACCAAGAATCCTTCATGACCTTTCTTTAATGCTTGACTGGCACGAGCTGCGTTAACAAAGACTTTCTTGGATGGTTTCTTTAACTTAGTTCCTCCTTGGAATGACATCTCCTCTCGAGTTGGGTTCTTAATGATAACTTGTTTGCTTCGGCAGTCAATGTGAGCATGATTCTTTGAGAGACAATCCATTCCGAGAATCACGTCGAAATCACTCATAGTTATGGGGATCAAATTGGCCTCAAACAACTGGTCATTAAACTCGAGTGCACAATTTCTGAATATGTGATGGGAAACAAGCACCTGGTCGCCAGCTGCTTGTACTCTATAAGGTGAATCTAATCGGACTGGATCATGATCGATATTCTTAGCAAACTTCCTTGAGATAAATGAGTGGCTAGCGCCACTGTCGAACAACACGTTTGCAGGTATGCTACACACTAAGATAGTTCCTGAACCACGCATGTTTTTCTAAGCAATATGATAATCATGCATAACTGAAGGGTATTGAAGACATAAAACTTTAAATCTTACCAGTCACTACGTCAGCGGTCTCTTTAACATCAGCATCGGTCATAGCGTGCACCCTTGCATTGACACGTGACCGCTGGGTCCTTTGTTGTTGTTGTGGTTGTGCTCCCTTTTTCGGGCAATCCTTAATCATATGACCATCCTTTCCGCATCCAAAGCACTTACATGTCTTCCACCTACACTCTCCCACGTGCCTCTTCTGGCAATGAGGGCATACTGGTATTGCTGGCTACTGGGATGGGGCCTGATTATTTTGGTTTTGCTTGCGGCGCTGACTTTGTCCTTGAGATTGTCCCTGACGAACGGATCCTCTGTAATTCTTCTTAGCCATTTTCCTATACTTCTCATTTCCGGTCCCTTGTCTTTTTCGCTTTTGACCCACATCATCTCTTCGTATAATATCTCTCTCTATACGGTAGCATGCATCCAGGAGTGCTCCAAAATTGGCAGGATTTGCATTCACCAACCATGTCCTAATTCTTGGGTTTAGACCTCTTTCAAACTTCAGCATTTTCGTTTCTTCATCATTCATAGTAACAGGCTAAAACCTCCCAAGTGCGATGAACTTATTTGCATATTCAGCTACTGTCATACCCGACTCTTGCCTCAGAGATTCAAACTCATGCCTCTTTTGCAATTTGACTGACGGAGGAATATAGAACTTATGGAATTCTTGCAGAAATCTTTCCCAAGTAATAGGTCTGGGCAAAGGTTGCAGGTTCGTCTTCCACCATTGATTAGCTTCACTGATCAAGAAAGGTCTGATAGCCTGAGCCTTCATCTCCTCTGGGGCTTGAATTAGCTCAAAACAATTTTCAACTTCATCTAGCCACTTCTCCGCAGTATCTGGGTCAGGTTTTCCCTCAAACGGTGGCACATTAGCCCTCTTGAACTTCTCAAAATAGTACTGGGCATCCCTTATTGGTTGATGTGGCTGAGGTGGAGCATTCTGATGAATTAGGCCTTGTCCTATCTGAGTAACAACTTGGCAAAAGGTCTGAAATGCATTCATATCCGGGATGACCGGAGGAACAGGTGCCTGTGGAGCCGGTGGTGGATTATTCTGTGCTAGAGGATCTTGAACCGGCTGAGGTGGCGGCGGGACCTGTTCTGGTGGTGGAGGAATGGGCTCCTGAGCAGCTGGTCGTGCTCTCGGAGGTCTGCCACGTGGCCTCACCATCTGCACTTATGGTTTATCGTCTATTTAGAATATCGGAATAATCATCAATTTATTTGACTAAGGACCATACTTCAAAGATTTTAAAATACGGAAGGAAAGGGCATGTCTTACGTCATAGACCTAGCTTCATAGTTCAGGATTCTTTATTAAGTTACATCCTAAACTTGGTCTACGTGGTCCTAGTCTAAGGCCATCACTCATCTAAGATCATGACTTAGGTCTAAGATCAAACTTAGATTGCTAAGATCATAACTTAGTCCTACGTTCTGCCCGAAATCTAGAGCCTGGGCTCTGATACCACCTGTAGCGCCCGCACCCGGGCCTCGTCCAGATACGGTGCACCCGCTGTACTTCACTGAGGAGAGTACAAGGCGTCATGCATAACATGCGAACATCCATAACATAAGTCGTGGACTCCCATGCTAACATTCAACATGGTAGTAAAATTTAGGCAGAATTAAAACTTTTCAAATCAAACATGCATCACTAATTTACTAAGTTCCCAAAAGTAGTAGTCCCATAAAATAACATAACTGAAATCCAGAGAGTTCAAACATAGTCATGATACAAAACGTCTTGGCCGCACAAAAGTCCTTAGCTTAGCTCTCTTCATATCTTCTCGCCTATGGATAAGGTACCCTCGGCTCATCCTCGATCCATTCTGTCTTGGCATTATCTGGCTCTGGGGGGAAAAAATAAAGTGTGAGTGATAAAAATCACCCAGCAAGAATATAATAAACGACCATGAAATACGTAAAGAATCATAACATGAATGTATTACTCCAAAAACCTCAAAGAATCATAATTCATACCTGATCTTAAATCCTGAGCTTGCTTGACGTTCGGCTTAGACATATTTTTAGAGAATGCTATACCATACCTGGTCTTAGATCCTGTACTTACTTGGTGTTTGGCTTAAGCATGTTTTTAGGTAATGCTATACCAATAATAACTTATAACCATTAACTGTAACATACAACATGTCCTCATGATCGTGAATTATGCAAGAATGCATGATGTCATGTAATGTCAAAACATCATTTTGGTCCCATAAAGTAACATGTCGTAAAAACAGAGTGTCAGATCAATTAACCCCAGATTTGAGCAGGTCCAGAACATATCATCAGACCAATTAACCCCGGGTCTGAACGGGTCTAGAACAGATATCAGATCAATTAACCCCGGATCTGAACGGGTGCAGAACAGATATCAGATCAATTAACCCCAGATCTGAACGGGTCCAGAACATATCATGTCATCAGACCAATTAACCCCGGGTCTGGAGTCGGGTTAGTCGCATGCTTGGCCGGCAAAGGAATCATGAAGCTTTCTTTTAAAAACATGGGACCGTAAAAACTTTTCATGCATAACGAAAATGTAGTCGCTTGTAAAACTTGCTTGCATCATAAAATCCATGAAAATCAGTTTCATGATCATGCGTGATACATGTAGTGATATGCAATGCAAGTCATGACATGAATAAGCGTATGCATTCCTTGTAACATATCAACATGCATGAATGCGGAAGCTAAATTCTTCCAGACTTTTACTTCATATTCATGGGGCGGTTAAGCTAACCAAATAGGTTCATTTCCCTGATCTTTTGTCACAAATACATTTGGTGGAATTTAGATACATGTCATAAAAATTTCAGATTATGTCGATAATCATAAAGGGCTTATTTAATAAATTTCCGAAACGGATTAAGTGCTGAAACTGAACTGACATATTCTACCAAAAATTCAATTGCGGCAAATCCGTGATTCTTTTTTCAGAAATTCCAACTTGCACAAGTCATAAACATGTGGAACTAGTAGCCTACCGAAATTTAGCCTATTTTCATATCTCTAGGTCCCTTTTCTGAGTCCATAAAGTCGTTACTAAACTTCAGATTGGTTCCAGTGATTTCAGTTGAGCAGTTTGACTAATTAATTCATATAAAATAATCTAGAACTTTTTTTACCAAACTTCCAGCTGGCGTATTCACTACACTCATAGGATTATGATCATGCCAAAAATCAGCTTTGTTGGTCATCTACAAGGACTCTTTTCAAACCGTTCAAAACGTTACACCATTCTGTCATGTTACAGAATTTACAGCCTGAGCAGTCTCACTAATTATTTTATTAAAAATTAACCATAACTTTTTTTTTACCGAAATTCCAACTATCATCTCTGCTACACTCATGGAACTAGCTCTGTACCAAAAATCAGATTTATTGAAGGTCCACAAGGTCCTTTTTTAATTCATTGAAACCAGTGATCAATTCTGCCCAACTCCAGAGTTTTCTACTGGAGCAGTTTTACCGTATAATTTCTTAAAAATAATCCGTAACTGATTTTAACAAAATTCCAACTCTCACTTGGGCTAAACTCATAAGGCTAACTTTGTACCAAAAATTAGCTTCATTGAAGGTCTGTAAGGTCAGTTCTTAAACCGTCTAAAACGTCACTCTATTCTGTCCACTTCCAGTGATTTGCTAGTTTGTTATCTTATCCAAGTCAAATGTCCATGTCTTCACTCATTACTTTGGCCGAAACTTGTGTGGTGCCATAACCTTATTTTACAACATATTTTCAAGCATGCATTCATATTCAAGAGTCATCTTAATCCAAACTTACCAACAACCTCATAAAGCTCCTAGCTTTCACATGTATTCTTTCCTTAAGACCTTTTGTGTTACATTCACAAGTCAATCTTGTCTAGACCTACTTAGGTGAACCTTATTTCACTCTAGGTCAGCCTTACTTCATATAGCATATAGGAAAAGACTTCATCTTTAAAGGAATAAATCACATGCAAAGCATTGTTTTTAGGGAATCACTAAGATATAGTCTTGAACTTAAGGTATTCAACTAAAGATCATATCTTAAGAACTTCTAAGCATTCAAGTCACAAACTCTTTAAATAAATCATGAGAGATCATTGTATACTTGCCTCTTCAAGCTAAAGCTCTTGTCTTTGCTTGGTTATGGTGTGAGATGTGTTGGAATCCTTCACCTTCTTCACCTTAAGCATACGGTTTTCATGGAAATGAAAGGAAAAGATTAGTCTTTATTCAATAGAGGAAATAGGATAGGTTTGAGGGCTAGAGCATCTTACCAAAATGAGCTTGGAATGGAGACTCAAGCACCTCAATATGTCTCCACCTAAGAAAGTTGAAGGCTTTCACCTATTTAGACCATGGATGTCACGGTTTTGTCATGGAGAGAAGGAGTTCATGTGAGCTTCATTCTTCACCAAAAATAAGAATTCACTTAAGGAACCTTGGAACAAGGCTTACCTAGATGTCTTCTTGAGTCTTGAAGTGAAGTTGAACTCCTATCCTTCAAGAGGATGGGGGCCGAAATATTGGTGAGGGTAGGAGGGAATTTTTCTAAGTGTTGCTCGGCTTGCTTGGGAAGAATTTTCTAGATGAATGTAGGGTGTAGTCTTGCAAGATTTAAAAATCTAGGAGATGGGGAGGGCTTGGCCGATTTTGGAGGGATAATTGTGAGGTTTAGGGCTTTCTTGAGTGCTAATTAAGGTTAAGTTAGTATAACCTTGGTTACTTTATTCCAACTATGGTTTCTTTTGGGCTAACCCAAGTTACTTTATCAAATCATGGTTATCTTAACCTTGGTTTAAGAAAAAGTAACCATGGTAGGTTTTGAAATCCTCCATGGTTAATTTTTAGGCATTATGGCCGGTTGGGTTGAGGTCTTTAATGACCTCAACCATGCTACTTCCCTCTTTAAGAGTTGTCTTACTTGTTCCTTAAATGCATGTCTATTTCGTTTTCTATTTAATTGGCTATTTTAATTTCCTATTAATGGATTGAAAATCATGAGAATTCTATAATCCCCTTCATGTCTTGGCCGAATTTTGGGGCGTCTTGGGCATCTTGATATTTCTTGTAATTTTTAATTCATGTACTATATTGTTTTCTTTATTCTATTATATTTCAAGATTATCATATGTATGTATACATATGTATATACACGCCTAGGTGTACTATGTGTTTATACATTCCATACACATATATCATATACACGCACATACATATATATTGGTATGTATGGTTCATATAACTCTATATTTCATGTATTACTTTCTTGAAGTTTCCTTGTTTAAATTGGCTTGGTATCACCTCAATAATAATTAAGTAAGAGGGTTAAGTTGACTTAAGTAACACGCGCTTAAGGAAATCATCACTTTCATTCCGTCACTTATGCATAGTTTTCACGTACATGATTGTTGGGGTACAACATTATTATCTTCATTCTGGAGTTGAGATATTATTATCTTGAAGATTATATGGGGATTCTCTATCTTATTCTCTCATATGATGTTGTTATTAACTATAGCTGGATATGTGACGATTTGAGATGTCACATTCTATTTTTTCTTGAAGACACTCTTATATATGTTATGAGAGCATATTTATCATCATTATTCAGAGATATCAATGGTGTCAAGGGTGTGGAAATGATCACGGCATATAAGAAGAAATATTGGGAATTTTGGTGTTACACGTTGACACAATCTTGTCATCTATTATCTATTGATTTCTTCTTCAAAAATCTGAGTTGGTATGCATATATGCAGCCTTAAAAACGTGATTTATCAGGTGGATATGATGTGATATTAATATTATGGCTTGGTGACAAGTAGATCAATCAAAAAGGAGCTAGTTGGCAAAAATTGTCAACTAGGATATTTCAAATGTAGCCAACGGCTACATGGCTATTCTTGGCAAAATTTTTGAGTCAAATGTGCTCTCACATGCCCTATTCTTGTGCTTGGAGTTGAGGGTATTTTAGTGGTATTATCCTTCCTTATTATCTCAAAGTTACAAAGGATAATTAAGGTTAATTTTTTTATAAAATATGAATTAGTAGCCAACGGCTACTACCCTATTTTTGGAGATGATTTTCATTTGAAATGTTCAAAGCCTCGCATGCCTATGTCTATGCCAAGAAGTTGAGGTATTATCTTCTCCATATTATCTACATTTGGCAAAGGATAATCAACACAATATTTGATGGAAAAATTCGGCCAAGGTGAATATCCAAGGTGGACCAATTATGTTGTCTTATTTTGCCAAGTGTACAAGGTCAACCAATGATGTAAAGACATTTGGACTTGATGATGAAGATGGTGATGCATGTGGATTCTTATCTCCAAGCTCAACTTCACACTAAAAATAGGAGGCAATGGTGAAGAAGATGAAACACACTTGTAGCTCACTTGAAAATCATTGTTGATTTGTCTACCTATCATCTTCTTCTTGTTGTACTTGTTTCATTCTTTGTAGCAAAGGTGTTCTTGTTGTATTTGTTGAGCTACAAGCCTCTTGAGCTTCATTTTTAATATTGATTAGCCATTTCTATAAGGCTATATCAATAGGTGGTAGAGGTGTTGCAACTAAGTGTTGCATAGAAAGTGATTATCCAAGTATTGAATAGGGTTGGTGTATAACCCAAGGATCAAGCTTGGTTCTTGTTGTAAGGTGATTCATTTCATAGTGAAATTCAAGAAAAGGTGTTCCTTGGGACTGGAGTAGGTCACATTGACGGAACCAGGATAAATCTTCTGTGTTCTTGTCTTGTTTCTTCATCTCTGTTTTCTGCCCTTTTTACTGCACTTTTCACACAACTTCACACTATTTGAAAAAATAGCTAAACACTTTCAAAATTCGTGATTTTTGGTGGATTTATACTTCAGACTGTTAGATTTCATTTGCAATAAGAATCACTTGATTTGAGCAAGGGAAAGTTAGCCTTTCAGTCTTTGCAAGATAACTGCTCCAATCTGGCTGAAATCTGACCAGTTTTGAGAAAACATAAATTATGTATTTATCAAGAATTTTTTATGGTCAGGGCCTTTTGGAAACATCATCTACAATTTTTTTAAGATCAACCATTTTTGTTGAATATTCAAAGAGAAGCACGTTTTTCAAAATCAGCAACATTCTATCCAATTCTGTCCATCTGAAGCTTTTATTTGTTTGAAGGGTCAAACGATCTTTTTTTTGTCTAATTTTTGGACAGAGTCTTGTTAACACATTCATGTTAAATTATGGAAAGTTTCATAGTGTTTAGAGTTGTGTACATTTATTTTTGAATTTTTCAAAAACGGGTTCTGATTCTGAGGTGGTCTTAGATTCTGTTTTCAAAGGGGATTCTTACAAAGGGTTGTAGTGTAATTTCTGCTAACCACTATTCACCCCCTCCCTCGAGTGGTGTTTATTGCAGATGCACGGTCCGACATAGACATCTTATCCATGGTTCTTCAATATCTCAAAGAAGAATCAAGGGATATTTACCTTCTTTGTTCAAAGATAGAGTCTTTGTTGATTGGTCTTCCTAAGAACCTTGAGAACCACCTTCCTCCTCCTTGATGGCGCTCTAGATATCTTATACCTCCTAGGACCTCTTGAGGTTGATATCCTCCTATGGTGGTGGATATAGGCCATGGGTTGGGGGTTTGGTTAGGGAGGATATTAGCTTAAACTTAATACAAAGTCTTGAAGGATAAGGGATGTAATTCTATATTCATACCTCAATAAGTGGAGAGTTATCCTTGACAAGACTTGGATCTTTGCTCTTGGTGTTCCTTCTTGGTGGCCGAAACTTAGAGACTTTGGGTGGAGATGAATGAAAGTTGGATGTTTGAATAGTAATAATAATTGTAGTGGTTTGTTTTTGCTTTTTTGCATTAAGGGGGGTGGCGGCCGAATTAGGGGGAAGGGAGGGAAGGGACACAATGATGAGGTTTTGCATGCATGGAAAGGAGTATTAAAGAAGGTGGCTATTTAATGGGTGTAAGCTTTTACCAGGAGCCTTCTTGAATAAAAGCCTTGAAGGGTCTTGGCTCACTTGTTCTTGGTGTTCTTCACGTTAGCCGAAATCCTTGGGGCTTTAGGTGGAAAAGGTGGTTAGCTGGATAATTAAGTTGGGTACTAAGTAGGGTGAAGTGTTTTGTGTTTGTTTGTTTACCTTAAGGGGGAGCGGCCGCCAATCTAAAAGGGTGGAGAGAAGGGGAGGCATAATGATGGAAGTGATTAGTAAATGAGGTGGCTATGTGGAAGCTTTTGTATAATGAGTTAATGAATAAGAAAATATTGTGAGGAATTAGTGTTATGGAATTAGTTGAACAAATTGTTTTAAAAGGTGTGGCCAAGTTATGAGGCTTAGGGAAGAACAATTTTTACATTCTTGCATGCATATAAGAATGTTTAATTATTAGGGTGGATAATTAAGTTGGGAAACCTTTTAAGTAGTGGAAGCTTTTTGGTTTAAGGATGGTTCTAGAGAAAAATCCCTTTAGGGTATCTGGAGGGAAGTGGCCGGCCTCTCCTGTGGTACCTTGGTTACTTTCCTTCCTTTGAATGCCCTCATACTATTTCTTTTTGGGTTATGATTATTATTTCTTGTATAATATTTGAGAAACGTTTAAATAAGTTAGTTATTAGGTTATTCATGACTTAAACTTTTTATCAGGGTGGCTACTATAGTTCCAACATTTTATATTTGTTTTGCACAGCTAAAAATTATTTTACGATCAGAAAGGTTTCGTCGCTTGTCTTCATCCCCCCTCACAATTCGAGGAACGGTCATTCATGGGGTGATGATTGTTATATTCTCTTGTTGACAATGCATGCTTAGTGACACGACCCAGTCTAGGGTGGGCTGCAACAATCCCCCTCCTTACAATAAGTTTCGTCTTCGAAACTTATAATTTATGTTTCACACATGCTTGTCGAGAATCGTCATTTACAGAATTTTACTCGGACTCTTGATACTTGAATTATTGGGGTCTTTATCCGTTACTTACCATTTTCTAGCCTTCACGCTTCCGCTATGCTACTCTAATCGCCTTCTTGTTTTGCCATATTACTGCTCCTATGGGTGTTTCCTCTAAAGGTCTTTATCTTGTTTGTTAATTTATTCCGTAGCGTTGCCGACTAATATGCACATGCGAGTACCTTGTATTGAATTTGTGTAATGAAGCATACCTATTCCATACTTGGTGACACAGAAGCCTCCATACCAGGCACTTTCTAGTATGAATTGTTGTCCCTTGATTGCCCTTTGTTCGTCCCTCGTGAACATGAATCCCACCTCCTTTTCCTTTCCCTAGAATGCCCTTGGGGTCTCCTACCCCGACCTTCCGTCCATACAATAATGCGTTCTGTGCTGCAGCAGTCCTCTAGTAGTGCTTTAAAGGTTTTGGAATATGCCTTGATCAATGAGATCTTAATCCGGTAGTCCAGTCCATGCATAAACCTGATCACCTTGAGCTTTTCGTAATCCCTCAACAAAGGGACGTATCGGATCAAAGTGATGAAACGATGAAGATATTCTGAGACTGTGACGCCGGGCTCCTATCTTAGTGCTTCAAATTCTGCAGTCCTCTGCATAATCAAATCCAGGGAGAGGAAAGATTCACAGAATTCTTCTAATATCATCTTCCAAGTTATTGGTCGAGGCAGTGGCTGGATATGAGTCTTCCACCACTGACTGGCTTTGCAGATTAGAAAAGGGTCTACTGGTTGCCCCAATGAGCACCCAGGTAGAACATAACATATGACTCACATGGGTCTATCGGCCTCTGCAACAGGACGACCGGAAAGAACAATACATATACCCTAGAGGGTCTACTGGCAGTCCTAACGGAACAACCGGCAGAACAAAACATGCGCCTCATAAGGGTCTACCGGCTACTCTAATCGGATAACCGGACAGAACAAAACATAACCGGAATCATTCGTGAAGGCCAAACATTTATTACGGGTTTCGAGAAATGTCTTTGCCTTTCAAAAAAACAGAACTTCCTTTGTAAACGACAAATACTCGTCATGACATGTATGCGATGCATAGTGCGGTATGCAATGGGTAATCAGGGTCAATCCGTTGTTATAACCTTACCCCTAACACTTTATGGTTATAATATATATTCTTAATGCAATGGTGAATTTTCTAGATTTGTACCATAGTTTCTTAACTTCTTTGTTTATCCTAAACTCGGTTTACTTATTGAAATTCTTTTACAACTCATTAGTTTAGGTCTATTATCCATGTATTAAAAATGTTGTTGAGTGACTACAAGAATCGAGACGGGATTGTTATTTATGATGCACCGAAACAGGACCGAGTCACGGTCCTAGGCTCGTAAACGGTACCGGAAGGTAACTTCCATGTCCTCCTTTACTCTTACCAACTTCTAGTCATCTTGTGGTTTAATTTTACTTAACACTTATCCCTCCCGTTTGTTAGTTAAACTGCACATAAAACCGTATACAATAAATGATCTAACGCGATACAACATTTAATTGTTCATGGTAGTTCCGCGCTTCTCTTGGAGTCTTGCAACCCTTTTTGATGGTAACTCTTTCAATATTATGTTCAATGGCTTCAAATAAACATTCCAAATGTTAGAATCACATGCATGCAACCAATCCACGAGAGTACACAAAATCAGTCCCATAACATTATCTATTCCTTCATAGCAAGCAACTTAAGGCCCTTAAAATTTATCAAATAAGGTCATTTACAAAAACAGTCCCTTTCCCATTAAGTTGAGTGACGCTTAAGTGTCAAAATAATCTTCAACCGCCCTTATAATGTAGCAAATAATTTAGTTCATCTCCTTCCCTTTCTAACGAATAAACCATGGGTGTGGGGGGTTGATATGCCTTCCAAGTTGGCTTCTTTTCCTCCCTAACATTTGTTTAACCCTTCAAGTGACTTACTCCCTCACCCATTGTTCTCTTATTCATACTTTAACATTTCTCTTAGTCCTACCTAGGTCAGGAAAAATGTACCAAATAGCCCTCTAACTTATAGTTTTCATGTAATACTTAACCATTAGGTGTTATCTAAAATATTCTAGGGACGTAATAAGGAGGAATCATCACTCTCCCCTAAATCCCCTTAAGGCCGTGTTTAGGGGGGGTGATACAATCTTAAAATTTTTATCTCATTCGTCACACAAGGTAATCCGTTGGTTTAGATACTAGATTGGTTCCTTTGTTTCATAAATATGCATTTCATAGATCATCTTAGCCATTCCCTTGTTTAAATTTCAGCATGCTATAATTGTCAAGTGAGTCTTAACAAGAGCAAGGTTGAAGCTTAAGGCATCTAGACATCTTCTCCATGGTTCTTCAATATCTCAAGGAAGAATCAAGGGATATTTACATTCTTTGTTCAAAGATAGAGTCTTTGTTGATTGGTCTTCCTTAGAGCCTTGAGAACCACCTTCCTCCTCCTTGATGGAGCTCTTAATGTCTTACACCTCCTAGGACCCCTTGAGGTTGATATCCTCCTATGGTGGTGGATATAGGCCACGGGTTGGGGGTTTGGTTAGGGAGGATCTTAGCTTAAACTTAATACAAAGTATTGAAGAATAAGGGATGTAATTCTATATTCATACCTTAATAGTTGGAGAGTTAGCCTTGACAAGACTTGGATCCTTGCTCTTGGTGTTCCTTCTTGGTGGCCGAAACTTAGAGACTTTGGATGGAGATGAATGAAAGTTGGATGTTTGAATGGGAATTCTGACTGTAGTGGTTTGTTTTTTGCTTTTGGCATTAAGGGGGGTGGTGGTCGAATTAGGGGGAAGGGAGGGAAGAGACACAATGACGAGGTTTTGCTTGCATGGAAAGGAGTAGTAAAGAAGGTGGCTATTTAATAGGTGTAAGCTTTTTACCATGAGCCTTCTAGAATAAAAGCCTTGAAGGGTCTTGGCTCACTTGTTCTTGGTGTTCTTCATGTTAGCTGAAATCCTTGGGGCTTTATGTGGAAAAGGTGGTTAGCTGGATAATTAATTTGGGTACTAAGTAGGGTGAAGTGTTTTGTGTTTGTTAGTTTTCCTTAAGGGGGAGTGGGCGGCCAATTTAAGAGGGTGGAGAGAAGGGGAGGCATAATGATGGAAGTGATTAGTAAATGGGGTGGCTATATGGAAACTTTTGTATCATGAGTTAATGACTAAGAAAATATTGTGAGGAATTAGGTGTTATGGAATTGGTTGAACAAATTGTTTTAAAGGGTGTGGCCGAGTTATGAGGCTTAGGGAAGAACAATTTTGACATTCTTGCATGCATGTAAGAGGGCTAATTATTAGGGTGGATAATTAAGTTGGGAAACCTTTTAAGTAGTGGAAGCTTTTTGGTTTAAGGATGGTTCTAGAGAAAAATCTCTTTAGGGTATTTGGAGGGAAGTGGCCGGCCTCTCTTGGGGTACCTTGGTTACTTTCCTTCCTTTGAATGCCCACATACTATTTCTTTTTTGGTTATGATTATTATTTCTTGTATAATATTTGAGAAACGTTTAAATAAGTTAGTTATTAGGTTATTCATGACTTATAGTTTTTATCAGGGTGGCTACTATAGTTCCAACATTTTATATTTGTTTTGCACAGCTATAAATTATTTTACGATCAGAAGGGTTTCGTCGCTTTCTTCATCCCCCCTCACAATCCGAGGAACGGTCATTCATGGGGTGATGATTGTTATATTTTCTTGTTGACAATGCATGCTTAGTGACACGACCCAGTCTAGGGCGGGCTGCAACATAAGGAGTCGAGAATTTTTTAGACTAGGTCTTCATTGGATATTTTCTTCTCATCTATG
Source organism: Eustoma russellianum (assembly GCA_036186865.1). Lineage (NCBI taxonomy): Eukaryota > Viridiplantae > Streptophyta > Magnoliopsida > Gentianales > Gentianaceae > Eustoma > Eustoma russellianum. The sequence goes on along the minus strand of AP025062.1, from coordinate 23,936,378 downwards.
GAAAGTTGATTCACGATACAGGTGAATCAGTCAATGGTCTACTCAATCTTTTCACCACTATACATACAAGATATTTCCTATTTCTTCATGAGCATAAGTCTCTTGGCCATTTTAGTCTCCCTAGATCCTTCATTTCAAATTCTTTAAATAGATTCTCTCTGAGACATTCGATCTCTTCCCTATCGCTCCTTGTGATGATTATATTATCCACATAGATTATCATGCACGTAACCAAGTGTCCTCTTCATTTAAGAAATAGAGTGTGATCAACATTACTCTGTTTATATCTGTTTTATTGTATTACTACTGTAAAGAGCCCAACACAAGCACGAGAGGACTGTTTGAACCCGTAAAGCGCCTCCTTCAACTTACGTCTTTATCTCTTTTAAATTCCAGAGTACCTTGGTGGAACCTCCATATAGACCACCATCTTTGATTCTCCAGGTAAGAAAGCATTTTTATATCAAATTAGTGTAGCGACCAATTGGTATTAGCTGCTACAGAAAACAAGACCCTAATCGTATTGATTTTTGCCAGAGGTGAGAAAGTTTTTGAATAATCAATCATGTATGACTGGGTATACCCTTTGGCTACAAGTTTAGCTATGTATCATTCATTGGTGTCTTCTGTCCTATACTTGATAGTGAACACCCACCTACAACCAACAAATTTTTTTGCCTTTTGGTAACACACATTTTTCCACGTCTCATTTTTTCGTCGGGCCTCCATCTCTGTATCCATGGTTCATTTCCATTCAACTTTCTGTCTTTCCTCCTAAACTGTTCCAAGAATAGATTTTGAGAGTGGTGCTTCTACAAAGGCTTCCACAATTCTCACCTTGGCTGCTTTCATTGGATGCATGGAATTCTGAGATACGCGCTTTGGTGAGTATCGCTCATGAGCTACTCCCTCTTACTCCTAAGTGGTAGGACAAATACTCCTTGTTCCTCTGTGCTGTCATGACTGGGATCAGTAGTAACAGAGTATATGAAATGTTACTAGAAAATGAGTCACTCCTTGTTGAACATTAACCAGAGGAGACTCATTTGCTGGTAGTAGCTCGTTAACCCTTCCTTCGTCAGGACATGCTTGCTCTACTCGCTCAGTTTGGACAGTCAAAGAACCCTTGATGTTATGCTACCTGTCTAGTGGCCCAGCATATAACAAGTCTAGTGGCTCTCTCGTGGACTCCCCTAGAGTCCTAGACTGGGCATTAAAGAAGTATTCAGATTCGAAGAACACGTAATACATCATAACATAAATGTGTCAAGTGGCGGGGTTATAAGAATGATATCCTTTTTATTGGTAGCATAACCCATGAAAACGCACTTTTCAGTGCATAGATTGAGTTTAGATCAATCCGTTTGGATATACAAATGAAGACGGGGCAATCAGATATCCGAGGGGGAATTGTAAGTATCGATGGAATCGGAGTTTGCATAGCAAGTGTCTACAATGGTGTTTATTGTTGGAGAATTTTTGTTGGAAGACAGTTTAGGAGGTAAACAGTGGTGGCGACAACTTCGATCCAAAAAGTTTTGAGAACCCATGACTTGAGCATCATGGCACAGGTTATTTCAAGAAGTGTTCGGTTTTTTCATTCAACAATTTCATTTTCTTAGGGTGTATTTGGATGATAGGTTTGGTGGATGAGATCATTTTCATGAAAGAACTTTTTGAGTTCACGTTACGTATATTCACCGCAATTATTGGACCAAAGTATCAGTATCTTTGTATCAAATTGGGTTTCAATCGTGCCAAAAAAGATAATGAATTTAGTATGGACTTCATATTTATGCTTTAAAAAAAGACATGAGTCATTCGGGGAAAATCGTCCACAAAGATAACAACGTATTAAAAGACATGAGGAGCCGTTTAGGGAGAAGGCTCTCACACATCATATTGTATTAAGGAAAACATACTACCCGCCTGAGTATTGATAGGTTAAATATAACCTGTGGTTTTTCTCCTGAATGCAAGTTTCACAAGACATATGATTAGATTGGCTAATACTAAACTTGGAAACATAAATTTTAGATAACTGAAGGATAGATGACCTAGACGATGGTGTCATAACCATAGTTGTCGGTGGCCTGTCCTGTGAGCCAGTACAGATTGACCTTGTTAAGCTACCTCGTTAATGTAGTATAGGTCTCCACACTCAGTGCCATGTTCAATTATTTTCCTTTTGTGAATGTCCTACAATAGGCAAATCTCATGGTATATCAGTACCACACAACTGAGATCTTTCGTGACTCAACCACGGGATAACAACTTGGAGGTTAACAATTTTCGCCGATTGAATTTGTACGAACAGCCGGGAAACGTATGGCCACGGTTCGCCAGTGCTTTTGGTTTCCCGTTGGCATCAAAAACACCGCTCTGATACCATATTAGATTAAAATATCGTGAATGAAAGTCATTTTTTATTGAAAATGTTTGTACATGAATCCCTTATATATATAGTATCTAACTACTGCTAATCAAGGTAAATGATAATCACAAAGGAACAAAAATAAATACAAAGATTTGACTTGATCATAATCCCATGGTTGATGCGCCTATGATAATAGTTTGGTTGATTTGGTCTTGTTATAAGATTCATGGTTTTTGTTACTTTTGTAGCTTTATTCTTTCTTTTTAACTATTTTTATATTATTGTTTTCTTTTTCTTTTTTATTTGGAGAGTTGAAGGTCCTCTCCACATCTGTCGTGGAGTCCTTTATAATCTGAAAGGAAATCGTTTTAGAAACTACAATGTGCATTGACAGTATTCTACCATTAACAAACTTTGTAAAAGCAAATTTACGTATTTCGACTAGTGTCTTTTTCCTACAAGCATACGTTTTGTTACATATCGTGCTCATTTAAATTATCAATGGATATATAATCATAATATGTGACAGTTTCACTTGCTTCATAAACATTTTGTTAAGTGTTATTGTGTTTCATCATTTATGTTAATCCGGAGATCTTACTAAATGTTCTGTCAAAGAAGGAGATGATAAGCAGCTGAAGTGATCAACTGGCATTTGGTCGAGCAATTTCATGTTGATTACAAACACTTGCATACTGAGTGAATGAGAAAGGCAGAAGGCAGTTGGCTAACGTCTAGCAGTCAAACATATCACGTGGAGCTGAAATGGTCGTGCTTGGAGGGCAAGAAGTACATGGGACGATGTGATCACAAGTCAGCAGGGTGTGGAACACGCTGCATTAGCTGAGAAGAAAGAAAGGGAGCAGATTCATTAGGCAGGAATGTTTAAAAAGAATTGGAAAGACATTTGTACCCCTAGTTGATTATAGTAGTTGAGTTAGTTACATGTCATGTTTAGTAATTTCATGTATTTCCTTCTTCAACCTATTATATGTTCTGTAACCGCTGCAAACAGATTGATTAATTCGATCATTTTTATTAATATATGATCAGTTTTCTCTCCCTCTCAATTGCTTCTATTGACCTCTGTATTTTTATTCTATTTTGCTTTAATAATGTTTGTGTGTTGATTGATGTATTAGATTGCTTGTTGTGAGAATTTTGTCATGGTATCAGAGAGTTATGCTGATTAAGAAATGTTGATCAAGCACTTTTGGCTTGCTGTATTAGCATTATGGCCTCTGGTTCCATCAATTTTGACACCTTAGATCCTACGGAGGATCCTTTATACATTCATCTAAGTGATAGTCCATCACTTGTTCTTGTGTAATCTCTTCTAACGTCTCAAAATTATCGCGGTTGGAGCAAAACTATTCGTAGAGGCTTGGAAACAAAGAACAAGGCAGATTTCATAGATGGTATGATCCCTAAACCTGCTAAAGGTGAGCATAAGCATGCCACTTGGATCAAGGCCAACAATATGGTGGTTTCTTGGATCACCAACTCAATAAGTCCTTCAATTGCCCAAAGCATAATGTGGATTGATAAAGCCGTTGAAATCTGGTAGGACTTACGACTCAGCTATGGCAATATAGATGCCTTTAGGTGCTCAGATCTGCAAGAAAAGTTTTATTTGATAAAGCAACAAAATTCTACTGTCACTGACTATTATACTAAACTCAAGGTAGTTTGGGATGAATTGAGCGTTTTGAATTCTGTCTTCTTGTACCTGTAACAAATATACTTGCAACATTATTGCTCAGGTTAATAAGTATATATAGTGTTATAACCCCGAAGATAAAAAAATAAAAATAATGATAATAATAGTTAATATATAAATTAAGAACTTGACAATTTGAAAAGGGAGAGTTATCATAAAAGTATTTAAAAGGAATAAGGGGATAAGGATTAAAGGAATTAAAGGGAAAAAAAGAAGAAGAAAGGATCGTGCGTTAAGGGGGGATAACGACCCCCCAAATATCGCGATTCAACAAATTAAAAAGGGGTGGGTGTTTCAGTTGAGAGGAAAAGAAGAAAAAAATAATTAAACGGGAAAAGAAAAAGGGAACGCAGGGGAGAGCGTACACGGCAGAGAAGAAGGAGAAAGGGAGAAAAGGATGGAGGAAGAGAGAAGGAAAGGAAAGCGAGATAAGGCAACCGGTTATTTCAATCGTGTAGTTTTGTCCGGAATCCAGGTAGGTTCCCTTTTCCCCTCCAAATGGTACAAATTCAAGCATGCTCTAGTGGTATTTTATGTTTTTTTGTTGTTTTAATTGTTGAATTTCATAGCATGTTGTTCAATCTGTGAAAAGCATGATATTTGGAATCCGTGGTATGCTTGAATTGTATTGCGTGACTTTGATTTGATTTTGGGAAAAAATTTGATAATCAAATAACACAATCTCTGCATGATTAGGGGTTTTATGTTTTTGTTCTGACCTTAGATTAGGTTCCCATAGCCTGGAAATAAGCAAAAATATAGATCGGGGTAAAAAAACAGACGCCGGAGGCGGCCTGGAGCGACTCACGCGCTGCCGGAGTGGCCACGCGTGGCCTTCACGCACGCGCATGAGATCGCACGCACCTCCTAGGTGCTGCTGATTGCAGTATTAAAAAAATAAGAAAAAAATCTGAATTAGGGCCGGCCTTCCAGCGCGCAGACAGGGCCAATCCTTAGTGGGCCGCGGTCTACAGTTGCCGGACCAGCCCAATTACCATATGAAAAAAATGGGAAGGCTGGTAACGGGTCGAGCCGGATGGCCAGCGGACCGGACCAGGTACCAGCCGGCCCAATTACCAGCGAAATTAAAAAAACATCTGAAGGGGGCTGGACCCAGCAGGCGGAGCCTGTGTGCGTGGCGGGCCGGGCCTGCACCAGGCGCGGACAAGGCTTGGACAAAAAGGGCCAGCTTTTTTGCAAATAAACATTTTCTTTTCTTTTCTAAATTTCTGAAATTTTAGTAAATGATATTTAATTAATTTAAAATAGTAATGATTACATGAAAAATATAAATAAAAATTAGAAAATTATAATTAAATTCCAGAAAGGGTAAAATGCTTAAATTAATTTATTTTCATTAAATTTCAGTAATTGTGTTAATTTATTTAATTTGGATGATTAGGTAATAAATAGAAATAAATAGAGGAAAAATATAGAAAATGCACGATAAACGTATACAAGCCGTGGAAAAGTGGATTTGATTCCGAACAATGTGGAGTTAGCATTCGAGCAATAAATGAACCTAGATTGGGTGTCGGAGGATGGTGAGGATGGGCCAGGGGCCTCAGGCGTTTGTGTATTTGCATTCATGGCACGTGCATTGCATTTATGGCGTGTCATGACGTGCAGGTCAAAGGCTCTCAGGATGGTGTACGGTGGCAGGGCCACGCACACTCAGGATGGTGTACGATGACGCAGCCACGCACACTCAGTATGGTGACTGTGGGTTGGTACGACCCACTGCCACTCACTAGGACCCGGGTTCATGCATTGCACGGTATGGATATCGGCATTCTGTATGACATGACTTTGTTGCGTGTGACATGCATAGTGGGTCATGCATCACGATGTTACGCATTCTTTACCTGAAGTGATTTACTTTTCCACATTCTTTCATATGCTTATGTGATATCATGTTTTATGTGCTATGTGTTATATCATTTTTGGATGCTCAGCTTGTACTACTTGGAGGCAAGTGCCTACTGAGTGATTTCCCCGTCACTCACCCCTACTACCCCTTGCAGGTGAGCAGGTAGAGGCCTACGATTATGTCTTTGTTGAGGACGGGGCTGACACAGTGGAGTGGACAGACTGATGGCCGCACCTAGGACATGAGGAGACCGTGCGGTCATTTGTTATTATTTTATTGGGATTCATCAAACATACCTGTTTAGACTGTTTGCACAGTGATGTTATTGCATAAATTGGTTTAGTATATTATTGAGAAATTTTCTTTTATCCATGGAATTTAATGTATAGTATTTCGTTTCCGCAAGAAAAATTTCTACGACTTTTCGGACATGTTGGAAATTAACTCGATGCCTTGTATTCTCCTAAGCGAGATACAGCGGGTGCACTGTTCCCAATGCTAGGGTTCGAAAGCGGGGCACTACAGATGGTATCAGAGCCGAGGCTTCAGATCCGCCTTGGGAACGCAGGATTAATTAGATCACCTAGACATAAGCTATGATCTTCTCCTAGAAACGACGAGTATACCCTAACAAATGAAGTAGACCTAAGTTATGATCGGGTTAAGGGAGGTGTGTGCCGATGGTGATCTTTTCTTGTTAATTACCGTTTTATCCCGCGATCAACTATTTAATTTATTTTGACTAACCTACACACTTTTTATGAACTCGAACTCCAGGAAAATGCCTGTAAGACGTGAGCGAGCAGGTAATAGAGGGCACGACGGTGATGACCAGCGAGGTCAGGGGCCATTCCCTAAGTTCTTGCTGATACCCTAGCCAGCCTGACTACCTTGGTGGCTCAGCAGCAGGTACAGATGGCTTACCTGCAGCAACAGCAGGAGCAGCAGCAGCCGCCCCCACCACCACCCCCCCCCCCAGGACTTTGATTCTTTTATAGGGAGATGCAACATTCCCGAGTACCAATGTTTAGGGGCACTACACGGCCAGAGGAGGCCGTGATCTGGCTCCAGAATGTGACCGAGCAGTTGAGGATATTGTAGGTTCCCGATGACCTGAAGGTGGAGGTGGTTGTTTCATTCCTTGAGGGCGATGCTAGGGGATGGTGGCTTAGCGTGCAGCGCTGGTTGACCCCACAGTTGACTTGGACCCAGTTTCGAGAAGAGTATCAGAGGCACTACATTCCTGAGAGTGCCATACAAAGGAGGATGTTTGAGTTCCAGCTACTTACTCAGGGGTCCATGACCGTGGACCAGTATTCGGAGAGATTTCATGCGCTGGGGAGATATATGCCTTCTGTTATGGATAATGAGAGGGCAAAGATGTCTAAATTCAAGACTGGACTAAGCCCTCGCATTCAGTCCTTGATTATTTGTGCCAGACATGAGACCTTTAAGGATCTACTTGAGGTATGCTGGGACGTTGAGGGTGACCTCATGAGGGGTGCAGTCGACGACCTGACGAAGCGGTCACGAGAGGAGTATCGCTCTGGGAGACTCAGGAGATGGCTAAAGGTGCCCCACCTCCAGCAGTCGGGGAGCTCTTTTCGACCACCGCAGCAGCAGAGACAGTTTACTCAGCCACTAGTCATTGAGGGACCAGCGTTGATAGGTGCACAGCCAGTGAGAGCGATGGCACCCACTACACCATGTGTCCATTGTGGGTGCTTTCATCCGGGCCAGTGCTGGAGGACCAGGGACATTTGCTACAGATACGGCACCCCAGGGCAGTTTGCTAGAGAATGCCCCGCGCATGGACAGGCACCCCCACCACAGCAGACCAGACACAGCAGAAGGGGAGGCCGAAGACTAATGCCCGAGTACATGTCATGACACACGCTGACGTCGACGAGATAGGCGACGTCATAGCAGGTACATCTAAATTAATTGTTGAGTTTCAGTTGATTTGAATACATTTCATTCTTGTGATTAAGTGCTATATGTATAACCTTGCATCTGTTAGGTGAGATTCTGATTAACAAGGTTCCAGCCTACGTTCTTTTCGTTAGTGGGGCCAGTCATTCATTTATCGCCAGGAGGTTTCTCAAATGTCTGAATATTCTACCCGAATGGCTGGAGATTCCCTACCGGGTTCAAACTGCCAGCGACCAGGTGTTTGTATCCCACTATCAGTTCAAGGATTGTACGTTGGATATTAACGAGCTAGAATCCACTGCTACTCTGATTCCCATCCAGATGCAAGTTTTTGATGTTATCTTGGGTATGGATTTTCTGGCTAAGTATCAGGCCACGATCGATTGTCGTCAGAGGCAGGTTAGCATGCAGACACAGAGAAACCAGGAAACCATCTTCCAGGGAGATTTCAAGTTGCATAAGGCGCCCAAGAAGACTTACATGAGTGCAGCGCAGGCGTACAGGGCATTGAAAAAAGGTAATCAATGTTTTCTTATATATGCTATTGGTGTAGAAAAAGAGGTACCCTCGACGGATGCGATACCAGTGGTGAATGAGTATAAGGATGTATTTCCCGATGAGCTGCCAGGACTACTGCCCAGTCGGGAGGTAGAATTCGAGATTAATTTGCTGCCCAGTGCTGAACCATATCAAAGGCACCGTACAGGATGGCTCCGGCTGAACTAAAGGAGCTGAAGGAACAATTGCAGGAGTTACTAGATCGGAAGTTCATTCGACCCAGCGTCTCAACCTAGGGAGCTCCGGTCTTGTTTGTAAAGAAGAAGGACGGTAGCATGAGGCTCTGCATTGATTATCGGGAAAATTAATAAGATCGCCATCAAGAACAAGTATCCTCTATCTCAGATCGAGGACCTCTTCGATTAGTTAAAGGTACCCCTTCTAATCAATGTAACTCACAATTCATATTATTAATTCTCCAATTAATTTTGCAACTTTGGCATTCTTCAGGGTGCTAAGGTATTCTCTAAAATTGATCTTCGATCTGGATACCATCAATTGAGGATTAAAGCCGAGGACGTAGCAAAGACTGCCTTTCGCACTAGATATGGTCACTATAAGTTTGTAGTGATGCCATTCGGTCTGACTAATGCTCCCGCAGCCTTCATAGATTTGATGAATACGATGTTCAGGGACCATCTTGATAAGTTTGTGGTGGTCTTTATCAATGATATATTGGTCTATTCTCCGGATGAGGAGTCCCACGAAAAGCATCTGAGGGAGGTTCTGGATGTTCTCAGGAAGAAGAAGTTATATGCTAAGTTTAGTAAGTGCGAGTTCTGGCTGAAGAGTGTTGCGTTCTTGGGACACGTGGTCTCAGAGGAGGGAATTTATGTTGATCCCAAGAAGATTAAGGCCATTACTGAATGGCCTAGACCGACTAATGTGACCGAAGTGAGGAGTTTTCTGGGCTTGGCCGGCTACTATCGGAAGTTCGTTGAAGGATTCTCATCGATAGCAGTGCCCTTGAGCAAATTGACTCAGAAAAAGTCAAAGTTTGTCTGGACCGCGGAATGCGAGCAGAGCCTTGCAGAACTTAAAAGACGATTGACGACGGCCCCTATACTTGCTCAACCCTCAGGCTCTGAAGGGTTTGTCATATATAGTGTTGCATCGAAGAGCGGACTAGGTAATGTATGTAACTTCAAGTTGACTTTATATGCATTGCAACTATGGCCTAACTGTGTCTTTGCAGGATGTGTCCTTATGCAAAATGACAGGGTCATGGCATATGCCTCAAGACAGTTGAAGCCATACGAGCAGAATTATCCGACGCATGACCTGAAGTTAGCTGCAGTGGTTTTCGCACTTAAGATATGGCGTCATTATCTTTATGGGGTGAAGTGAGAATTATTCACGGATCATAAGAGTTTGAGGTACATATTCACACAGAAGGAGCTAAACATGCGTCAGAGGAGATGGCTTGAGTTGTTGAAAGACTACGATTTGACTATCAGCTACCATCCGGGGAAGCGAACCGAGTCGCGGATGCTCTGAGTAGGAAATCCAGCCATGCCAGACAGACGCCGTTGGAAAGGGATACGGCAGAGCTGGACCTTGACATTGTGGACTCCACAGCTAATGTGCTAGCGGCGCTGATTATCACTCCGTCTTTGATTGAACAAATCAAAGAGGCACATAAGGGAGATGTAGCACTTAGTGAGATCTGGGAGAGGATGATGATGGTTTTCAGATCCATGACGACGGCAGCATATGGTTTCAAGGGAGACTATGTGTTGCTGAGGTTGAGGATCTCAGAAGGACAGTTCTGAAGGAGGCGCACAACTCGAAGATGTCTATTCACCCTGGTACTACAAAGATGTATAATGATATGAAGGAGCATTATTGGTGGAGTGGAATGAAGAGACACATAGCAAAGTTTGTAGAGAGATGTCTGGTCTGTCAGCAGGTCAAAGCAAAACACTAGAGACCAGGGGGTTTGTTGATGCCGTTAGAGATCCTTGAATGGAAATTGGAGTACGTAACTATGGATTTTGTGATGGGACTTCCGAGGACAAGGAATGGTAATAACATGATATGTGTGATTGTAGACCGTTTGACTAAGTCCGCTCATTTCCTACCTGTGCCGAATGATGTGACGCTGGACAGATTGGTTACGCTCTACATCGATAACATCATTAGTTTACATGGCATTCCGTTCAGTATTGTCTCTGATCGTGACTCGAAGTTTACTTCTAGGTTTTGGTCAGCATGTCAGAGGAGGATGGGGACCGAGTAAACGATTGAGTACTGCGTTTCACCCCGCAGACAGATGGGCAGTCAGAGAGACCCATACAGACGTTGGAGGATATGTTGAGAGCTTGTGCCATCGACTTCAAGGGAAACTGGGACGGTACGATCAAGTTGATTGAGTTCTCCTACAACAACAGTCATCATAGCGCCATCGGCATGGCACCATTTGAGGCACTCTACGGGCGTAAGTGCAGATCCCCGATCCATTGGGATGAAGTTGGGGAACGTGCTATCAATGGCCCAGAGCTAGTTGAGCAGACCAAAGAGCAGATAAAGTTGATTCGTGAAAGGCTTAAGGTTGCTCAAGATAGAAGTAAGAGCTGGGCAGATTCGAAGAGGCTTCCTCTGGAGTTTACGGTCGGAGAAAAGGTTTATCTGAAGGTATCGCCAATGAAGGGCGTAGCACGATTCGGGTTGAAGGGTAAGCTGAGGCCTTGATACATTGGCCCATACGAGGTGCTCGAGAGGATCGGTTCATTAGCTTATCGTTTGGTATTACCACCAGCGCTAGCCCATGTGCACGATTTATTTCATGTCTCTCAGTTGAGGAGGTACGTCCTAGATCCGAGCCACATACTGGACGCACCACCTTTGAGGATCAGACTGGACACATCATACGAAGAGACGCCTGTTCGAATCATTGATCGCAAGGATCAAGAGCTGAGGAGGAGAATAATTCCATATGTCAAGGTACAGTGGAGCAATCACAAGGAAAATGAAGCGACTTGGGAGCTGGAGGACCAGATGCGCGAACGCTACTCTGAACTCTTTGATTAAGGTACATCAAATCTCTCCAGACTCTATGATTAAGTTACGTCAAGTTTCGAGGACGATACTTTTGTAAGGTGGGTAGGATGTTATAACCCCGAAGATAAAAATAATAATAATAATAATAATAATAATAATAATAATAATAATAATAATAATAATAATAATAATAATAATAATAATAATAATAATAATAATAATAATAATAATAATAATAATAATAATAATAATAATAATAATACTAATAATAATAATAATAATAATAATAATAATAATAATAATAATAATAATAATAATAATAATAATAATAATAATAATAATAGTTAATATATAAATTAAGAACTTAACAATTTGAAAAGGGAGAGTTATCATAAAAGTATTTAAAAGGAATAAGGGGATAAGGATTAAACGAATTAAAGGGAAAAAAAGAAGAAGAAAGGATCGTGCGTTAAGGGGCGATAACGACCCCCCAAATATCGCGATTCAACAAATTAAAAAGGGGTGGGGTGTTTCAGTTGAGAGGAAAAGCAGAAAAAATAATTAAACGGGAAAAGAAAAAGGGAACGCAGGGGAGAGCGTACACGGCAGAGAAGAAGGAGAAAGGGAGAATAGGAAGGAGGAAGAGAGAAGGAAAGGAAAGGGAGAGAAGGCAACCGGTTATTTCAATCGTGTAGTTTTGTCTGCAATCCAGGTAGGTTCCCTTTTCCCCTCCAAATGGTAAAAATTCAAGCATGCTCTAGTGGTATTTTATGTGTTTTTGTTGTTTTAATTGTTGAATTTCATAGCATGTTGTTCAATCTGTGAAAAGCATGAAATTTGGAATCCGTGGTATGCCTGAATTGTATTGCGTGACTTTGATGTGATTTAAGGGAAAAATTTGATAATAAAATAACACAATCTCTGCATGATTATGGGTTTTATGTTTTTGTTTTGACCTTAGATTAGGTTCCCATAGACTGAAAATAGGCAAAAATATAGATCGACGTCGAAAAACGGACGCCGGAGGCGGCCAGAGCGACTCACGCGCCGCCGGAGTGGCTGCGCGTGGCCTTCACGCGCACGCGTGAGGTCGCACGCGCCTCCTGGGCGCTGCTGATCGCAGTATTAAAAATAATAAAATCTAAATTAGGGCCGGCCTGCCAGCGCGCAGACCAGGCCAGTCCTTAGTGGGCCGCGGTTTGCAGCTGCAGGAACAACCCAATTACCATATGAAATAAAAAATAAAAAATGGAGAAGGCTGGTAACGGGCCGGGCCGGATGGCCAGCGGACCGGACCAGGTACCAGCCGGTCCAATTACCAACGAAATTAAAAAAACGTCTGAAGCGGGCCGGACCACAGCAGGCGAAGTGTGTGTGCGTGGCGAGCCGGGCCTACACCAGGCGCGGACAAGGCTTGGACAAAAAGGGCCAGCTTTGTTTGCAAATAAACATTTCCTTTTCTTTTCTAAATTTCTGGAATTTTAGTAAATGTTATTTAATTAATTTAAAATAGTAATGATTACATGCAAAATATAAATAAAAATCAGAAAATTATAATTAAATTCCAGAAAGGGTAAAATGCTTAAATTAAGTTATTTTCATTAAATTTCAGTAATTATGATAATTTATTTAATTTGGATAATTAGGTAATAAATAGAAATAAATAGGGGGAAAATGAGGAAAAATATAGAAAATGCACGATAAATGTATACAAGCCATGGAAAAGTGGATTTGATACCGAACAATGAAGAGTTAGCATTCAAGCAATAAATGAACCTAGATTGAGTGTCGGAGGATGGTGAGGATGGGCCAGGGGCCTGAGGCGTTTGTGTATTTGCATTCATGGGACGTGCATTGCATTTATGGCGGGTCGTGACGTGCGGGTCAAGGACGCTCAGGATGGTGTACGGTGGCGGGCCACGCACACTCTGGATGGTGTACGATGGCGCGGCCACGCACACTCAGTATGGTGACTGTAGGTGGGTATGACCTACAGCCACTCAGTAGGACCCGGGTTCATGCATTGCACGGTATGGATATCGGCATTCTGTGTGACATGACTTTGCTGCGTGTGACATGCATAGTAGGTCATGCATCACGATGTTGCGCATTCTTTACCTGGAGTGATTTACTTTTCCGCATTCTTTCATATGCTTATGTGACATCATGTTTTATGTGCGATGTGTGATATCATTTTTGGATGATTGGCTTGTACTACTTGGAGGCAGGTGCCTACTGAGTGATTTTCCCGTCACTCACCCTTACTCCCCCCCCCTCCAGGTGAGCAGGTAGAGGCATACGATTATGTCTTTGTTGAGAACGGGGCTGACACAGTGGAGTGGACAGACTAACGTCCGCACCTAGGACATGAGGAGACCGTGCGGTCATTTGTTATTATTTTATTGGGATTCATCAGACATACCTGTTTAGACTGTTGGCACAGTGATGTTATTGCCATAATTGGTTTAGTATATTATTGAGACATTTTCTTTTATCCATGGAATTTAATGTATAGTATTTTGTTTCCGCGAGAAAAATTTCTACGTCTTTTCGGACATGTTGGAAATTAACTCGACGCCTAGTATTCTCCTGAGCGAGATACGGCAGGTGTACTATTCCCGATGCTAGGGTTCGGGAGTGGGGCACTACATATAGGATGACTTTGTGATTAAATTCTTGAACGGATTGTCAGATGAGTTTGAACTTGTAAAGTTACAAGTTCTGTTGTTGAGTCTTTTCCCAGATATCAACTCAACAATTGTCGTGGCTGTTAAGTTGAGAGAAAGGTTTCGTATTCTAGTGGACAAGGTGTTTTTGTTTACAGTCCGTCTCATTTGTTGAATATGGGAGATGCTTCTTCTGCCTTCATTGGACAGACTTCTGTTTCCCAAGACCTCAAGGAACTAGACAAAATTTGTTTGGTTCTAGACCACAAGGGAGTTATAGAGGAGATGGTGGATACGTACAGAAGTTTGTGAATGTTAAACGTCCTATATGTAATCATTGTGGTTTCTCAGGAAACAGTGTGGATACATGTTATAGAAAACACGGATACACTCCAGGTTACAAGCCTAAGGCACGATTAAACTATGTTGGATATAATGGTGGAAGTCAGATTGGAGAAAATGCAGGCAACCAGCAGGTGATGCCACAGCAAGCTATAGCACCCTAAGTGCCAGCAGTTTTTACACAGAATCAATACCTACAATTCATGAATATGCTTAAAGATCATCAGCAGAGGAGTTACAAAGAGAAGCCTGTTCAAGAGAAAAGAGAGGAGGCTTTGCTTGCTTTAATGTCAGCTCAGAAACTACCTGCCACTAGTAAGGCAATAGGTAATTTGGTAAACAAAAACTTGAACTTATGGATTTTAGACTCAGGTGCCAGTGATCATGTTTGTTGATCTCTTAGTCTCTTTTGATTCTTTCTATCCTGTCACTTCGTTACAAGTCAAATTACCTAATGATCTTCTTGTTGATGTGCATCATGTTAGGATTGTGACTATTAATCCCTTTCTCAAACTCACCAATGTGTTTCACATCCTTTCTTTTTCTTTCAATTTGCTTTCACTCAGCAAACTTGCCAGACAAAATCAATACAGTGTGCTTTCTCATTCTGATTATTGTTTCATTCATGAATAGAAGTTTATGAAGATGATTGGTTTAGCTAAAGCGAGTCAAGGGTTATACAAGCTCCATAGCTCACCAAAGCAACCATGCATAAGCAATGACAAAATGCAGTCTTTTGCCACTAGTTCTATTTTTACTACTACACAAAATGCTTCAGAGTCCAAAGCCTCACTCTGGCATTGAAGGCTTGGACATATGTCAAGTTCTAGAATAAAAGAAGTCCACCAGATGGATCCTATGGTTGATATTCCCTCTATTTCTGTTTCTGTCATGTATGTCCCCTTGCTAGAAAAAAGAAGCGTCCCTTTCCTGTTTCACCTTGTACCTCTGTTATCCTTTTTTTTTGGCTTCATATAGACATTTGAGCTCTTACAGACACCTTACTATGTACCATCAACGTTTCTTCCTTACTATAGTGGATAATTTCAGTAGATATACTTGGGTCTACTTGTTGAAAGCTAAATCAGAAGTTAAAGATATATTGCAAAGTTTTTGTACAAATGTGTCTGTGCATTTTGAAAAGAATGTGAAAACCATAAGAAGAGACAATGGTCTTGAGTTTAACATGAGTTATTTCTATGCTTCCAAGGCTTGTGCATCAAACCAGCCGCATTCATACTCCTCAGCAAAATAGCCTAGTTGAAAGAAATCACCTGCATATTCTGAATGTGGCCAGGGCCCTAAGATTGCAAACTAACTTGCCTATAAAATTCTGAGGTTTTTGCATGCAACATGCAGTTTATTAGATTAATCTTACTCACTCACCCTTCATAGCTAACAAAACACTATTTGAGCTATTACTTCACAAACCTCCCTCTTATTAGAACATCAGTGTGCTTGGATGTTTGGCTTTTGCACTCAACACTTAACACAACAAAGGAAAGTTTGACCCATCTAAGAAATGCTTGTTCTTTGGCATGTCTCATACTACAAAAGGCTATATCCTGCAAGATCTCTCCATAAAGGATTTTTTATTTCCAGAAATATAGAGTTTGATGAATATTGCTTTTCTTTTATATCCTCTCCTTGTGCTCAACAATCCACCAGTCTACGTCACCCACCCAGGCATTCTTCTCAATTATCTACACCTTCTCTTGTTGTTCCTACGGCTTCTGAGCCCAATTCCTTTTGGGAAACTAATTCCCTAGCTTCTTCCTCTCCATCTACTCATTTGAATACCTCCATTTTACCTGAGCACTCATCTTCCCATCACTTGTGTTCCCATCTTCATCTCCTCGTTCCATTCCTACATCATCTACATCTTTATTTCCATCTTCATCATCTGCTTATGTTCCTCCCATTCCTCCAGACCACATGCCCATCACTTCTATTCATATTACATTACCTCTGTCCCTTGATGCTAGGCCAATTAGACAAAGATAGACACCCACTTACTTACAAGAATACTACTGTAATCAGTCCCAAGTATATTCACATAATGATGTTGTCCCTCACATCAGTACTCCAGACACCCTGGACCAATCTTTTTCTTTACAGTCATTGGCACCTAAGTATAAAGCATATGTTTTAGCTTCTAGTATACATACAGAACCTGCTGATTGCATAGAGGCAGCTTTTTTCTCAGCTTGGCAGGAGGCTATACAGGTAGAGATATCAACACTTGAGGCTAATCACACTTGGAGGTTGGTGCCTTTGCCACCTAGGAAGCAACCTATTAGTTGCAAGTGGGTTTATAAGATCATATATCAGGCAAATGGCACTGTGGAGAGGTACAAGGCTAAAATGGTAACCAAGGGCTATGCACAACAATATGGGATTGACTATCAAGAAACTTTTTCTCCAGTAGCCAAAATGACAATGGTTAGAATGGTTTCAGCTCTTGCAGCCAGTAAAGGTTGGCATCTACATCAATTAGATGTCAACAATGTTTTTTCCTATGGAGATTTGTGTAAAGAAATTTACATGGTGCCTCCACCTGTCATAGTTTTGGATTATCCTAGCTTGGTTTGCAAACAAGAAAAGTCCCTCTATGGGATTAAACAAGCTAGTCGTGAATAGAATACAAAATTAACTGCCTTTCTGTTGTCTAAAGGTTTCACTCAGTCCAAGAATGATTACATCCTCTTCTTTAAGGCCACTCAATCTCATTTACTCCTGGCTTTAGCATGTGCAGATGGCATTATTCTGGCCTCATCTCATCTACCAGTTATACAGCAGCTAAAGTCTGAGCTTCACTCAGAATTCATAATCAAAGATCTTGGTGACCTTAGGTACTTCTTAGGGAGTGAAGTAGCCAGGTCACAGGAGGGTTGATTATCAATCAAAGGAAGTATGCTTTGGAACTACTCGTACACATTGGTCTTTTGGGCTCCAAACCTGCTAAGACCCCTATGGAGACCAATGCAAAGCTTTCACATGACGACTCTCCACTATTGACAGACGTGTCGACTTATAGGAGCCTGATTGTTAAGCTCATTTACCTTACTGTAACAAGACCTGACATTGCATTTCCAGTGCAGCAGCTCCGCCAATTCTTGGATTGTCCTACACAGAACGTGTTAAAAGCAACACACAGGCTGTTGAGATATATCAAAGGGATAGCAAGACAAGGGCTTATGTTCTCCTCTAATATAGAACTAAAATCGAGGGCCTTTGTAGACTCTGATTGGACTGGATGTACAGAGACAAGGAGGAGTGTTACAAGTTTATGTGTATTTCTGGGGGACTCACTAATTTCATGGAGAGCAAAGAAGCAGACTACAGTGTCAAAATTATCTGTAGCGGCTGAATATCGTGCCTTGGCACCATTGGTATGTGAGGTGCAATGGCTCGTATATCTAGCCAGAGACTTGCAAATAGGCAATTAGGAACCTGTAGAGGTGTTTTGTGATAGCAAGAGTTCTATGTACATTATTGAAAATCCAGTGTTCCATGAAAGAACGAAGCACATAGAGATAGACTATCACATTGTCCGAAAAAAGGTTCAAGGAGGAGTAATAAGCTAATGCCTGTTAGAATGGAGTTGCAAGTTGTAGATGTTTTCAAAAAGACACTAGATTTGAAGAGGTTAAACAATCTGATTAAGACTTTTGGGGTCTACAACATGTACAACAAGCTTAGCTTGAGGGGGTGTCAAAGAAGGAGATGATAAGCAGTTGAAGTGATCAACTGGGATTTGGTCAAGCAGTTTCATATTGATTACAAGCACTTGCGTACTGGGAAGATGACAAAGGCAGAAGGCAGTTGGCTGACGTCTAGCAGTCAAACATATCACATGGAGCTGAAAGGGTCTCGATTGGAAAGCAAGAAGCACATGGGACGATGGGATCACCAGACAGCAAGGTGTGGAACACGCTGCATCAATTGAGAACAAAGAAAGGGAGCTAATTCACTAGGCGAGAATGTTTAAAAGAAGTGGAAAGACATTTGTACCCCTAGTTGATTGGAGTAGTTGAGTTAGTACATGTCCTCTTTAGTAATTTCATGTGTTTCCTTCTTCAACCTTATATTTGTTCTGTAACTGCTGCAAACAGATTGACTAATTCGATCATTTCCATCGATATATTCTCTCCTTCTCAATTGCTTCTCTTGACTTCCGCAGTTTTCTTCTATTTTGCTTTAATGATGTTTGTGTGTTGATCGCTGCATTAGATTGCCTGTTGCGTGAATTTAGATATAAGACACACTGTTTATGTCTTACGAAACTGCAACATTTATAACAGAAGCATCTGAATTTTACACATATGGTTTCTGGAATCGCAACAACGCCGAGCAATCATTTCTCGGGAAAATACACATATTTGAAATGTCACATGCATACGAGGATTTTGTCAAATCAAACTACTTGAATTCTTCATGTTATCTCATAAAATCACGAACAGATACGCTGTATTATTTTTAAAGCTTAGATAATCCATGAAAGCTCAAACACCATTGGTCCTTATTTATCAATTTTTGATGGCCACGTATCACCTTCGTATCCATGATCCATGTCTATTATTACTCACAAGAAACTTCACAAAATGAGCATTACTTTAGAATAATATATAGTTACCTTGTGGTTCAAGACCGTTTTAGCGTCCCGCCCGAGATTAGAGTCTCGGCACGGTGCACCTGCCGTACTCTACTAAGGAGAGTATAAGGCATCGATACCAATCGATGCATGTCATAAAACGAAATGCAGAGTGATATAACGGAAGCATCATAACATAATATAAATAACATCGAAAGTCGGGGTACAAACGCAAATAAAAATATAAGTCTGGTACATAAGTCTCCAAAGGATACATAACCATCAAAATAGAAAGAGCTAACTATGAGTTCGAGATCTACGCGTCAGTCAAGGATATCCTATCTCCGGTTCATCCTCTACAAACTCTGTTCCCTAGACCCTGTGATCTGCAAAGTATTTCAAGCACAAGTGAGCGATGATATAATTGCCCGCAAGTATATCCCCTCAGACTTACCATTGGATCATACACGCGGAGATGGGGTACCCAAAAATAAATGTAACATAACATAAAAGTAAAAAGACCATCTGCATTTCACAAGTATAACTAGCACATCATAAAACAAATATAAGAGTCCAACATATCCATAAGTTCACATATTAAATCCATTTATTTCAATCCATGAAAATGCATAATCTACAAAAGTAAATCCATAGTCCATGATATCCATGTCCAAAAAGGTCTATAATCGCTGAAAAGCATATTCCATAAAAATAAAGTCCATAATCCATATCCATGTAAATTCCATATCCATATTTATATGCTTTTCATGATTTATGATGCAAGTGATGCATAATTTACAAAAAAAAAAAATTTGCAATGCATGTCCATGTCCATATTTGGTCGGAATCCAGTCCATATCCAGCCAAAGGCCGGTCCATATCCATATCTGGTTGGGGACCAGTCCATATACATATCCCATCCGCGGTGGATGCAGATGCAGGTTTTTGTATCCAAATCTAATGGTTTTCGCAACATGGCGTGCATAGTTATCCCTACTCTCCATGATATAATATAGTGCCATAATGATGCAAATTAATAAAACGATGCAATGCATGTTCATTTAGTCAGAGACCACTTCTATCTGCAATGCGGCGTGATTTCGCAAACGATGCAAAATCCAAGGCTTTTCCATGTTCCAAATCCAATGAACTTTTGCAAAGGTGAGACGCAATCATGATCCATGTCCATGCACACACATATACATTTACTTATATACAAACATATTCGAGAATTCTTACAATTTCTAGTTTGATTACATTTGTTACTTGTCCATGGACACACATATACATTGACTTATATAAAAACATATTTGAGAATTCTTACAATTTCTAATTTGATTACATTTGTTACTTGTCCATTCCTTGTCCAAGTGATTATGTCCATATTTACACAGCTATGATTCATATCAATTCATTTTTATCTACTAATCCATAGTAGGTGTGAATTCCATAAATTCCATGTGTTCATAGTACAAACATATTTCCATCCAACTTTTCTATCTTTCAACCTATTATGACCGAATGCATATGAACATGTACAATTCTTGTTACGCCTTTCATAACTCCAAGGAAACTCTAAAAAATGATTTGCCAACTTCATATTATGTCTCATCATTTTCAAAACTTTATTTTTACATAGAAAGGGCCTTTATGGTCGAAGGGTTGAGCATAGTGTGGATCTCGATTTTTTTTTAATTTCATCAAGCTAGGAATTTACTCATAATTTATTATTTTCTCCCTTTTAGTGTCTATTATGTCACAACCTTATAGTTTCAACATGTAAATGGCCATATGGCCGAAAGGAATGGGTACCACCTCATCTATATCTTTATACCACACTTTTTCATTTTTCTTTAACTCTTTTCCTCTTACCCTTTTTAGCTAAAGTCAAAACAATCCATGTCTTCCTATTATGGCCGTATTATAACTTATGTGTCCAAGCATACTTTATTTGTATGCAAAGAGGCTGTGTGGCCGAAAATTATACAAGCATGCATACACACCATTTTCTTTTCTACTCACATGATGGTTTGCTACTTTTCCCTTTTTTATCTTTTTCTAAGGATCAAGACAACTCTAACTCTTTCTTCATCACATTAATCTCAGCCACCACAACAAGGTGGCTAGCTAATTTTGTCTAGTTTGCTAAATGACAAGTCTTGAGGGTCCTTGTTTGTTACAAGTTTGTTTTGTCTTTTTTAGTGCTTTCAACCTACCTTTTTTCATGTCTTACTAACAACGTTTCTATTAGAATAATTTCACTCAACCAAGTGGATAAAATTTTCCACTTGGCCGAGGGTCCAAGTGTGCCAAAATATGGTCTTTTGCAATTTAACAAACTCTTGGAACCAAAGACCTTATGGTGGCATGCAATTACATATCTTTATTTTTAATCTTGTCTAAAATGTAGGTCCTTCACTTATCTTCAACATGCACGAAAGTTTTCTTCAACATGCCATTAAAATACATTCTACTCTGCATACATGACTTCCTTGCTTATACTACATCCTCTTCCTCTTCTTGTTTACATCTTTCGACAGAACTAATCTTGACTTAGTGATGAGATCAAGGATTTCATCATAAGGTCAATGGCACAACCACAAGAAGTAAGGCCGAACAACATGGTTATGAAGTTGGTAGCATCCTGTGTAAGTATGTGCAAGATGAACCTAAGGTTCACTGGGTTCATCTCATTGAGCACACATGAACCTTTGCTACACCTTGCGTGTGTGTGTGTTTCTAGTTTTTCTTTGTTTCATTTACCAATAAATCTTGTTTTCATAACTTTGCCATGTAGGAGCGCTGATGCGTGCAAAATCCGAAGTTAAAAGGATACAAAAGGAATGATGATATCTTCGAAGACAAAGAAGAACGTTCAAGAGAATGTTTTGAAGAGAATGTTCTAAGAGAATGTTTAAAGAGAATGTTTCAAAGGAATGTTTATCCTGGGAATGTTTGTCTTAAGGAATGATTGTCCTAGGAAATGTTTGTCCAATTGAATGTCTGTCCTAATCCCTTGCCATTATCAAACATGGTTTTAGGAGGCGTTTTGGAAGTCAACTCTTCAACATGGTAAATTCAAGATCATCCTCATTTCAGCCCTTTTTTTGGACCGGACAGAATAAGCACCAAACTTGAAGACAAACTTGAATTCAAATTCAAAGGAAATTCAAGTTCAAATTCAACCAACTTTTTAAGTCATCTCCAAGCTTATCCCAACTTCAAAATTCGATTAGCAAGCCTTCCACTAGGTCTCAAATTTTGGATGAAGCAAAGAAACTCCAAGGATCAAGATAACAACTCAAAAATGAAGACAAGATATTAGCTTATCCAAGTTTAAATTTTATTTCAAATTATAGTTTGTTTTTTATTTAGATTTTTGATAAATTTTTAAGATGAAATTTGATCTATCTAGAACCCTTTTTAGATAGCAAAAATTAGCATAAGTAAGGCCTAATGGTCGTGTATTAGCAGCTTCAATTTCAATCAAAATATTTCGGTTTTTACATCTGATTTGTGTGAGACTTGTTTTTCTTTATTTCCATCAAAATCAAGGTTAATCATCTTCAAGAGTGATCATTTTGAAGGTGTTTGCCATAGCTACGAGTATTATCTAGGAGGATTTCATTGGTTTGCCTATCAACAACCATTTGTTGGTTTTGGTATCTTGCTTAAACAACCGACTTTTTTACACAAAAGAAGCAAGGAGAAGTGTTTTTCTTTGTGCCACTCCTAATTATAATAAGGACATTGAAGGTGGAAGAGTGGATCGCACGCCTGATTACATCAAAATTGGTATCAGAGCAAAGGTGACTCTACCAAATCTCTATCTTACGTTTTTAAGTCATTTCTTTACCTCTTCCCATTCTTTTTTTGTGTCATTCTGCGCCTTATCACCCGTCTTAAAGAGAAACAAAAACCGCAAAAAAAAATTACATCTTTGAGTCCTCATTGAGTCATAAAATCGAGCCTTTATATGTGTCAAAAGCTGAAATTTTTTGTGTTAAAACCCCTAGTTTTGCATGCTGTTCGTTTTTTTTTCATTTCCAATTCATTTCTCCATCCTTTTTTATACGTGTTTTGTGTCAAAAGGGTCTGAAATTTGGTTGCTCCAACTTGAACATAGGCATCGCATATGGGTACATTTCTCAGCATACTTGAAAAATCGCACTACTTAGCATAAAAAGGCCACATAGTCGTAATTTATCTTGTTGTTATCCAATCTTTTGGTTAATTGTGATCTTTCATGTCTTAAACATCATTGTGGGAATGAATGTATGCCATAAGATTGTTGTTCAAGTGTTTCTATCCACACCTCATAAAAATCAAATTCGGCTAGAAAAACCCTCACTTGGCTGAATACACTTCTGATGGCTAAAACCCTCAAAATCTAACCTCACAAACCCTCAAATAGACCTTATCCGTATTACACCTCTCAAACGAAAACCCTAAGCCAATTAAACCTGAAAAAAGATTTAAGGATTCCCAAATCGTTTGAATCAAAACCCTAATTTACAAAACCTAAGATTTGAATTTGATTCAAATCAGCCCTACACCGTACCCACACCCAACTTGATCACACATAATCTTAATTCCTAGCCTTTATAACCTAAATAAACCATGCATTCAGTACCCAACACCCTACTACCCCAGAAACCCCAAACAAACCGAAAATTCCCAATTCTAGCACAAAAACCCTAATTGCAAGTAAACCTAATTTCGTTCAACTCTAAAATTATCCCATCCCAAGGTTATTTACTGCAATTGAAGGTGACATTCAAGTGATAAAAGTCCTTGCACCATTCTGCCCGAAATCAAAAATTTTTGTGCAAAAGTATGAAATTATCATTTTTCCCCTAGTCAAAAAAAGAAAACTTCTGATAATTGCTCACGTTAAACACCATAAGAAAAGAAAGAAAAGATCAAAGAAAAATGAAAGAAGAAGTGAGAAAAGTAAAGGGAAAACATTTGACATTTTTGGAACAATTTGTGTAATTTTGACTAGTTTGTGCACCTTGCCATAACCTCATGAATTTTTCCATAAACCCATTGATTTTCCACCATAAACTGAGATACACTTGAATGATTGATTATTGCATGTTTTGAGCCATTTTGTGAGTTTAAGCACCAAGAATCAAAGTTAACTAAAGATTACCCACAGCAACCCCTAGTTAATATTTGGTTCATATTCTTAAATATTTTGGTCTTATTTCTTCTTTGAATCATAGTAAAAACGTTCAAGTTTGTATTGGTACCATTTGGGACTGATTTGGTGTGAATTGGTACAAATTTGGTGCAAAATGGACGCTGATTATTGCTCTCAGATTCTCACATTTTTTGGCACTTTTTGGACATCTTTTTGATATCATTTGGAAGTTATATAAGTGGTATACTAACTTATTTTGGACCATCAAGTTGCTCAAAGGAGTTTGAGTTGATTTGAAGCCGGAAAGGTGAGAAAAGTGCACACAGGTTTTGTTGGAAAAAACTTGACATACACCTATCTTATTTTCTCTCTTGATCCTTATTAACCTCAGATTGGTCAAGAAACAAGGTGGTGAGAGAGTGAAAATAAAATTTAGAAGAGTGTGCAAATACATTGTTTTTCACTAATCCGCTCACTTTGCTTGGTTTTGTGTTAGTTTTGCGTTTTCTTTGTTTTTTGTTTTTTTATTGTTCTTTCAGATATAAACTGGAGCCTAACTCCCAAATTTCAGCTAGCAGATCAAAGGAGGTTGAAAGGCATAATCATTCAATGCAACAGATTACGGACATGCTAAAGACAATCCTAAACAACCAATGCGCGTATAGGTCGGAGTTGGACAACTTGAACCAACGGTTAGACAAGATTGAAGGCCGAGGAACAAGTAGGGCAGCCCCTAAAACTCAAGCAAGAAGGCATATCCAAGAAGAATTTTATGAAGAAAGCCAAAGGCAGCCAAATATTGATCCGAGAAGGTTCTTAGCGTAACGAGCCCCAAGAAAAAATTAACCACGAAGGTATAATGATGCACACAACCCATTTGAACAGGATGAAAGCAAGTTTGGTGATTAACAACCCTTTGATTATCATAGACGACAAAATCCCTTTATCCAAAAAATATGAGGATTTCTTAAAAACTAAAATAAGCATTCCAATGTTATATGGTAAAAGAAACATGGAGGAATACTTAGAGTGGGAAACTAAAGTGGATTTAATTTTTTCGTGTACAAACTATAGTGAGTTGCAAAAGGTGAGGTACATGTCCATTGAATTTTCAGGATATGCATTAAACTGGTGGACTAATCTTTGTAGAAATAGGACTCAAACAAGGCAACCACAAGTCCTAACATGGGAAGAAATGAAATGCGAATTAAGACATAGATTCATCCCAAACAACTACGAAAGTTCCGTTTTTACAACATTACATAACCTATGACAAGCACTAAAAGCGTAGACGAATACTACAATTTTTTGAAAAGATCTAACCTGCAGGAACTTGAAGAATCAACCAAATCACGTTTTCTGCATGGATTAAATCGAGACATAGCCCAAAGGATTGAACTCCAACCCTACCTCGATTTGACATCCATGGTGCACATGCCCAAAAAGGTTGAACAACAATAAAAGGTACGTAGCTCTTCTAATTTCAATTCTGGTTTTCGTACCAATCAATCTTCTTCAAGGTTTCAAAATAGGGCCGCAGGTAATGGAAACTCTCGCTCCTCAGGAGGGCAAAACTGAGACTCTTCACGGCCTAGAGGAATGAAACACATGTGCAGGGAACCAAAAAGCTGGATGAACGAGGCAAACAAAACTCCTCTACAGGGAGTTCTTCTAAACCTTCTGGTGGGTATAAAGATATCAAATGTTTTAAATGTCAAGGACATGGTCACATAGGAAGACAATGCCCTAATAACAAACGAATCATGCTAATGGAAAATACAAATAAATATGTAACTGAATCTGAGCATGAAATTGAATATGAACATGATAATGAGCTTGAACTTGAAGAAAACTTAGGTGAGGAGGACGACTTTGACAACAAAGAATTTCTTTTTATTAGAAGATCTTTGAATGCATATTAGAAGATAGATGACCATGAACAACATAGAGAAAACATTTTCCATAATGATAAATGGTAAAGTGTGTACTATGATTATTGATTCTGGTTCTTGTGAAAATCTAGTAGTGTTGAACAAGTTAGAAAATTAAACGTATCTATGACTAAGCATCCCCACCCCTGGAAACTTGCATGGCTAAATGATTGTGGTGAAATTAGCGTAAGTAAGCAAGTCCTGATTTTGTTGAGCATTGGTAGTTATAAAGATGAAATTTTGTATGATGTTGCCTGAATGCATGCTAGCCATATATTACTTGGTAGACCATAGAAATTTGATAGACATGTGACTTATGATGGCTATTTAAAAAAATACTCTTTCGAATTGAATGGTACACAGTTTAAATTGCATGCACTTCAACCCCATAAGGTCCACGAAGATCAAAAGCGTATGTCTAAGTCTAGGGCCGATCATAAGGAAAAAGAAGCTGAGAAAAAGTTTGTGGGTTGTATGAATAATACCAAAAACCAAGAGAGTAACAAAAAAGACATAGTACCCGCAGGTTCAAAGGAAAATAGGAAGAAATGTGGGTATTTTGCAAAACAAAGAGAGGTGACACATGCCCTTCAAAATAACCAAACTGTCTTAATCCTAGTTTATAAGGAGTGCATCCTCTTTAGTGATGATTTACCCTCAACCTTACCTACCCCTGTGGCAACCCTTATTCAGGATTATGTTCTATTCCCGAATAACCTACATTCTGGATTACCACCCCTAAAAGGAATAGAACACCAGATAGATTTTGTCCCAGGAGTTGTCCTCTCAAACAAGCTTGCATATAGAGCCAACCCTGAGAAAACAAAATAAATCCAACGACAAGTGGAGGAACTCTTAGCTAATTGACACATTAGAGAAAGTTTAAGCCCATCTGCTTTCCCCGTTATCCTAGTCCCCAAGAAAGATGGTACTTGGAGAATCTCGAGCCATAAACAAGATCACTGTGAAATATAGGTACCCTATACCTAGGTTGGATGATATGTTGGATATGTTGCTTGGTTCTAGGCATTTCACCAAGATTGATCTTAGACAAGGCTATTTCCAAGTGAAGATAAAGGAGGCAGATGAACGGAAGATAGCATTCAAAACCAAATTTAGGCTCTATGAGTGGTTAGTGAGGCCCTTCGGCCTCACCAATGCCCTAGTACTTTACGCGGTTAATGAATGAAGTCTTGAGATCATTCATAGGAAGATTTGTAGTTGTGTACCTCGATGATATCCTTATCTATTCTAGAACCATTGGAGATCACCTTGATCTTCTTAAAGCCATCTTTGAAAAACTCAAACAAGAACAACTCTACACCAACTCCAAGAAGTGTTCCTTTTGTTTAGAACGAGTTGTTTTCTTAGCTTTGTGATCACAGATGAAGGAATAGAAATTGATGAAGAGAAGATTAGGTCCATTGTTGAATGGCCTACCCCTTAGACTGTAGGAGAGGTGCGTAGCTTCCATGGCCTTGCAAGCTTCTATAGGAGGTTTGTAAAAGACTTTTCTTCTATAGCAGCACCCTTAAATGAAATCGTTAAGAAAGATGTGTCTTTTCAGTGGAAGAAGCCACATCAATAGGCATTTGATGAACTTAAGAAAAGGCTAACCACTGCACTCATTCTTAAGTTACCTAACTTTGATGAGACCTTTGAGATTGAGTGTGACGCTAATGGAGTGTGTATTGGTGCTGTCTTGACCCAACAAAAGAAAGCCATAGCCTATTTCAGTGAGAAATTGAAAGGAGCCTCTTTAAATTACTCCAGCTACGATAAGGAATTGTATGCCCTTGTGAGATCCCTACTAACTTGGCAACATTACCTCCAACCTAAAGAGTTTGTGATCCACACCGACCATGAAAGTTTGAAATATCTGAAAGGATAGGGTAAGCTAAATAAGAGACATGCCAAGTGGATAGAGTTTATTAAACAATTCTCATACGTTATAGAAACAAGGTAAGGATAATGTAGTTGCTGATGCCCTTTCTAGGAGATATACCCTAGTGACTACCTTGTCATCCCGATTCCTAGGCCTTCAATCACTTATGGAATTGTATACCAATGACCACAATTTTGGCACCACCTTCGAAGCATGTCAAGAAGTCCCTTTTGGAAAGTTTTACATGCATGAGGGATTCCTCTTTAAGGAGCATAAGTTGTGCATCCCACAATCATCCATGATGGAGATGTTAGTTAGAGAAGCCTATGGAGAGGGTTGATGGGACATTGTGGCATCTTTAAGACCTTAGCAACCTGTAAAGAGCACTTCTATTGACCCCACATATGCCTCGCATAGCTGGTATTACTTCAGCAAGCGAGCCTCTAACAGCGATTTTCCTTTCGCTGTTAATATTCCTACCTTCAATAAGAGATGGAAAGGTAGATTTTTTTATATCAAAAAGGCTGAGCTGCCAAGCGGGAACATCTGGAAGTCTGGCAGGACGGATAACCTGAAGCCGGGCCCAGATTACTTGAATGAAGCAGCCAGACTTCGGCGTATGCCCATCGTCATTGACTGGCAAAAGGTGGACTACGACATTTTGATGGCATCCGACCTGAGACATTCGGCTGTGGGCCAAAACTATCTGCCCCTTTCTCCCGACAACTTGATCATTGTAAGAGGTCGGTCTTGATGCACTTTCCTTTTAGTATTTTTCTTACTTTCAGTAGCTAACTGTTTCATCCTTGATGCAGGCTCAATGGCTTCTGGCAACACTTCTCATTCTAGCAGAATGGCCGAGGCGGCAGCCAAGAAAAGAGCCCGTAAGGCTAGAAGAATGGTTGCTCTTTCCTCTGCTGGGGGAACCTCTGCTCCGGCTCTGCCCCCAGTTCCTGCTACTGCTGAGCCCATACATGAAGAGCCCCAACCCGGTAACTAAAACTTTTTTCAACCTAAGTCTTTCACTTGATTGTGATTTGGTTCTGACTCATTTGATGTTTCTTGCATCTCTGCCAATAGAGATCAAAGATGATGAGCCTGAGGTCCAACCCCAGCCTCAGACCTCAGCTGAATTTGAAGAGATGGCAAAGGTGGGTGATGGCTCGAGCATTCGCCCAAGAAAAGACAAAGGGGTGAAGGCTCTAGTGGTCGAGATGTGGGGCCGTCACAGCCTTTGGAAATGGCTTCAGCTGAGCCAACTAAGGGATGTCCTGCCTCAGCCAGCTGAGTCTCATGACTCAATCCTTATTGGGTTTTCAGAAGAGGATTCAGCTGTGGACCCGGCCATAGCCAGGAAGCTGAATGAAGTAACGGTTCTCCCCCGAGATTAACAAAAGTTTATAGCAGCTTCTTGGAGAACCTGAAGAATGTCCTTCACTCCAATATTGCTTTGGCAAGGAAAATTTTCTAATTGTTTGTTTACTTTTATCACTTAGTCGTTTTTCTAACTTTGCTTCCTGGCAGGTCCAAGCTCAAGAGTTGGAAGCCTTGGCTCGTGGAGAAGAATTTTTTGAAGATCTTCAAGTCAATACCAAAGAGCTTGAAGAGGCTGACCAGCAAAGAGCAGGGCTAATTCAGCAAGTTAATTCTTTGCAAGCCGAGATCTCCAATTTCCAGCAGAGAGCCGAAGACGCTGAAATGAGGTTGACCACTTCAAACTCAAAGGTGAATGAGTTGGAACATAAAGTGGCCAACCTGGAGCTGGCTTCCACCCAATCTCTGACTGAGATTGAAGCTTTGAAGAAAGATAAAGCTGAGCTGCTGCAGAGGAGCAACGCTCTTGAAGAGCAACTGGATCAACTGCGTCAACAATTAGCCGAGGCTGAGGTCAAAGCAGTTGCTGATTTTAGGAGATCCCAGTTGTTTGAAGAAAATATGATTCTGCTTCAAAGTTCAGCTATGGGGTCGGCCGAACAGAGGCCATTGACGTCTGCTCAGAAATCTATCCAGAATTGAACAAAGAAAATCCTCGTCTGGCTGAACTGTACAACTCAGATGCTTCCCAAGAATTCAACACTCAGTTCCAACAGTTCTTGGAAGGAGCCAACTTGAGGGAAGACGAAGACTAGTCTTAGGATTTTCTTTGTAACCATCATTTGAGCAGATCTCAATTGTATTTTGTACTTCAAATCTCCATCAATGGAAAAATTTTCTAAGTCTTTGCAACTTGTTTTTTCCCTTTTGTTCTGCTCTTCAATTTCAGCTTTTCTGCTATGTCTTTACTTTCCAAACTTTTTGTCGCCGAGATCCAATGTCGGCCTTGGCAAACTTAATCAATTTAACTGAAAATAAACTAAGTTACCAATCATTAAAATATAGAATAAACATGTTATTCTGTTGAGCTGAGATGAAATCTTTTGACCCAGGTTTCCCTTATAGCGTCCGAGATGTAATAACAATTTCTTGAACTGAACTTTTACAGATCTGATCTGGACTCCAGGATATGCTCTGTTTAACACTTCTTAGATTCTTCAAAGTATTGACTGTTGAGTCATGCTCTTATAGGACTGATCTGGACTCCAGGGTCTGCCCTATATAATGCGGCCCAGGTTTCCCTTGTAGCGGCCGAGATGATTATGTTCAGTAAATTTCTGAACTTTCGTAGAGCTGATCTGGACTCCAGGATCTGCTCTGCTAGACATTTCTTGGATTCTTCCAAGTGTTGACGAATAAGTCATTGACTCTCATAGGACCGATCTGGACTCCAGGATCTGCTCTGTTTAAGACTTCTTGGATTCTTCCAAGTGTTGATGAATAAGTCGTTCTCATGGGACCAATCTGGACTCCAGGGTCTACTCCATATTATATTCTTCTGCCCAGCAATTCTTGAACTGAGCCTATGTTGAGCCGATCTGGACTCCAGGATCTGCTCCACTGAATGTTTCTTTGACTCTTCCCAGTACTGGCTAATGAGTCATTTATTCTCATAGGACCGATCTGGACTCCAGGGTCTGCCCTATGATATATTTTTCTACTCAGTGGTTCTTGAACTGAGCTTTAACAAAGCTGATCTGGACTCCAGAGTCTCCTCTGACGAACATTTCTTGGATTCTTCCAAGTGTTAAGACTGATTAGTCATAGGACCGATCTGGACTCCAGGGTCTGTCCTATATTATATGGCCCAGGTTTCCCTTGTAACGGCCAAAATAAGTCTGTTCAGCAATTCTTTTGAACTGAACCTCTTTAAGAAGACTGATCTGGACTCCAGGATCCGTCTTGCTGAGGAATAAAATTTGTCCCCTTCAAGATTCCTTTAAGATGATTAGATAGCAAATAGCTTGAGTCCCCAATGTGGGAGGACATTTAGCCCGAGCTGAAGCTTTGCTGAATCAGAAGCTAAGGCATTGAGAGAATTAAGGTAAACCCCTGACAAGCCTTAGAGCCAAGGTCAACTGTGAGGTGGACATGGACGCTGAAGTGGACCTTGATAAGCCCTAACGCCGAGGTGAACCTCTGCCGTGGTCGGAAAGATACCATATTACTTCTTTTACCAAATGAGCCATAAGAGAGAAGTCACTGAGATGGAAAGCTTGTGTCCTGAACCCCCTTTATGAGCCATAAGGCAGAGATCGGCTAGACGCTAATCTTGTCGGGTCCCAATTTTGTTATAACTCATAAAGTGAGTGTCAGGTAGGCACAAATCTTTCATACACCTGGATGAATCCCTCAGTATGAACCATAAGGTGAAAAGAAGATAAACATGCCCCCAAGCCATGCTGAGTAAATGTATCCTGGCCGAGCTGATCTGGACCAGACATATCTCCAAATAAGTCCGCCGAGCTGAGACGGCTGAAGGGCTTGATTAAGATGAAACTTAAATTCCAATTATTGATAAAAAGCACTGCTTAATATATGGATAACTCTTTCGCAAATAGCAAATTTGTAATAATAAACATGTATTCCATTCACATTTATGTACATGAGAATCTTGAATACATATTTGAAAGATGAAACATGATTCTTTTGTAGGCCTATGCTTTTAGATCAATCGTATACTTCTAGAGACCTACAATCTCTGCCCATTCGAATCCGAATCTTCATCTTTTGGCGACCTGTGCTGCTGCTCAGGCTGGCAACTTTCATCCGGAGGAAACCTGCTAAAGTTGAGCCTGTTGTGCAGCCTTGACCTCGGATTGTAAAACTGTTGCTGGTGACCGAGCTCAATCAGATGCCCAATCTCCTGGCCGAGCTTCCTGCAGTCTTCTGTATCATGTCCAATATCATGATGATATCGGCAGTACAGTTGATGGTTCCTCTTGTGGAGTGGTCCTGTGAGGGGCTGAGGCTCTCTCGCTAGACCCTTCTTCCTCATGTAGGAGAGAACATGAGCCTTTGAGGCTAGCAGAGAGTTCTGTAGAGAAAAAGGGGTTTGAGTGATTTCAAAATGCATGATTTAAATAATGTGTATTAAAGAAATGCATGACATATTTCATGACATGACACGTTGTTACATAAAACTTACCTTATATAGTTCATATATAATGTTGTCGTACTAACGAGTCATGAAGCTTTAAAGCTTACATCAAATGGCAAGCATTTGTTGTGTTTGAACTATTTTCAGGTGCCACTATTAATGAACTAAACTAGTTCATTAAGTAAAGTACTTAGTTAATTAAACTAAGTAGTTCATTAAAGGAAGTCATATTTGGAAAAGGCACAAAGGCAACAAGTTGAAGAAATGAAAGTCCTCCTCCTCTCCTCTCCACACGCCATTTATATATATATATATATATATATATATATATATATATATATATATATATATATATGTACACACACACAGATTATTTTAAAAAAAGACACATACACATATATTCCAACGTACTACCGACACGTTATATATTTTACGTACGTTAACGTCACACCATTATACTTAACTCATATTTATGAGTATATTCAGGTCTTATATCATATGATATAAGTCATGGTGATGACAAATTTATTACGACACGTTAAAAGG
The DNA here is from genome assembly GCA_036186865.1 of Eustoma russellianum. NCBI lineage: Eukaryota > Viridiplantae > Streptophyta > Magnoliopsida > Gentianales > Gentianaceae > Eustoma > Eustoma russellianum. The sequence goes on along the minus strand of AP025062.1, from coordinate 23,903,337 downwards.
TTTTAAACCGAAAATTGTCGTATCGGGCGAATACTGAAACTTCGTCAACGTGTCACGTACTTGCCATAAATAGATGGCCAGCCCGTACACTTCAAAAATGGCCACAAATTTTGTGGCTTACATGGTATGTGCATCCATAAAATCATTCCATGTTGGCACACACAAATCATCCTCAATTAAGGCCAAATTGTGGAAATTCCAATTCTAATTTTGACACATGTTTTGGGCGCCACTTTAAGATCAGCCTAAGTGCTGAATATTAAAGTTTAATTTATGTATATTATGTGTAACATAATATATATAACATGTGTAAAAAGTTGGAATTTAATTACACACATGCTGAAATTTTCTACATACACGAGACATGGAACATTTTTGGCATGGCATATAACATGTATCTAGACACTTTTTACATATTTCATACATCTCAAAGTGTTCTAGAAAATTCAATTAAGGGCTGATTGGAATATACCATGTGTGTATAATTAAGTGTGCACTATTTTACAAAGTTGGCAAAAATAAATTTCAGCACATGCACAAATCATTTCACACGCCTAAACCAGCTATGTTGGAGCTTATGTGGAGCCTTGTTGGCAACTTGACTGGTAAAAGAATGAAGCATACAATGTTGGTGACAAAAAGAAAGGAGCTATACAAGGTAACATTTCAAACTTTGTCACATTTGTGACACATGCTGATAATTCAGCATGTGTGGTCTAGGCTAGCCGATTTTTATCACTTTATGAGGCATATTTTACTTCTTGAATTAAGTGAATTAATTGGGAGATAATATGGAAGTATTTTGAATATAATATGGAATTAAAATGGTGATATCTTTGAATATCACACATGCTGAAAATTTCAGCATGTGTGTAATGTATGTTGGCCGAAAATTAGGATCTATTGGTGATCAATTTTTATTCCAAAATTGATGAAAATATTGTGTACTAAATGGTGATTGAATTCTTCTTTAATTTCAAGGATTAAAGCAATGTAAACTTGGCAATATTTTGAATGAAATGTAAATGTTACACATGCTGAAATTTCAGCATGTGCAAAAGGTGGTATGGCCAATTTTTTCATGGCAAGTTGAAGAAAGTTGTCTTGCTAATTTTGTGGGATGATCTTGTGACTTATGGTAATAAGTTTATGGCTAATTGGCACATGCTTTTTGAGGTTTAATTTAAGATTTATCTAGTCATCAACTGATGACAACATTCATCCAATCAATGAGTGCCAAGTAAGCAATAGCTTAATGATCATCCAATGAGGAGATGCCAAGTAAGCAAAGACATGTCACAATGATGCAATACACTCTTCCAAGGACTTAGAAGATAATTTTCAAGAGGAGAATGGAACACAAGTCTTATAAGCATACAAGATTGAAAAACGTTTCTAGCCTCTTCTTCTGCACTCTCTTTCTTTCTTCTCTCTAAAATCCTATTGTACTTATATTCATATACTTGAATAGGCTTCATACAGACCACCACATATTCTTTTCATTGTTGCAAGAGATTGATCAAGGTGTGATCAATCTTGCACTTGCATGGTGGTGGTGTTCATGTTCATTGTATTCACATACAAGGTTTGTAAAGGGTCGGAGTTGGTGTGTAACTCCATCAACCCTGTAGTAAGGTGTTCTTTGTGTTGTGTGATTAGTGCTAACCGAGGAAGGTGTCCTCGAAGACTGGAGTAGGTTGTTTATAACCGAACCAGTATAAAATTTTTGGTGTTATTTACTTTCAGCACTTACTTTCAGTTTCAGCATTGTTTATCGTTTTTAATCACGTTGGTAAAAATAGTAAAAAAATTTCAAAAATCACGAAACTTTCCTGAGTCATAGCCTCACGTCTTAAGGTTCTTTTATCATAAGTTTCAACCCTTTTGGACAAATATAAGTCATTCAAACGTCCAAAGATCTGAGACTAGTGCAGTCTGATTTTCAGGCTTGCAAAGGTTGAGACTTTAATCGTATTTGACTAACTTTCCAAAAGAATTTTTCAAAACTGTTTCAACACATTTAAATAAAATTAATAAGGGGTTAGTCATTAAATTTTCAGAGTATTTGGAGTTAAGGCCAAATAGAAATTAATTTTTCAAAACAGACTACCATTTCTGGCAGATTTGCGCAATCTGACCACCAACGATTTTTCAGGGGGTTAGAGGTTGAATTTTGATCTGAAATTTTTAGGAGATACTCAGAACATCTGAGGCTAAGTTTTATCCAAATTTTAGAATTTTTGAAGACCTGCAACCTAGTTTTCAAATCGTTTTAATACTAGTCCTGAAAACAGAAACTGTTTTCAGAAGTTTGGTTTTTGGTTTAAAACTATTCTAAAAACCACATTTTCCGCACCCACTATTCAACCCTCCCCCTTCTAGTGGTGCATTGCAGATCCTACAAGTTTCTTTCTTTTCCTTGGCCTCCCAACCGAATACTGATAGAACGCCTTTCCTGTGCTTGAGCTTTGTCTTTATTGTCAACTTTTCTGCCATGTTTGAATGACTGCAGCGTCTTTTGAGTGCGTTTTAAACTCTGGTGGCTAATCCCTTGTCCTGAACGTTTAGCCTTAGTCATGAATTTGGCCTGACGCATGGGATGATAGTCAGGCCGAGTTGGAGAATATTCCAAGAGTTCCTCTTGCGGAAGAGAAATACTGGGATGGAAACCGTTGGATTCCGCCACATAAGATTTTCCCTTCATCTCATTCACCACAGCTTGGAACACACTTGGATTTTGAGCCACATAACGTATGGCCCGTATGTGCTCCTCATATGTGAAGGCAACAGTAGGAGTTGAAGAATTTTCAGGCTCTGAGGAACACTGTTCCGTTTGTAGTGGAAGAGGTCGTTGACGTCTTCTTGATGTCATAGGTTACTTGGACCATTTTCCATCTTTTTTATCCATTCTTCCAACAATGAAAGGGTAGGATAATACCGAGAAAACTCTTGAAAGGTTGTTTTTAGGAATATGAAGGCAAAATGTGCCCTTCCTCTAGAGCCAAATGATGAGACCAGAATTGCTCACCGGGTGGATCAGAGATGACCCAAGTTGTGTGCCGTTAATCCTCCGTCTAAATCCATCAATGGAACCTGAGAAGGAAGAGAAACGTTAGAGGTCCCAGGGCGCTGCCCCGGGAAAACCCTCCGACGCTTATGTCAGTTATGGGTGTTTAGAGTAGGCAATTTATGCTGGAATAAGATTTAGATGAAACCTGTCAATTTCACTGAGTGATTTGGCTGTTTATGACGTTGGCTGAGATGGAGTTCATGTGAGAAGGCTCCAGAAGTTGTTCTAAAAGTTGGATCCCCTCCCCCGTCTGGATGGGGGTGTATTTATAATTAAGATTGAGGAGGCCTGACCCCCTGCCCGATTGATGGGACGGTGATGTGTCTGAGATGGCGGTCTAGTCCACTACAGAGCCGCAGTGTGATGGGACAAGAGCTTGAGACTGTAGCTGTGTCAGTGGTTGAACCTACGATGTGTAGGTCAGTTTATTATGATGACCTTGTACTGAACCAGTCGATGCTTGACACCTTGAAAGTAGTCTGCAAATCTGCCTTGGAGATGTTAGCAGATAATATCTTCCTCTGATCTTATCTGAGATACTCTGAGTAAGTGTTTATGAGAGCAAGGCCGAGGTTGGAGCTCTGCTGATAAGAAAGCAAGGTCGAGGCCGAGCTGAATAGATGTCCTTTGAAAGTTGTGCACAGTTGATTCGTTTACTCGCCGAGGTTGACTGTAAACGGTAGCTTTGACTAAAGCTTTGCCGAGCCGAGGTGCTGATATGAAAAACTGTCCTTGCGAGATGACTTCATTTCTCATCAATCTTGGTTATGTTGAGCAAGTGCACTTCTGCCGAACTGCAGAAGTCTCAATCCTTGATTTGTCGTTGACTGTTTGTTAACTAACTGAATATTTTTTGGCTCATCAATGGTTATTGCTCAATTTAAAGGGTATGATGAATAATAATAACGATAACGATAACCATAACAATAACAACGATAACAATAACAATAATGGAACAGATTGCTGATATGTACGCGTATTACATGGATACATTGTCAATTCCACAAAATAAGAGTCATCTAAATGAAAACTACAACAAGATAACTTGGTCAATTCTACAAAATAAGAGTCATCTAAATGAAAACTACAACAAGATAACATGGATGTTATGTTTTCAAACTCGGATCGGACATCGACTCGATCAAGGTTAAGAATCTGGTTCAACCGAAATCGGACCAGTTTGCTATATATATACACACACACGAAAAATAACCGAAGGATTCAACTGATGAAGGTAAGGTTCTACTGAAAATGAGCTCATTAGTTATGGAGCGGCGGGCGCTAGACCAAGATGCAAATCCAATCCGATTGAATTATCGAAGTTCGAACCATCCTCCTCTATACTGAACCTTCGCAAATAAGGCCCATCAGAACTTCCATTATGGGACTTCATTTCATCAGGCTCATCGTTCGTCAATCTAGACTGCTCTTCAATGCCACTATATGGTAAGCTACCTACACTTCTCCCACCACCCACTTCTGGAAACGTTCCTCCATGTGGCGCGTGGAAGGGCGAGACGATGGCGCGTGGAAGATAAACCCATGATGGAGATGTCGGAGAAACCACCGTCGAACTCACCGTAGACAGGAGGTGAGAAGGCGGTGTAAAGGCAGAGATAATAGGATTTCGCATGTATGAAAGGACAGCATTTCGGGTGGCTTGCATTTGGGCACGTTTGAGTTGTTCCCGTTCTTTCTTGTGAGCGTTTTGATGCCCACCAAGTGCTTGTGAATTTGCAAACTCCCGGCAACAGTACTGACACTCGTACTTCCGTCCATCAGAGGCCGGAAAACTGCTTGCATCCGAAGACCCAGATGGAATTTTGGTGGAATCCATATCCTCATCATCTTCTCTCACGTTGAAGCCGAAGAGTTTCAAATCTCCATTATTTCTTCGTTTACTTTGATAGTCCAGGTCTGACATGTATCGGAAAATCTATGTACAAGATCTTGTCTAAACAAAATAATTTAATATCAAAGAAGATAATGATTTGATCAAGAGACGTGTGAGTTCCTAGCAAAAGGAAGCGAAGGTCAGATACAGAGCAAATAAATTGATAGTCTAAGGTTTGCATGTCAAGGGTATTTATAATGAAACAAAAATGTTTTACCATTTTTTAAAAAAAAATCGTGTTAATTGATTTTTTATAATTGAAAATAAATAATAAAGAATTTTAATTACGGCAATATTTTTTCGCAGGAAAGGAATTGTGATAACGCAACAAATTCGCCTAGAACTCGATTCCGAAACACCAAATGTTCAGTTTTTCACATAATTTCTGTATGCTCATAGTATAATGGGCCTAATAATATTAAACATAAAGTTTTTAAGTTTCGTATTTGTTTGTCTCCAAATGACTAATGCAAGTTGACCGTCCTGCTTTGGACATATATGTATCTGTCCTCTCTGTGATATGAGACAGGGTGTTACAGCCGCCGTCCTTTGACGGAGCCAGCCTTCTTATTACCTCCACAAGGTTGTTCCCATAATTTGTGATAAAGGTTATCGAGTTTTTGTGGGCATAAAATTGGAGAAAAGAACACTGGAGAAAGAAATAAGTTCGTGTGTGGGAGGGAAGAGCGGGGTGGTTTGTGGCTATTCCAAGGATATGAAAGTAGTGCCAAGATTGGAACACAACTCAAGAGCTATAGGGGACCCAATGATCGTACATCTGTAATGATAATGAAAGTGTTCTTTTCTTGTAGAAATAATGAAAATTTTACTCTAGCCATCTCATGGGTAATGTATGGTGGTTTAAGAATATCAAATTTTGATGACAGATACAACTCGTGTCAACTCAGCTATATTCTAAGTTCAAAAATATGAAACATGATCGAATTTTAGGCAAAAGGCAAACTTTAAACGTCGATTTTATAAGGATTCAGAATTATAGAGGTATTTGATATCTATAAACTACAGTATGTATTTTTCCTCTCTTTTTCTTTTATGTATGATTTGTCATTTGTCTTTGACCATTTATTGGTGCATGCCACTCTTAATTTTTCAAATTTTAAACTGATCTATGATAACCGTATAGTATTGATAAATCCTTACTTGTACACTATGCCTTGCATGCGTAATTTAACTATACACCGCTTATTTATTAACTGTATATATTGATTAATTAAAATAACACTTCATAAATCATTTGTAATTATAGTGTTAATTTTCTCTCCGTTTTGTACTATACACTTAGTGAATGTAGAGGAAGTTATTAATCTGCCAAGAGTATGTGGGTAAAGTTTGCTGATATGATGAAGAGGTCCAAGCAACATGCTAATATACTTGAATTTGGGTCGTTTGTGATTATTTATTATTATTGGTGGCATAGAAATGGGGTTATAGAAGGTGGTGCATGTGAAGGATGTAGGGTGGTTGAGCTCTCAAAATGATTGGGTTTATAGCTTGTTACTATTAAGTATACGTGATTTTTATTGGTTTCTTATCTGTTATTAGCTTTTTCCCCATCTTTTCTCCTTTCCTTTTTCTTTTTCTTTTCTTTTGTTGGTCAGTTTTTTTCAGTTTTTATTTTTTTGGTGGGGGGGTGGGGGGTGGGGGTG
>AP025062.1:23878781-23896696 GCA_036186865.1 Eustoma russellianum | reverse complement strand
TTGGTGGGGGGGTGGGGGGTGGGGGGGTGTTGGAGAATTAACAGGTTTGGGCTTTGACCCATTAAGAAAGGTTGCAAAACTTGGTTTAACAACATATTTTAAGCTTAATTATAATTAGTTTCTGATAATGAAAATCGAAAACTAATGGGTCCTTAATTATCTACGTAACGAGTAGTTAATTTTAGGCTTTGGAATCACTCAAATACGATACCGGATGAATGAGAAATTAATGCTCAAAGTGGATAGAAAACATGGTTAATGGGTGATGTGTCCTATTCTTAGGAGGCCACATCACCCTTATGGAGGAATACCACATTGGACATTTGGATATATTTAGTCACCTTATAAATGGCTAGAATGGACACTTTAGATGTGCCCTTGGGGCATGAGAAGTTTTTGACACGAGGAAAGACCTAGAAACTGCCACACGCGCGCATACGCGCGCATCGCCACCGCCCGCCCGCCTGTCCGGCCGGCTCGGCTCGGCTCAGGCTCGTGGCTCGTGGCCCGGGCTGGTTCCTATCTTTTTGAAGAAAATTTATTTGGGCTTTTGGACTAATTATTTTTTGTAAATAGTTAAAGGCTTCGGGCCTAGCTGTGCAGCAGCCCAAATGATCTCCTGTGTGCGCGGTCCGGTCCAGTACTCCTATGTGCGTGGTCCAGTAACGGATAACGCGTTCTGAACGCGTTTCAGTTTAAACAGGCGTTCGGTTGTTCGGTTACGGTTTAAATCGAACGGTTAATTTTTAAATGGTCTCCTCCGGTGTGCGATAATATCAAACGGTTTTGATCTAACGGTGACGGAAAAGGTAAGTTTGATCCAACGGATAAAATTCAAACTGACCTAACCGCCCAACCAAATGTGGTTTTCATCTAATGCTCCAGGTTTAATCCTGTGAATCGGTTTTCCATCTAACGGTTGTAATTTAAATCTCTCAAAACCGCCAGAAAGTTTTCATCCGACGGCTCTTGCTCATCTACGGTTTTGATCCGACGGTCACAGTTTCATCTGCGTAACCGATTCTCCAACCGATTCCCCTATATAAACAGGGCAAGGGGTGCGTTCTACATACACACTCGCTCTAAGCATTCGTAGCATACTGCATTCGTAGCATTATACTTTCTGCATAACGTCCAAGAGAAGTCAGGACACTCGAAGGTTCGTTGTAGTTCAAGTTCAGCAGTGCCGCTCAACTGAACAAGTACTCGTTGTATCCTGCAAGACGGTTGCTAACGCCGGTTAGGCACAATATACCGGAGCAATACATCTTAAGGACAGAGTCCTCGACTCGCCCCGGGTTTGGTTTATTTTACTGTTTCCATACGCACACACCGAACGACAGCGTCTTAGTATAGGATTGATTGGTTCTAACAATCTTAAGACGTATTTCCAATTAATTTCTGTACTGTTTTTCTTTTTACACAAAGCAGTAGTCTTACTGTTTTGCAGTCTGCTTCTACCCATTTCTTATATCCGATTCTGTTCTGATATGTACGTTTTGATCGAACTGAACAGGAATGGAAAACGAAAGCTCGAACTCTGTTCAAGGCTTTAATGGTGCTCACTCCGTGTCTGCACCTGACGGGGCGAATAATGTTGCTGCCGGTGCGCCGGTCAACACGGTTCCTTTGGCACCAAGCGGAGGGCCTCAGATGAATCCGGCTGCCACAGCTGCACACGTGGAGAAGCCAGAAAAATTTGCTGGCATTTTCTTCAAGAGGTGGCAGCAAAAGATGATGTTCTATCTCACAACGCTGGGATTGACCAAGATGCTGAGCGAGGATCCACCGGTGGTAGAACCTGTGGAGGATCAACATCAAAACATGCAGAATGCCTTGGGTGCTGAAGCATGGGCGTATACGAATTTTTGTTGGTTGAATTTGATTCTGAGTTGCCTGGATAATACTATCTATGGCGTGCTTTGTACTTATAAAACTGCAAAAGCTTTGTGGTCGGCTTTAGATAAAAAGTATCGTACAGAAGATGCTGGCACGAAAAAGTTGATAGTTGGTAGATTTCTCGACTATAAAATGCTAGATTCCAAAACTGTAATTTCGTAGGTTGAGGAAATACAGATGTTGGTATCTGAAATGGAAGAGGAGGGCATGACGCTCAGTGAATCTTTCCAAGTTGCGGCTGTGATTAAGAAGCTGCCTCCTTCGTGGAGGGAATTTAAGAGCTATCTCAAGCACAAACGAAAGGAAATGAAGATGGAGGATTTGATTGTCCGGCTTTGAATTGAAGAGAACAATCGTCGTGCTGATAGGAAGCCAACCACACAGTGTGGTCAAGTCAATGCTCATGTTGCTGAGGCGAAGAACAAAAAGAAGAATAACACTTTGGGCGTGAACGTCAAGGGCAAGGAGATTGCAAAAAAAATTCACAGGTAAGTGTTATAACTGTGGAAAACCAGGGCACCGTAGCAGTGACTGTCGTAAGCCCAAAAAGAATCAGAATCAAACCAAAGCAAAAGCGAATCTGGTCGGCGCAATGGAAGATTTGAATCTCTGCGCAATGGTGACTGAATGCAAGCAGTGGGGAATCCGCGTGAGTGGTGGGTGGACACAGGGGCCACTCGACATGTGTGTGCCAACAAGGCAATGTTCAGTGACTATGTACCCACGACAAACAATACCACTCTTCATGGGAAACTCCGACAGCTCGAAGATTGAAGGATCGGGCAAGGTAGTCCTGAAACTGACCTCAGGAAGGGAGCTGACCCTGCAGAATGTGTTGCATGTTCCTGACATTAGGAAGAACTTGGTATCTGGCGCACTACTAGTTAGTCATGGTTTCAGGCTTGTTTTTGAGGCAAACAAATTTACTCTTTCTAAGAATGACCTGTATTTGAGAAAGGGGTACCTTACTGACAACATGTTTAAACTAAATGTTATGACAATTGTACCCAAGAAAGTTGCGGCCACTGAGGCTAATAAAAATGTTTCCTCTTCTGCTTACATGTTTGAGTCTTCTTGTTTATGGCATTTTCGTTTGGGACATGTTAACTACAAGTCAATACAACGAATGATTAACCTTGGCTTATTACCCAAAATGAGTCCTTAACAATAAAGAAAAATACCAAATATGTGTTGAAGCAAAATTGACAAAAGCGCCATTTCCTTTAACAGAACGAAACATTGACCCCTTATTTGCTAAGTAGCAAAGATGAGGCGATTGATGCTTTTAAAGATTATAAGAATGAAGTTGAGAATCAACTTAGCAAACGAATTTAAACAATTCGAAATGATAGAGGCGGGGAATATGACGCATCGTTTAATGAATTCTGTTAAGAACATGGCATTATTCATCAAACGACTGTACCATATTCACCTCAATCGAATGGTGTTGCAGAACGCAAAAACCGTACTTTAAAGGAAATGATGAAGGTTATGTTGATAAGTTCGGGTTTACCTCAGAACTTATGGGGGAGCAATTCTCTCCACCAACGTCGTTTTAAATAGGATTTCGTCCAAGAAGACGGATAAAACCCCATATGAACTTTGGAAAGGCTATAAGCCTAGTTACAAATACTTGAAAGTTTGGGGGTGTCTGGCGAAGGTTGCTGTACCTAAACCAAGACAAGTGAGAATCGAGCCTAAAACAATTGATTGCATATTCATCGGCTATGGAACGAACAGTAGTGCATATCGTTTCTTAGTGCACAAATCGGACATTCCCGAGATACATGAAAATGTTGTCATGGAGTCGAGGAATGCAGTGTTCTTTGAAAATGTCTTTCCGAAGAAAGACAAAAATGGTGAAGAAGCTAGCACTAGTAAGCGAGTGCGTGAGACGACCCCTCAAGAGACTGAGGAACCTCGTCAAAGCAAACGAGCCAAAATACCAATGTCTTTTGGACCAGATTTTCTAACCTACATGGTAGAAAACGAGCCGAGATCTTTCTCTGAGGCAATGACAAATCCAGAAGCTCCTTTCTGGAAAGAGGCAGTAAATAGTGAGATAGATTCAATTCTTCAAAATCATACTTGGGAGTTGGTAGATCTTCCTCCAGGAAGTAAACCACTCGGATGCAAGTGGATTTTTAGGAAAAAACTGAAAGAAGATGGATCTATTGACAAGTACAAGGCCAGGTTGGTAGCCAAGGGCTATAGACAAAAAGAAGGCTTTGACTTCTTTGACACCTACTCACCAGTGACTAGGATCACTTCCATAAGGATGCTAGTGGCTATTGCAGCAGTCTATGATTTAGAAATCCATCAAATGGATGTGAAGACTGCCTTTCTCAATGGTGAGTTAGAGGAAGAGATTTATATAGAATAACCCGAAGGGTTCGTCGTTTCAGGGCAAGAAAGAAAAGTGTGTAGACTTGTTAAGTCTCTGTACGGACTTAAACAAGCACCCAAGCAATGGCATTTAAAGTTTGATCAGGTAATGATGTCAAACGGCTTTAGGATCAATGAGTGTGACAAGTGTGTGTACATCAAGAGCACACCAAATGCCTATGTGATAGTATGTCTCTATGTAGACGACATGCTAATCATGGGCAGTACTCGTGACATCATCTTGAATACAAAGAAGATGTTAACACGAAATTTTGATATGAAGGACATGGGGGTTGCCAATGTTATTCTAGGAATTAAAATTTCTCGAATGGCTGATGGTCTTGTTATGTCGCAAACTCATTATATTGAATCTGTTCTCAAACGATTCAATATGTTTGAAACAAAACCAATAAAGACCCCACTTGACTTAAGCATACACTTAAGGAAAAACCGAGGCAAACCTGTAGCTCAATTAAAATACTCGTAGGCAATCGGGAGTCTGATGTACATAACGAATTGTACAAGACCAGACTTAGCTTGTTCAGTAAACAAATTGAGCAGGTTTACCAGTAATCCAAGTGATGATCATTGGAAAGCTCTTAATAGAGTGATGAGGTATCTGAAATACACAATGAACCTTGGATTACATTACACGAGATATCCAGCAGTATTAGAAGGATATTGCGATGCAAATTGGATATCAGATAGTAAGGACTCGAAGTCCACCAGTGAATACTTATTCACTGTTGGTGGTGCTGCTGTGTCGTGGAAATCCACGAAACAAACGTGCATAGCTCGGTCCACTATGGAAGCTGAGTTTATAGCACTGGATAAAGCTAGGGAAGAGGCTGAATGGCTTCGAAATTCCTAGAAGATGTTCCATGTTGGCCTAAACCAATCACTCCTATTAGCATACACTGTGATAGTCAGTCAGCTATAGGACGTGCCCAAAGCAGCATATACAATGGTAAGTCACGACACATACGTCGGAGACATAATACCATTAAACAGTTGATCTCTAATGGCATGATTTCCATTGATCACATAAAATCAATGGAGAATCTTGCGGATCCGCTTACAAAAGGCTTGCCTAGAGATCGGATGTCAATTTTGACAAACGGGATGGGACTAAAGCCTATAATGCAAGAATCTTTGTAATAGTAACCCAACCTTGTTGACTGGAGATCCTAGAATCTTGGTTCAATAGGACAACTAAGTTATGAAGTTTCAGTTTAGCACTTACTCATTCTGTCACATAAAAGTGCTGTCTGCAGAGAATATTTAGGGTAAGCTAAAGCTTTCAATGATGTCCTATATCTTGATACATCAAGTGGAGTATGGCAGAATACTCTTGATAGGAATCACCTATGTAAGTGTGAAGTGGGGCCGCTTCTATGAGAAGTCTGGGAGGCAAGATTTCTCTAAAACACTTTCTGAAACCAGGTTGTTCATGGCCAAAACAAACACAACCATGAGAACCAAAAGGGTGTTAAAGGAAATGTTGTGTGAGTATCATTGTCTAGGTTCACAACAAAGGCTGACTGGTTCAAGACATCAAGTCAATAATTAGCCGAGTGAATCCGATGGTACATCAAAGGTTTAAAGCCAGAAGCTACCTCTTCTGATGCAATATTTTCTTGTCTGACTTCTCCGTAGAGTCTGCATTTGCATTAATTTCCATTCATGTGGGGAATTGTTGGAGAATTAACAGGTTTGGGCTTTGGCCCATTAAGGAAGGTTGCAAAACTTGGTTTAGAAACATACTTTAAGCTTAATTATGATTAGTTTCTGATAACGAAAATAAAAAACTAATGGGTCCTTAATTATCTACGTAACGAGTAGTTAATTTTAGGCTTTGGAATCACTCAATTACGATACCGGGTGAATGAGAAATTAATGCTCAAAGTGGATGGAAAACATGGTTAATGGGTGATGTGTCCTATTCTTAGGAGGTCACATCACCCTTATGGAGGAATACCATATTGGACATTTGGATATATTTAGCCACCTTATAAATGGCTAGAATGGACACTTTAGATGTGCCCTTGAGGCATGAGAAGTTTTTGACCGGAAGAAAGACCTAGAAAGTGCCACACGCGCGCGCCGCCACCGCCCGCCCGTCCGGCCGACTCGGCTCTGCTCGTGTGCTCGTGGGCCGGGCCGGTTCCTATCTTTTTGGAGAAAATTTATTTGGGCTTTTGGACCAATTATTTTTTGTAAATAGTTAAAGGCTTTGGGCCTAGCTGCGCAGCGGCCCAAATGATCTCCTGTGTGCGCAGTCCAGTCCAGTACTCCTATGTGCGCGGTCCAGTAACGGATAACGTGTTCTGAACGCGTTTCAGTTTAAACAGACGTTCGGTTGTTCGGTTACGTTTTAAATCGAACGGTTAATTTTTAAATGGTCTCCCCTGGTGTGCAATAAGATCAAACGGTTTTGATCTAACGGTGACGGAAAAGGTAGCTTTGATCCAACGGATAAAATTCAAACTGACCTAACCGCCCAATCAAAGGTGGTTTTCATCTAACGCTCCAGGTTTAATCCTGTGAATCGGTTTTCCATCTAACGGTTGTAATTTAAATCCTTCAAAACCGCCAGGAAGTTTTCATCCGACGGCTCTGGCTCATCTACGGTTTTGATCCGATGGTCACAGTTCCATCTGCGTAACCGATTCTCCAACCGACTCTCCTATATAAACAGGGCAAGGGGTGAGTTCTACATACACACTCGCTCTAAGCATTCGTAGCATACTGCATTCGTAGCATTATACTTTCTGCATAACGTCCAAGAGAAGTCAGGACACTCGAAGGTTCGCTGTAGTTCAAGTTCAGCAGTGCCGCTCAACTGAACAGGTACCCGTTGTATCCTGGAGACGGTTGCTAACACCGGTTAGGCACAGTATACCGGAGCAATACGTCTTAAGGACAGTGTCCTCGACTCGTCCCGGGTTTGGTTTATTTTACTGTTTCCATACGCACACACCGAACGACTGCGTCTTATTACATGATTGATTGGTTCTAACAGGGGGTGCGGGTGGGGCTTTGTGTTCATCTTTCATTCTGTGTCATAATAAGTCCTAGGCAATCTGACGACGGAAGTCGCTTGATGGAAGGATGAACTATCACTACTTGATGTGCTATGTAACGACAGAGACTAGCAAACTAGATAAATATTTTTGGTCCTTAATAGTGATTAGTTAACTATAATTTAACCATAAAGGGTATGGCGGTAAAACCATTAAAAGAACCTAAAGTATATATGCCGATAGCAATAAGAGTCCAGCAATCATTCCTAGAGTGATAGATCCACGGCTTACCTAAGTTGAGCAATTAACCGTTACTTTTGATAGTCAATTCTTGGTTTCAAGACCTATACAAACTGACTATTTTTTGAAAAAATAAAATAAAAATTTACCACTCGTATCTGGGAAAGAAGGGGAAAGAATATATGATTTAAATCTTATTTCTTATCACAGATAACACGACTATAATGACTTTTTATTATTAGTCTAGTTTGAATTTCTTATAAAAGCGAACTAGTAAAGCAACAAGTAGAATTACATTTACAGTCTGTTCGCTTGTTTTGTGTCATATAAATAGTTCTTCAATTTGCTTACCATAATAACATAGATCACTAAACTTTGAAGACAGTCACATGTGCATTTCCTTTTTACGCAAAGATGCATTGTTGATATTGCATAGGGAACTCCTGTTTTCGGGGCCTAGTTGGGGGTGTCTTTTCATAATACTACAAGATCATTTGCTGAAATATAGACGAAAAAAGCTCTTGATTTATAGTAAATTAATTTAGTTTATTCTGTTTTAGTAAAATTACAGTGACCTTCTATATGTAATTACTCTATCAATTAGTGATACTATATAACTAAGTTTCTCTGTTCATCAATTCATGATGGCTCACGTGTTACCTTCATGCATGTCCAATGTTAGTCATGGGAAAAGTTATTAAAATGAGCATCACTTTTATCCAAAAAAAGGAAAAAAAAAAAAAAAAGAAACTGAGCATTACTTTCGGTTAGATATATAGTTAACACTACGGTGGAGGACTGGAATCATGAAGTTTGAATTTATACCGCGTATTATTCTCTTTCTATATAAAATTACAGATTTCTAGCATTCAATTATTTATTCGTTAATTACTTCAACATTCAGACTTGAGTCTTCAAGTTTTAGCATTCTCACTTAATATTCATAAAACATCCTTTTGCATTTATTTTACAAATTATTCGACAAGTCATATACATTATCCTAAGTTTTATAACCCTTGCTAGCTTTTTGAATGGGCATATGTTTTGTGCAACACTAGAAGTGTGAAACGAGGTGGGCTTAGTAGTTCGCATTTAAAGCTTCAAACAAATTCGGCTATTTAACTTTGGCACACTGTGACAATCACGCTAATCTAAAACTATGATCCAAGATTGCTTTTAAATTTAAAAAAAAAAACAAGTTCTTCTCACTTTATAATATTTTATTCTTTCCATATACCTTACTAGTTTATGGTGTGGCGTATGCTTTTTAATTTTTATGGTGTAATATTCTTTTCAAGTTTTGTGTTAGAACCAAAGAAATAAACAAAATTCATTATCCATAAAAAAAAAAGAACATTACAAATGTGATAACATTTACGGTCCAAAAGGTGGAAAACTATTTTGATAAGAGTAATGGAAGATAACTCTCACAATCAAGTGTTAATTTTCATATTTTGTCTCCAGGACATAGCTCAACTGGTTCCGGGCAGGGGTTCTCAAAAGGGAGGTCAGGGGTTCAATTCTTGTCAAAGGCAAGAAAGCCCCTTCCCAGTAAGTGCATAGTGTGGGAGCTTCTTGGCCTGTAGGCTTGACTGCAGTGCTGGGGGCTCCTTATGCAGACTATTGTGTAAATGACCAAGCTCCTGCTAGCGGGCCGTTGGGTACCTGATTTACCTCCATACACTACCTTTGGGACTGGATGTGACAGGGTCCCTTATTGTTTGGGGTTCAACCTTTTAATTTTCATGTTCTGTGTGGTAGGACACGAAGTAGAAGCACACTAATTCGCGCACTCATTGAAAATCTTGAAAAAATCAACAGTTTTTACGAAATTTTACTGCAGTAAGTATAACCAGGGTCCAAAACGAATGTGATTCTAGAGATGTGTGGGACCTGCACCTTAGAGGCATATGAGACAAAATCTACCTGCACAGATAAGACAAAAATCTACCTGCACAGTCAAATAGTCAACATAACTCAGGATCAGCTATTTGACTAGTCAACCTCGGCCAAAAGACACTAGCCTCGGCCTCCATTATCAACATTCAGGGCAAATCATCTAAAAATGACTAAGGCAAATCCAAGAATTTCTTGGTCAGCTCGGCTCGGCAAATTTAACTACTCTTGACCAACCCACACAGAGCAATTCAGCTCGGCCATATTCATAGCGGAACTCTAGTGGCACCTCGGCTCAGCGATGTACTGGTTAACCAAGGCAACCATTTCTGCACGATCTCAGCTGTATTCAAATATCAGATCAACAATGCATAACTTCACAAGGGACCAGGTTCTGCTCGGCCTCGGAACAGTCTCAGCCTCAGCTTTCTGATTGGACCGAGCCATAGTCTCGGCTTCAGTTTTAACAGGATTCTAGACCTTAAAATACTCAGCCAGTTCGGACAAGATAATTGTCGTCTGGGACCCACCAAGGCGATTCTGTAAATGCTTTCCAGGTGTCAAGCATCGCTTGGTTGATTAGAAAATCATTATTGCTGGCCGCCTAGGCGTCATAGGCCCAGCCACTTTCTCATGCATATGTCCAATCGTTCTGCACACATACGGCGGACAAAGTAGCCCCCTGACACACGTCTCCATCCCATCAACTAGCAGAAACCTTGAACAACGGAAGGAATAAAGGCAAGAAGGGGGCAAAAGGAGAGGGGATTCAAAAAACTCATCTTCTCCAAGAGCTCAAACAGAGAGAAAGACTCCATTTTTGTGAGATCCACTCTAAACTCTAAAAATACCAAAATATCTCAGTGAGAAATGACCCAAACTGACTTGAGTGTCGGAGGGTTTAACCGGGGTCATAACCCCAGGACCTCTGACCTTGGTTTCTTGTGCAGGTTGTTCAGGAAAAATCCAAATTACACAAGTGAAGAAAAGCTAACGACATCTTTTTCGGATCATCTCTGATCCTTGGTGAAGATCCAACTTCATCATTTGGCGCTAGAAGGAGGGCCTGAACCTCCGATCCAGTAAAAGTTTAACAACAGCCAATATTCTAAAATGGTTAGAGGCCAGCGTGAGGGTTTGGGGGAGTCCTCCAACCCACAACGACGAATGGTTACCCATTTAGGTATTCCAGAACATGATTCTCGAGAACTTGAACCTGAGCAACATCGTCAAGCTCCTGAAGTATCACTTGAGGAGCGAGAAAAAGAAATGAAGTATGTAGCTGAGAACTTGGATGTGTTTGAAGCTGTTGTTGAACAGCTTAAGGGTAAACGTACTGAGGTTGAGGATATGGATGAGGATATTCCTCCTCGACGCTCTAAAGAAGTGTCACATCAACAATCTTCTCGACCTCCTCGAGGTTTCATCGCGGATGCTAGGAGAGCCTTTGGCCAGACAGCGTCTGGGTGTAAGCAAGAAGATGAAGGTCATTTTAGGCCAAGAACTTACTATGAGGAGCATAGGCAAGAGTTTGTGCAGGCAGTCTAGGAAAGTCTTTTTTCCTGGGATATTGCAGAGTACTTGGCACCAGATAGTTTCAAGCTGCCAAAGATGGATACTTACGATGGGACAATAGACCCAACGGATCATCTTTTTCAGTTCCAAACTGCGATGAGTCTGAAAAATATCCCAGATCTCCTGCATTGCAAAACCTTCCCAATGTATTTGCGAGGGAAATCTAGGAGATGATTTCAAGAGCTCCCTTCAAAGTCAGTGGGATCTTTCAAACAACTGGCGCAGAAATTTAAATCTCAGTTTGTTTCAAGTACGCCATTTATTAAAAACTCGTCACACTTAATGGCCTTGAGGCAAGGTCCAGATGAGTGAGTGCTGAAATACATGCAACCCTTCTCAGATGAGTCACTGCAGGTCAGTGACAAAAATGAGGGTGTTAAGGCAGCAGCCTTTATCGATGGGCTCTGAGCTGGGCGTCTTTTCTCTCAGTTGGCTGAGGAGGGACCCACGACCTTGAGAGAATGCTTGGAGAAAGCTCATCAGTTTGCCCGAGGTGAAGAGGCAAATAGGTTAAAAAGAGAGGCCGAGAAGGGTCTCGGCAAGAAGGCCGATCCAATCACTCAAAAGAGGATCGACGGGATGGAAAAGACCACGAACGGAGCAGTGCGTTTGATCGCATGGGAGGACGAGGTAAAGGAGGCAAAGAGGGTTTGCCCCTTTTGGCCTTTAAAGCAGAATCTTATCTGTCATGGAAAACGATGGTTTGAGGGTTGATCCTAAACCTTTAAATGGACCTAGGGAGAAGAGAGACCCTAAACTATATTGCCGATATCACAGAGATATTGAACATGGTACAGAAGATTGCAGGTAGTTGGCTCAGGCTATTCGGCATCTGATAGAGCAGGGTCACTTGAAGCAATTTTATGACCCTTGTTCACGCCTGCACAATCGATTAGACTTCCATAAAAACCCCTAGAAGGACAAATTCTGACCTGAGTCTCCACCTCGGCACCGCAGGTCGGATGATGATGAGGAGCAAGGCAGACGTGGGGCTGTAGGTCAGCTCTAGGTCAATTCTATTATCTATACTATCTCTAGAGGACCACCTCATTCAAACCAAGGTGAATCCAGTCCTGCAGAACTTCATCTGGTCCACTTACTAAGAGGGCCAAATTGACTAAGGAGCTAACCTATGGGCCAGAGGACTCCATCACGCTGGACTCCAATAACACAGGTTTAGTAATAGACTTGTGCATACACTTAGCTCCAGATAAAATTGTGGAAGTTCGACGTGTCTATGTGGATACAGGCAGTGCTGTAAATCTGATGTACTATAGTGTATATCAACAATTGGGCTTATCAGATTCTTTGATGAGTCTAGTCACCACTTCACTGTATGGTTTCACCGGTGCTGCAGTTCTGCCAGCAGGACTAGTCACACTCAGTTGCAGTTTTGGTTAACCTCCAGCCTACCGTTGTCTGTAGGTAGATTTTATGGTGATCAAGGAGAGGTCTGCTTATAACATTCTTCTAGGTCGGCCAGCCTTAGTGGCACTAGAGACTATTGTGTCACCTCTGCATGTTAGTATGAAGTTTCCCACACCAGCTGGGGTGGTGACAATCCATGGTGACATACAAGTGCTCCAAAGTTGTTATACCGTGACCACTCAAGGCAATGAAGGAGTTCAACAGGTCATTCTAGATTATTTGATACCCTCGGCAGAAGAGCGGTTACAATCAAATGATGCAGGTTCAGGACTGCATCCTTGATCCGAGCTGACCTAAAAATGTTATAAAGATAGGGACATGGATGCCAGCTGAACTACTAACTCAGCTTCAAGCTTTGTTGAGAGAATTTGCAATAATCTTTGCGTGGACAGCTGAAGATATGCCGGGAATCCCATCTCATCTGGCGAGCACAGATTGAATGTTAATCATCAGGTGAAGCCCATAAAGCAAAAGAAGTGAAATTTTGCTCCAGAGAGGATCAAGGTAATCGCAGAAGAAGTCAGGAAGCTCCTTGCTGCAAAATTTATTGTTGAAGTTCTATACCCAATTTGGTTGGCTAATACAGTGGTTTCCCAAGCCAGATGAGTCTTCATAACAGAGTCAGGTACTTATTGTTACATATGTAACCATGCTGTTTGGATTGAAGAATGCTGGGGCTACCTATCAACGTTTCGTCAATTCTTTGTTAAGTGAACAAATTGGCCGAATAATGGAGGTGTATATAGATGATATACTTATCAAGAGCGGGACTCTTGATCAGTATATTCAAAACCTAAGAGAAGTTTTTGTTGTTCTAAGGGATTCACACATGAGACTGAATCTGAAGAAATGCACCTTTGGGGTGCGCACTGGAAAGTTTTTGGGATATGCGGTCTCTAAAGAAGGGGTGCAAGCTAACCCTGCCAAGATTGAAGCTTTACAGACTATGCACCCCCAAGGAATATTAAAGAAGTGCAGAGGTTGGCATGCAGAATTGCAGCTTTGAGCAGGTTCCTCTCCAAGACTGCCGAAAGATCACTTCCCCTCTTTCAGATCTTGAAAAAGAAGACTGCTGAGGTGCCAATGTCAACTTCGCCTCTGCCTGGAGAAGTGCTTCATCTATACTTGTCAACATGTCAGGAAGCAGTGAGCACAGTTCTGCTCAGGGAGCAGCATAATGTGCAAAAGCCAATATACTTCACCAGCAAAGTTCTGCATGGGGCTGAAGTACGATATCCTAATGCGGAGAAAGTCGTCCTAGCACTCATAGTGGCTGCAAGAAAGTTCAGACCATACCTTCAAGCACATTCCATAGTGGTAGTTATAGATCAGCCCTTAAAACAAATTCTGGCGAGGCCAAACACTTCTGGCCGAGCTGCCAAATGGGCTGTGAAGCTTGCAGAGTATGACATTCAGTACAAGTCACGGACTTTAATCAAAGCTCAGGCCTTAGCAGACTTTCTGGCTAAAGGATTGTCCGTAGAAGAAGAGGTTCATCCAGTGAATGATTGGACTTTATACGTTGATGGATCCTCTTCCAAAGATGGTTGTGGAGCAGGTCTCCTAAAATCAATCCCAACAAGGAAGAAATTGAATATGCCTTGCATTTTGATTTTGAAGCAACCAACAATGAGGCAGAGTATGAGGCCTTAATAGCAGGGCTGAGCCTCGCAAGGAAGTTGGGGGCAGAACGAATCATTTCCCGAAGTGATTCGCAGCTGATTGTTTCTCAAATCAATAAGGATTATGAGGCCAAAGAGGAAAATATGAAAAAAATATCTGGCCAAAGTTCAGCAGCTTGGCCAGATGTTTGAGCGCTTCTGCATAGAGCATATCCCCAGGTCAGCCAATAAAAGGACTGATGGCTATCTCGGCTAGTGGTGGAGCAAGTGAAGCACCGCGCTTTTGATGCTAATGAAGTGTTGTAGGTTGATTACTGCAATACATGGATGGATGAGATAGTTAGTTTCCTGCAACATGGAACTCAGCCCGAGGATAAACGTGCAGCTCGGCGTCTGCGTCTAAAGGCCGGAATGTATGCTCTCTTTAATGACCATCTATAAAGTCTTTTTCATAGACCTGGTTAAAGTGTGTAACCGAGGAAGAGGGAGACTACATTCTACGTGAGTTGCACCAAGGAATTTGTGGAAATCATTCAGGCGTTCGATCCTTCGCTCGAAAATGCTACCTTGCTGGTTATTATTGGCCCACTCTGTGCGAAGACGCAGAAGAATTGGTCAAGAAGTGTCAATATTGCCAAGTACATGCTCCTATATGTCATTTGTCAAGTCAAGAGTTCACTGCCATTGCAAGTCATTGGCCATTTGTGCAATGGGGAATTGATTTTATGGGACCCTTACCCCGAGCTCTAGGTTCAGTCAGGTTCCTTGTAGTTGCCATTGATTACTTCACCAAATGGGTGGAAGCAGAGCCCTTAGCTACTATAACAAGGGATCAGATAAAAAAGTTCTTGTGGAAGAATATCATTTGCCGTTTCGGCCTACCACAAATTCTTATCTCAGATAATGGAAAGCAATTTACTGACGATCTCATCAAAAGTTGGTGTGATGAGCTCCACATTGAACAAAGATTTACTTCAGTAGCACACCTACAAGCTAATGGGCAAGTTGAATTGGCCAATCGAACAATCAAGGATGGCTGAGAAAGCGTCTACACAAAACTGGGGCAAGCTGGGTTGATGAACTCCAAAGAGTTTTATGGGCATATCGCACTACCCCTTCTACCTCAACTAAGGAAACACCTTTTTCCTTAGTTTATGGCACAGAGGCTATCATTCCGGCTGAAATTGGGTCCACCTCTGCTAGGGTCAATCACTATTCTGCTCAGACAAATGACCAAGCATTGCGTTTAAATCTGGATGAGTTGGAAGGAAAAAGGGAACAAGCCCACGTTCGCAACGCTCAGTACAAAAATTTAATTGCCCAGTATTACAACTCTAGAGTGCGGCCAAGGTCTTATCAAGTAGGAGATTTGGTACTGCGCAATAATGAAGCGAGTCATGCAGCACTAGCAGGAATTTTTAATCCCAAGTGGGAAGGCCCTTATCGCATAATTGAGGTGCGATCAGCAGGAGCCTACAAGTTGCAAACTTTAGAAGGCAAAATCTTACCACGAACTTGACATTCTGCACACTTAGGACTTCTACATCAATGATGTAAAGTACTCCACTTCAGCAAGGCTGAACAAACCGAGCAGGTCTCGACAAGTACTGTGGACAGGTATCCCTATAAGACTTCTACATCAGTGATGTAGAAGTACTCCAATTCAGTAGGGCTGAACAAGCCGTGCAGGTCTCAGCAAATACTAGGGACAGGTATCCCTATAAGACCTCAGCAGGTCTGAGGTATAGGCCCGTTTAGGGTCAAAAATTTTGTCAACAGGTTTCACAATCACTCCAACGAAGGGGTGTTGAGGTTCATCATGATAGTGTACTTGAGCCTCATCAACACCTTGCAGGACTAGGAAAATTTTTAAATATTTGTATAACCATCAGCAGTGCTGAGGTTTCAATAAAATAGTGTTTAATGGCAGTACCATCATTTGGATTCCACAAAATATGATCTTTTATCTTGCTTAGCAATTAATGGGATCAAATAAAGTAACAGGTTTACTTTAGTTCAGACGGAGAATTATCTTGTTCACATTCCAAGTATTAATTCTTGTCTCAACATCATTCAGTAGACTCAGCAGAGCTGAAGCTCGATGTGGGCATTACAAAACCTTTGGCAGAGCCGGGGTCAAGTACTTGCGCTATGAAGGCAATCTCTTTAATCAAAGATGAAGTCAAGTAAGGATTAAGGCCTTTGATAGAGCCGAGATCAATTATTTATTAATTGCATTATGAAGAACTATATTCAAGAATTTTGAGAACAGGCTAGAGTAGCCAATCAGAGCAAGATGCCTTTACAAGCTTGATGGCAATTGAAAACTTAGAATAATTCTAAGTAATTATTTTGAAGCATCAATTAGTCTGATCCTGGCTAAAGCAGATCAAGTTGCAGGCTCAGCTCAAGGCTCAGGCAAACCTCATTCTTAGCCAATTTTTGGCTCGGCTCAGCAAAATAACATGTTTATTTTAAATATAAAACTTGCAGACTTAGTTTATTTTCTAACAGCAAAGTTGTGAGTTGGCCAAGTGCACAGCCGACCCTGAATCTTGGCAACCACAAGTTTCAAAATTACTTTATCAAAATTCTAAAAATGCGAAAAGCAGAATAGAGTGGAAAGTTGAAGAAGGGGCCAAACACTTGAAAATTTTCATTGAAGATGTTTTCATTACAAAGTACAACAGATGTCTGCTCAGCCCTATTACAAGAAATCTATATCTAATCCTCAGACTCCCTAAGATCCGCTCCATCCAAAAACTGTTTAAACTTAGTGTTGAAATCTTGACCAGCAGTAGGATGGTAGAAATCAATGATCCTAGGATCTTCCTTGTTTAATTGGGGGCAGACTTCTGAGCAGACATCTACCGCCTTTGTCTGGCCCATCTGCATGACGGGGCCCTGCAGTAGCAGCAGATTTTCTTCAAACATTTGTGATCTTCTAAATTTACAACTGCTTCAGCCTTCTCTTCAGCTAACTGCTGAGGCAGATGGGATAGTTGATCATATCTAGCCTTTTTCTCCTGCTGCAGCTCAGTCTTTAAAGACTCAGCCTCAGACAGGGCTTGGGTTGAGGAGAGTTCTAGTTCGGCAACTTTGCCTTCCAGCTCAGCCACCTTAGAATTGGAAGTAGCCCATCTGGTGTCAGCTTCTTCCTTTCCTTGGCAAAGAGTGGAGATTTCGACCTTCAGTGCCGCGATTTCTCTAGCTTGTTCGGTCATAAGTTGCGTGGCCTCATCAAGCTATTTTGTCTTGGCACTAAGTTCCTCACTGAATCTCTCTCCTCGTTCATGAATTTTCAGTTCTTGGGCTTGGATCTTCCATGCAAGAAAGTTAGAAATTTACTAAGTGTTATCACTCAACCAAGACATACGGAAGGAAATTAATCACCAAGACGAGATTGGGCTGATAGGCATCGCTGAGATCTTTCCATGATGGAGCCGTAAACCTCTCACGGTCTAAGGGCAAAACCATCAATGTATTTAGACGTCTGGATGTGGCAAAATCCGCAGCAGAGTCTTGCTTAGAGAATTCCCCCAAGATCAGATTTGGGGTTCTTGAGGGCTGGGCGGGACACCTCACCAGGCCTGGATGGGCCTTCACCCCAGTGTCTTTTTCTGCGTCTAAGGCCTGAGCCCTCGCCGACCTCTGTTGATTGTTCGGATTCAGCAAGGACCTGAGCCCTAGGAATGAGCTCAGCCGCCTCATCCCTTATTTCAACTATCGGTAAAGCTGCAAACATACACCAAAAGAAAGTTAGTGACCAATCTTGGCTCAAAGAATTGAAAATAAGAAAACTGGATATCTGGCTCAGCCGACGCAGTCATATTCTTAGCCTCGTCTG